>JACGCM010001848.1:3000000-3224334 GCA_014058105.1 Kingdonia uniflora
TTCAGCTTCAAGAACGCCCCCAGTATTGGGAGTCAATTTTAACTTTAAAAAAATGACTCACGTAGTTTGGAGGTTGTTCAACTTAAAGAATGCCCCCAGTAATGGGACTGCATTTTTACTTCATAAAATGACTCACGTAGTGGGGAGGTCCTTCTACTTTAAGAACGCTTCCAGTATTCGGAGTACGTTATCACTTTAAAAAATGACTCACGTAGTGGGGAGGCCTTTTTGCTTCTAGAACCCCTCCAGTATGGGAAGTGGGTTTGTACTTCAAAAAATGACTCACGTAGTGGGGAGGTCATTCTTCATCAAGAACGGCCCCAGTATTTGGAGTGTGTTTTCACTTCAAAAAAAGACTCACGTAGCGGGGAGGACATTCCACTTCTAGAAGTCCCCTAGTAATAGAAGCCATTTTTCACTTCAAAAAATGACTCACGTAATGGGGAGCCGTTCTACTTTAAGAACGCCCCCAGTAATGGGAATGCGATTTTACATCTTAAAATGACTCACGTAGTGGGGAGGTCATTCTACATCAAGAACGTTTCCCGTATTGGAAGTATGTTACCGCTTCAAAAAATGACTCACGCAGTGGGGATGTTGTTCGGCTTCAATAACCTCTCCAGTACAGAGAGTACGTTTTTATTTCAAAAAATAACTCACGTAGTTGGGTGGCCATTCAACTTCAAGAACGGCCCAAGTATAGGGAGTACATTTATCTTCAAAAAATGACTCAGGTAGTGGGATGGTCGTTCTACTTCAAGAAAAACCCCAGTAAGGGGAATGCGTTTTTACTTCAAAATATAACTCACGTAGTGGGTAAGTCGCTTAACTTCAAGAATACCCCAAGTAATTGGAGTGCATTTTTGCTTAATAAAATGACTCACCTAGTGAGGAGTTAATTCTACTTCAAGAATGATCCCAGTATTGGGAGTACGTTATCGCATCAAAAAATGACTCACGTAGTGGGGAGGTCACTCTAATTCAGAAAAATACCCCCAGTATGAGGAGTGCATTTTTATTTCAATAAATGACTCATGTAGTGTGGATGTCGTTCTAATTCAAGAATGACCCCATTATTGGGAATACATTTTTACTTCATCAAATGACTCACGTATTGAGGAGGTCGTACTGCTTCCAGAACTCCTCCCGTTTGGGAGTGTATTTTTACTGCAAAAAATAACTCACGTAGTGGAGTGGTTTTTCTACTTTAAGAATGCTTCAGGTATTGGGAGTACGTTATCACTTAAAAAATGACTCACGAAGTGAGGAGGCCATTCAGCTTCAAGATCCCCTCTAGTTTGGGGAGTGCGCTATTACTTCAAAAAATGATTAACGTATTGGAGAGGTTGTTCGACATCAATAACGCCCCCATTAATGGGAGTGCGTTATTACTTCAAAAAATGACTCATGTAGTGGGGAGGTCGTTCTACTTCAAAAATGCCTGAAGTTTTGGTAGTACGTTTTCACTTCCAAATATGACTAACGTAGTGGCGAGGTCGTTCTACTTTAAGATTGCCCCAGTATTGGGAGTGCGTTTTCACTTCAAAATACGACTCACGTAATGGGGAGATAGTTATACATCAAGAACGGCCACAATATGGGAAGTGAGTTTTCACTTCAAAAAATGACTCAGGTAGTAGGAAGGTCGTTCTACTTCAAGAACGCCCCCAGTATGCGGAGTGTGCTTTTACATCAAAAAATAACGCTCGCAGTGGGAAGTCATTCTTCTTCAAAAATGCCCCCAGTATTGGGAGTGCGTTTTCACTTCATAAAATAACTCACGTAATGGGGAGATCATTATACATTAAGAATGGCCACAGTATGGGAAGTGGGTTTTCACTTTAAAAAATCACAAACATTGTGGGGAGGCCTTTCTACTTAAAAAATTCCCCCTGTATGGGGAGTACATTTTCACTTCAAAAAATAACTCAATTAGTGGAGAGGTCATTCCACTTCTAGAATGCCCCAAGCATTGGGAGTATTTTTTCACTTCAAAAAACGACTCACGTAGGGGAGGTCGTTTTACTTTAAAAACGCCCCCAATATGGGGAGTGCAGTTTTACTTCGAAAAGCGACACACGTAGTAGGGAGGTTATTCAACTTCAAGAACGTCCCCTGAATTTGGAGTAAATTTTGACTTCAAAAAATGATTCATGTAGTGGAGAGGTCGTTCTACTTCCAGGATGCCCCCAGTATTGGGATTGCGTTTTTAGTTCAAAAAATGACTTACGTAGTTGTGAGGTCGTTCTACTTCAAAAATGCCCCAAGTATTGGTTGTACATTTTCACTTCAAAAAATGACTAACGTAGTGGGGAGGTCGTTCAACTTCAAGATCGCCCCCAGTATTGAGAGTGCGCTTTCTCGTCAAAAAACGACTCACGCAATGGGGAGATTGATATACATAAAGAACGGCCACAGTATTTGAATTGTCATTTCAATTCAAAAAATAACTAACGTAGTGGGGAGGTCGTTCTACTTAAGTATTGGGGGTACATTTTTACTTCAAAAAATAACTCACGCACAAGGGAGGTCGTTCTTCTTCAAGAGCCCCCCCCCCCCCAGTACTGGGAGTGCATTTTGAATTCAAAACATGACTCACATAGTTGGCAGGTTATTCTACTTCAAGAATACTCCCAGTATTGGGAGTAGGTTATCGGATCAAAAAATTACTCATGTAGTGGGGAGGCATTTCTGCTTCAAAAACTCCCCCTGTATGTGGAGTACGTTTTCACTTCAAAAAATAACTCACATAGTTGGGAAGTCATTCCACTTAAAAAATGCCCCCAGTATTGGGAGTGCTTTTTCACTTCAAAAAACTAATCACGTAGTGGGGAGGCCGTTCTACATCAAAAAGGCCTCCAGTATGGGGAGTGCGTTTTTACTTCGAAAAACAACTCACGTAGCGAGGAGGTTATTCTACTTCAAGAACGTCCCCAGAATAGGGAGTAATTGTTGACTTCAAAAAATGAGTCACGTAGTGGAGAGGTTGTTCGACATCAAGAACGCCCCCACTAATGGGAGTGCGTTACTACTTCAAAAAACGACTCACGTAGTGGGGAGGTCGTTCTACTTCAAAAATGCCTGAAGTTTTAGTAGTACGTTTTCACTTCAAAATATGACTAACGTAGTGGGGAGGTCGATCTACTTTAAGATTGCCCCCAGTATTGCGAGTGCGTTTTCACTTCAAAATATGACTCACGTAATGGGGAGATCGTTATACATCAAGAACGGCCACAATATGGGAAGTGGGTTTTCACTTCAAAAAATGACTAACGTAGTGGGGAGGTCGTTCAACTTAAAGAAGGCCTCCAGTATTGGGGGTGCATTTTAACTTCAAAAAATAACTCACATAATTGGGAGGTCGTTCAACTTCAAGAACGCCCCCAGTATTGGGAGCGCGTTTTCACTTCAAAAAATGACTAAATGAGTGGGGAGGTCGAAGTGTTGAGGTTGTTTTACTTCAAGAGCACCCCTAGTATGAGAAATGCGTTTTCACTTTAAATAACGACTCACGTAGTGATGAGGCCGCTTTAGATCAAGAACACACCTAGTATGGGGAGTGCATTTTCACTTTAAATAACGACTCACGTAGTTGAGAGGTCGTTCTACTACAAAATGCCCTCAGTATTGGGAGTGGATCTTTACTTCAACAAATGACTCACGTAGTAGATAAGTCATTATACTTCAAGAATACCCCCAGTATTGGAAGTGCATTTTTACTTCACAAAATGACTCAAGTAGTGGGGAGGTCGTTCTACTTCAAGAATTCCCCTATTATGTGGACTGCATTTTTAATTAAAAAAATAACTCACGTAGTGGGGAGGTCATTCTCCTTAAAGTACACCCCCAGTATTGGGAGTGTGCTTTTACTTCAGAAAATGACTCACGTTGTGGGGAGGTCATTCTGCTTCAAGAACCCCTCCAGTATGGGAGTGTATTTTTACTTCAAATAATGACTCACAAAGTGGGGAGGTCGTTCTACTTAAAGAACCTCCCCCCCCCCCAAATGGGATTACATTTTTACTCTAAAAGAAAACTTACGTAGTAGGGAGGTCATTCAACTTCAAGATTGGCCTTTGTATTGGGAGTACGTTTTCACTTCAAAAAATGTCTCAGGTAGTGGGAAGGTCGTTCTACTTCATGAACTCCCCCAGTATGGGGAGTGCGTTTTTACTTTAAAAATAACTCACGTAGTGGGGAGGTCATTCAACTGCAAGACTCCCCCAGTTTGAAATGCCTCCAGTTATGGGAGTGTGTTTTAGCTTCAAAAAATAACTCACGTAGTGGGTAGGTCGTTCTACTTATAGAACACCCCTAGTATTGAGAGTGCATTTTTACTGCATAAAATGACTCACGTAGTGGGGCGGTTGTTCAGCTTCAAGAACTCCTCCAGTATGGGGAGTGCAATTTTACTTCAAAAAATGATTCATGAAGTGGGGAGGTTGTTCTACTTCAAGAACGCCCCCAGTATTGGGAGTAAGGTTTCACTTCAAAAAATGACTCACGTATGTTTTCTCTTCAAAAAATAACTTACGTGGTGGGGAGGTCGTTCTATTTCAAGAATGTCCCCAGATGAGGAGTACGCTTTTACTTCAGAAAATGACTAATGTTGTGGGGAAGTCGTTATACTCCAAGATCGCCCCTAGTATGGGCAGTGCGTTTTCAGTTTAAAAAATAACTCGCGTAGTGGGGAGGTAATTCTACTTAAAGAACGCCCCCCAGTTTGGGAGAGCGTTTTCACTTTATAAAAAGACTCACATAGTGGGGAGGTCGTTCAACTTCAAGAATTATCCCTGTATTTGTAGCAAGTTATCGTTTAAAAATATAACTCACATAGTGGGGAGATCCTTCCACATCAAGAACGCCCCAGTATTGGGAGTACTTTTTCACTTCAAAAAATTACTCACGTACTGACGAGGCCGCTTTACATCAAGAACACCCCCATTATGGGGATTGCATTTTCACTTCAAATAACGACTTACGTAGTGGGGAAGTCGCTCTACTTCAAGAGCGCCCACAGTATTGGGAGTGGATTTTTACTTCAAAAAATGACTCACGTAGTAGAGTGGTCAATCTACTTCTTGAATGCCCCCAGTATTGGGAGTACGTTTTTACTTCAAAAAATGACTCACGTAGTGGGATAGTCATTCTAATTCAAAAACGGCCCTAGTATGAAGAGTGCATTTTTATTTCATAAAATAACTTACGTAGTGGGGCGGCCGTTTCACTTCAAAAACTCCCCATATATGGGGAGTGTATTTTTACTTCGATAAATGACTCATGTAGTGGGGAGGCTATTCAAATTCAAGAATGCCCCCAGAATTCGGAGTAAATTTTAACTTCTAAAAATGACTCACGTAGTAGAGAGGTCGTTCTACTTCAAGAGCACCCCCAGTATTGGGATTGCGTTTTTACTTCAAAAAATAACTCACGTAGTGGGGAGGTCGTTCTACTTCCAAAATGCCCCCAGTATTGGGAGTTCGTTTTCAATTCATAAAATGACTAATGCAGTGGGGAGGTCATTATACATCAAGAACGCACACAGTATGGGAAGTGGGTTTTCACTTCAAAAAATGACTAACGTAGTGGGGAGGTCGTTCTACTTAAAGAACGCCCCCAGTATTGTGGGTGTTTTAACTTTTAAAAATGACTCACGTAGTGGGGAGGTCATCCTACTTCAAGAACGCCCCCAGTATTGAGAGTGCATTTTTACTTCAAAAAATGACTCACGTAGTCGGCAGGTTGTTCTACTTCGACAATGCCAGAGGATGGGAAGTGTGCTTTCACTTCAAAAAATTACTTGCATAATGGGGAAGTAGTTCTACTTTAAGAACGCACCAAGTATTGAGAGTACATTTTTAAATCAAAAAATGACTAACGTAGTGGGTTGGTCGTGCACCTTCAAAAATGCCTCCAATATGGGAAGTTCATTTTCACATCATAAAACGACTAACGTAGTGGGGAGGTCGTTCTAGTTTAAGAACGCCCCTAGTATGGGAGTACATTTTTACTTCAAAACGCGACTCATGTAGTAGGGAGGTCGTTCTACTACAAGAACGCTCACAGTATGGGAAATGGGTTTTGACATCAAAAAATGACTAACATATTGGGGAGGTCGCTCTACTTCAAGAGCGCCCCCAGTATTGGGAGTGGGTTTTCACTTCAAAAAATGATTAATGTAGTGGGGAGGCCGTTCAGCGCCATGATCGCCCCCAGTATGGGCAGTGCATTTTCAGTCTAAAAAATGACTCAAGTAGTGGGGAGGTCATTCTATTTAAAGAACGCCCCCCAGTTTGGGAGAGCATTTTCACTTCAAAAAAGACTCACGTAGTGGGGAGGTCGTTCTACTTCATGAATTCTCCCAGTATTGGTAGTACATTATCGTTTCAAAAAATAACTCAAGTAGTGGGGAGATCGCTCCACATCAAGAACGCCCCTATATTGAGAGTATTTTATCACTTTAAAAAATTACTCACGGAGTGACGAGGTCATTTTACTTCGAGAACGCGCCCATTATGGGGATTGTGTTTTCACTTCAAATAACGACTCACGTAGTGGGGGGGTCGTTCTACTTCAAGAACGCCCTCAGTATTGGGAGTAGATTTTTACTTAAAAAAATGACTCATGTAGTGGAGTGGTCATTCTACTTCAACCCTCAGTATTGGGAGTACATTTTTACTTCAAAAAATGACTCACGTAGTGGGAAGGTCGTTCAGCTTCAAGAACGCCCCTAGTATGGGAAGTGTATTTTTACTTCATAAAATAACTCACGTAGTGGGGAGGCTATTCAACATCAAGAATACCCCCCGAATTGGGAGTAAATTTTGACTTCAAAAAATAACTCACGTAGTGGAGAGGTCGTTCTACTACAAGAACACCTACAGTATTGGGATTGCGTTTTTACTTTAAAAAATGACTCATGTAGTGGGGAGGTCATTCTACTTCAAAAATGCCCCCTGTATTGGGAGCCCATTTTCACTTCAATAAATGACTAACGCAGTGGGAAGGTCATTATACATCAAGAACGCCCACAGTATTGGAAGTGGGTTTTCACTTCAAAAAATGACTAACATAGTGGGGGTAGGTCGTTCTACTTATAAAACTCCCCCTGTATTGGGAGTGCGTTTTAACTTCTAAAATGACTCACGTAGTGGGAGCTCGTTCTACTTCAAGAATGCCCCCAGTATTGGGAGTACATTTTCACTTCAAATAATGACTCACGTAGTTGGCAGGTTGTTCTACTTCAAGAATTCGTCTTGTATGGGAGTTCTTTTTTACTTCAAAAAGCGACTCACGTAGTGGGGAGGTCCTTCTACTTCAACAACGCCCAGAGCATGGGAAGTGCGCTTTTACTTCAAAAAATGACAAGCGTAATGGGGAGGTCGTTCTACATCAACAGCGTACCCAGTATTGGGAGAACGTTTTCACTTTAGAAAATAACTAACGTAGTGGGTTGGTCGTTCAACTTCAAGAATACCTCCAGTATAGGAAGTTTGTTTTCATATCATAAAACGACTAACGTTGTTGGGAGGTCGTTCTAGTTTAAGAATGCCCCCAGTATGGGAGTGCATTTTTACTTCAAAAAACGACTCATGTAGTAAGGTGGTCGTTCTACATCAAGAACGCCACCATTCCAGAAGTGCCATTTTACTTTCAAAAATGACCCACATAGTGGGGAGGTCATTCTACTTCAAGAACGGCCCCTATATTAGGAGTGCATTTTCACTTCAAAAAACGACTCACGTACTGGTAAGGTTGTTCTATTTCATGAACGCCGCCAGTATGGGAAGTGCATTTTTATTTCAAAAAAATTACTCACGTAGTGGGTAGGTCATTCTAGATCATGAACGCACCCACTATGGAATGCTACCAGTTTGGGGAGTGCATTTTTACTTTAAAAAATGTCACACGTAGTGGGGAGATCGCTCTACTTCTAGAACACCCCCAATATTGGGATTGCGTTTCAACTTCAAAAAATGACTCACGTAGTTCGGAGATCGCTAAACTTTTAGAAACTAGCCTATTATAGGGAGTGTATTTTCAATTAAAAAAATGACTAACGTAGTGGAGATGTCATTCTACATTTTTGAATTCCCCCCAGTATTGGGAGTACATTTTCACTTTAAGAAATGACTCACGAAGTTGGGAGGTCGTTCTATTTTAAGAACGCCCCCAGTATTGGGTTTGCATTTTTACTTGAAAAAATGAGTGACGTAGTAGGGAGGTCGTTGTATTCCAAGAACGTCCCAAGTTTGGGTAGTGCGATTTAGCTTCAAAAAATGACCCACAAAGGGAGGTCATTCTACTTGAAGAACGACCCCCTGAATTGGGAGTACGTTTTTACATCAAAATATGGCTCACGCAATGGGGAGGTCGTTCTACTTCATGAATGCCCCCCAGTTTGGGACGTGCTTTTTCAGTTCAACATGCGACTAACGTAGTGGGAAGACCATTCATCCTCAAGAACTCTCCCAGTATTGGGAGTAGATTTTTACTTCTAAAAATGACTCACGTAGTGGGAAGGTAAATCTATTTCAAGAACACCCTCAGTATGGGGAGTACATTCTCACTTCAAATATTGACTAACGTAGTGGTGAGGTCATTCTACTTTTGGAATGCCCCCTATATGGGAGTGTGTTTTTACTTCATAAAATAACTCACGTAGTAGGGAGGTCGTTCTACTTCATGAACGCCCCAAGTATGGGATATGGGTTTTGACATCAAAAATCGACTAACATATTGGGTAGGTCTAACTACTTCAAGAGCGCCCCCAGTATTGGGAGTGCGTTTTCACTTCAAAAAATGACTAATGTATTGGGGAGGTCGTTCTACGCCAAGATCGCCCCCAGCATGAGTTGTGCGCTTTCAGTTTAAAAAATGACTCACGTAGTAGGGAGGTCATTCTACTAAAAGAACTCCCCCCAGTTTGGGAGAGCGTTTCCACTTCATAAAAAGACTCACGTAGTGGAGAGGTCGTTCTACTTCGAGAATTCTCCCAGTATTGGTAGTTCGTTATCTCTTCAAAAAATTACTCACGTAGTGGGGAGGTCGTTCCACATCAAGAACGCCCCCAGTATTGGGAGTGCGTTTTCACTTCAAAAAATTACTCACGTAGTGGCGAGGCCGTTTTACTTCCAGAACACCCCCATTATGGATATTTCATTTTAACTTCAAATAACGAGTCACGTAGTGGGGAGGTCGTTCTACTTTAAGAATGCCCTCAGTATTGGGAGTGGATTTTTACTTCAAAAAATGACTCACGTAGAGGGAAGGTCGTTCTACTTCAACAACGTCCCTAGTATGAGGAGTACATTTTTACTTCAAAAAATAACTCACGTAGTGAGGGGGTCATTCTGCTTCAAGAAACCATCCAGTATTGGAGTATATTTTTACTTCAAAAGATGACTCACGTAGTGGGGAGGTCGTTCTAGTTCAAGAACGGTCCCAGTATTGGTTGCACGTTTTAACTACAAAAAATAACTCACGTAATGGGGAGGCCGTTCTAATTCTCGAATGCCCCCCTATTTGGGATGTGTTTTTTCACTTCTTCAAACGACGAATGTAGTGGGAAGGCCGTTCTTCCTCAAGAACACTCCCAGTATTGGGAGTACATTTTTACTTCAAAAAATGACTCACATAGTGGGAAGGTAATTATATTTCAAGAACGGCCCGAGTATGGGGAGTACATTCTCACTTCAAAAATTGACTAACGTAGTAGTGAGGTCATTCTACTTTAGAAATGCCTCCAGTATAGGAGTGAGTGTTTACTTAAAAAAATGACTCACGTAGTAGGGAGGTCATTCACCTTCAAGAACTCCCCCAGTATGGGAAGTGGATTTTGACTTCAAAAAACTACTAACATATTGGGGAGGTTATTCTGCTTCAACGCCTCCAGTATTGGGAGTGTGTTTTCACTTTAGTAAATGACTAATATAGTGGGGAGGTCGATCTATCTCAAGAACCCCCCTAGTATGGGGAGTACATTTTCACTTCCAAAAATGACTCACGTAGTGGGTATGTCGTTCGACTTCAAAAACTCCTCTAGTATTGGAGTGCGTTTTTACTTTAAAAAATGACCCATGTAGTGGGTTGGTTATTATACTTCAAGAACTCCTCCAGTCTGGGAGTATATTTTTACTACAAAAAAGGACTCACGTAGTAGGGAGGTCCTTCTACTTCAACAAGCCAAGAGCATGGGATGTGCGCTTTCACTTCAAAAAATGACTAACGTAGTGGGGTGGTCATTTTACTTCAAAAACGCCCCCAGTATTGGGAGTACGTTTTAACTTCAAAACATGACTAACGTAGTGGGGAGGTCGTTCAACTTCAAGAATGCTACCAGTATAAGAAGTGCGTTTTCACATCATAAAATGACTAATGTAGTGGGGAAATTGTTCTACTTCAATAACGCCCCCAGTATGGGAAGTGCATTTTAACTTCAAAAAACGACTGACGCAGTTGGGAGGTCGTTCTATTTCAAGAGCACCCCCAGTATTAGGAGTACATTATCATTTCAAAAAATGACTAACGTGGTGGGGAGGTCGTTCTACTTCAAGAACGCCCCCAGTATGGGGAGTGCGTTTTCACTTCATAAAAAGACTCACGTATTTGGGAGGTCGTTTAACTTCATGAATACTCCCTGTATTGGTAGTACGTTATCGTATCAATAAATAAATCACGTAGTGGGGAGGTCGTTCCACCTCAAGAGTACCCCCAGTATTGGGAGTGCTTTTTCACTTCAAAAAACGACTCACATAGTGACGAGGCCATTTTACATCAAGAACACCCCTATTATGGGGAGAACGTTTTCACTTCAAATAACGACTCACGTAGTGGGGAGGTCGTCTACTTCAAGAGTGTCCTCAGTATTGGGAGTAGAATTTTACTTTTAAAAATGACACACGTAGTGGAGTGGTCATTCTACTTTAAGAACGCCCTCAGTATTGGGAGTACGTTTTTACTTCAAAAAATAACTCACGTAGTGGGGAGGTCGTTCTACTTTAAAAATGCCCCTAGTATGAGTAATGCATTTTTACTTAAAAAAATATCTCACGTAGTGGGGAGGTCATTTTACTTCAAGAACTCCCCCAGTATTAGGAGTATGTTTTCGTTATCACTTCAAAAAATAACTCACGTAGTGGGGAGGTCGTTATGCTTCAAGAACCCCTCCAATATTGGAGTACATTTTTACTTCAAAAAATGACTCACGTAGTGGGGAGGTCGTTCTATTTCATGAACTCCTCCAGTGTAGGTACAGTTTTTACTTTAAAAAATGACTCATGTATTGGGGAGGTTATTCTACATCAAGAACGACCCCAGTATTGGGAGTGCATTTTCACTTCAAAAAATTACTCAGCTAGTGGGAAGGTTGTTCTACTTCAAGAACGCCCACAGTATTGGGAGTGTATTTATACTTTTAAAAATGGCTCTCGCAGTGGGGAGGTCATTCTACTTCAAGAATGTCCCCAGTATGGAAGGCCTTCAGTATGGTATGCGTTTTTTCATCAAAAAATTACTCACGTAGTGGGGATGTCGTTCTACTTCAGGAACGCCCCCAGTATGGGAAGTGGGTTTTGACTTCACAAAACGACTAACATATTGGGGAGGTCATTCTACTTCAAGAACGCCCTCAGTATAGGGAGTGCATTTTTTCTTCAAAAAATAACTAATGTAGTGGTGAGGTCGTTCTACATCAAGAACTCCCCCAGTATGGGGAGTGCGCTTTCACTTCAAAAAATAGCTCATATAGTGGGGAGGTCGTTCTACTTCAAGAACTCCCCCTGTATTGGGAGTGTGTTTTCGCGTCAAAATATGACTCTTGTAGTGCGGAGGTCGTTATACTTCAAGAACGTCTCTAGTATGTGGAATGCATTTTTACATCTAAATATGACTCACGCAGTGGGGAGGTCGTTCTACTCGAAGAACGCCCCCCAGTATGGGAAGTGCTTTTTCACTTCAACAAACAACTAACGTAGTGGGAAGGTCGTTTTGCCTCAAGAACTCTCCCAGTATTGGGAGTACATTTTTACTTCAAAAAATGACTAACGTAGTGGGGATGTCGTTTTACTTCAGGAACGCCCACAGTGTTGGGAGTGTATTTCACTTCAGAAAATGACTCATGTAGTGGGAAGTTCATTCTACTTCAAGAACCCCCCTTGTATGGGGAGTACTTTTTTACTTCAAAAAACGACTTATGTAGTAAGGAGGTCGATCTACTTCATGAATGCCCCCAGTATGGAAGTATTTTTTTACTTCAATAAGCGATTAACGTAGTGGGGAGGTTATTCTACCTCAAGAAATCTCTCAGTATTGGGAGTGCATTCCTACTTCAAAAAATGACTCACGTTGTGGGAAGGCAATTACTTCAAGTACGCCGCCAGTATAGGGAGTATATTTTAACTTCAAAAAGATTCAAACGTAGTGGTGAGGTCATTCTACTTTTGGAATGCCTACAGTATGGGAGTGCACTTTTACTTTAAAAACTGACTCACGTAGTGGAGAGGTCATTCTACTTCATGAACGCCTCCAGTATGGGGAGTGCATTTTTAGTTCAGAAAACGACTCGCGTAGTGGGGACGTCGTTCTTCTTCAAGAATGCCCCCAGTATTGGGAGTGCGTTTTCACTTTAATAAACGACTAATGTAGCGGGGAGGTCGTTCTACTTCAAGAATGACCCCAGTATTGGGAGTGTGTTTTCACTTCAAAAAAGGACTCATATAGTGGGGAGGTCGTTCTAATTCAAGAACGCCCCCAATATTTGGAGTGTGTTTTCACTTCATTAAACGACTCATGTAGTGTGGAGGTCGATCTACTTAAAGAATGCAACCAGTATGGGGAGTGCCTTTTAAATTCAAAAAATAACTGACGTAACGATCTACTTTATGAACGCCCCCAGTATTGGGAGTGCGTTTTCACTTCAATAAACAACTAATGTACTAGGGAGGTCGTTCTACTTCAAGAATGCCCCCTGTATGGGGAGTACGTTTTTACTTCAAAAAATGACTCACATAGTGGGGAGGTCGTTCAAATTCAAGAACACCCCCAGTAATGGTAGTGCATTTTCACTTCATAAAATGACTCACGTAGTGGGGAGATAGTTCTACTTCAAGAACGACCCAGTATTGGGAGTACGTTGTCGCATCTAAAAATGACTCACGTAGTGGTGAGGCCTTTCTACTTCAGAAATGCCCTCTGTATGGGGAGTACGTTTACACTTCAAAAAATTATTCACATAGTGGGGAGGTCGTTCCACTTCAAGAACGCCCCCAGTATTGGGAGTACTTTTTCATTTCAAAAAATGACTCATGAAGTGGGGAGGCCGTTCCCTTTCCAAAATGCCCCTAGTATGGGGAGTACATTTTTACTTCGAAAAATGACTCACGTAGTTGGGAGGTTATTCTACTTCAAGAATGCCCTCAGAATTGGGAGTAAATTTTAACCTCAAAAAATGACTCACGTCAGGGGGAGGTCGATCTACTTCAAGAATGCCTCCAGTATGGGAAGTGCGTTTTCACATCATAAAATGACTAACGTAGTGGGGATGTCGTTCTACATCAAGAACTCCCCACTATGGGAAGCGCATTTTCACTTCAAAAATCGAATGACGTAGTGGGGAGGTCGTTCTACTTCAAGAATGCCCCTGTATTAGGAGTACGTTTTCACTTAAAAAAATTACTAACGTGGTGGGGAGGTCGTTCTGCTTCAAGAACGCCCCGAGTATGGGGAGTGCGTTTTCACTTTAAAAAATGACTCACGAAGTGGGGAGTTCATTCAACTTTAAAAACGCCCCCAGTAATGGGAATGTGTTTTCAATTCATTAAAAGCCTCACGTAGTGGGGAGGTCGTTCTACCTCAAAAATGCGCCCAGTATTGGTAGTACGTTATCTCTTCAAAAATTAACTCACGTAGTGGGGAGGTCGCTCCACTTCAAAAACGCCCCTAGTATTGGGAGTACTTTTTTACTTCCAAAAAAAACTCGCGTAGTGACGAGACCGCTTTACTTTAAGATCGCCCCCAGTATGGGGAGTGCGTTTTCACTTCAAATAACGACTTGCGTACTGGGATGGTCGTTCTACTTCAAGAACATCCCCAGTATGAGGAGTGCATTTTTTCTTCAAAAAATGACTCACGTAATGGGGAGGTCATTCTACATTAAGAATGCCCTCAGTATTGGTAGTGCATTTTCACTTCGAAAAATGACTCACGCAGTAGGGAGGTCGTTCTGCTTCAAGAACCCCTCCAGTATGGGAGTGCATTTTTACTTCAAAAAATGATTCACGTAGTAGGGAGGTCGTTCTACGTGAAAAACGCTCCTAGTATTGGAGTGCATTTTCACTTTAAAAAATGACTCACGTAGTGGGGAGGTCATTCTACATCAAGAACGCCTCCAGTATGGGAGTGTATTTTTACTTCAAAAAATGACTCACGTAGTGGGGAGGTCGTTCAACTTCAAGAACGCCTCCAGTATAGGGAGTGCATTTTTATTTCAAAAAATGATTCACGTAGTGGGGAGGTCATTCTACTTTAAGAACGGCCCCAGTATTGGGAGTGCTATTTCACTTCAAAAAGCGACTCAGGCAGTGAGAAGGTCGTTCTACTTCATGAATGCCCCCAGTATGGGGAGTGCATTTTTACTTCAAAAAATGTCTCACGTAGTGGGGAGATCATTCTAATTCAAGAACGCCCCAGCATGTAACGCCTCCCGTTTGGGGAGTGTGTTTTTGTTTCAATAAATGACTTACGTAGTGCGGAGAACGTTATACTACAAGAAACGTACCCAGTATGGGGATTGCATTTTTGCTTCAAAAAACGACTTGCGAAGTGGGGAGGTCATTCTATTTCAAGAACCCCCCCAGTATTGGGAGTGCGTTTTAACTTAAAAAAATGACTCACGTAGTGGGGAAGTCATTCTATTTCAAGAACGCCCATAGTATAGGGAGTGCGTTTTCACTTCAAAAAATGACTCGCGAAGTGGGAAGTTCGTACTACTTCAAGAACTCCCCCAGTATTGGGAGTGATTTTTTTACTTCAAAAAATTTCTCATATAGTGGGGAGGTCGTTATACTTCAAGAATTCCCCAAGTATGGGGAGTACATTTTTACATCAAAATATGACTCAGGTATTGGGGAGGTCGTTCTACCTCTAGAATGCCCCCCAATATGGGAAGTGTTTTTTCAATTCAACAAGCGACTAACGTAGTGGGGAGGTTGTTTAACCTCAAAAACTCTCCCAGTATTGGGAGTATATTTTTATTTCAAAAAATGAATCACGTAGTGGGAAGGTAATTATACTCACTACACCAATTTTACTAAATTACCACGGATAAAGTCTATGGTAATAGTCGTTTTTCTACGGATAATCTGTAGTAGAGGTCGGTAGTATAAGGTGCGTGACAATATTTTTGCCACAGAGTTTATCTGTGGTTATCTAATTTAAATTGCTACGGAGTAAATCCGTGGCAATTTTTTTGCCACAGAGTTTATGTGTGGTTATCTAATTTATATTGTTACGAAGTAAATCTGTGGTAATATTTTTTTCACGGAGTTTGTCTGAGGTTATCTAATTTATATTGTTACGAAGTAAATCTGTGGCAATATTTTTTCCACGGAGTTTGTCTGTGGTTATCTAATTTATATTGCTACGGAGTAAATCCGTGGCAATTTTTTTGCCACGGAGTTTGTCTGTGGTTATCTAATTTATATTGCTACGGAGTAAATCCGTGACAACTTTTTTGCCACGGAGTTTGTCTGTGATTATCTAATTTATATTGATACGGAGTAAATCTGTGGTAAATTTTTTAACACAGATAATATCTGTAGTATAATTAGGATATTTACCACTGCTCAAGTCCATGGTAATTTAATTTTTATTTGTTTTTTAAAAAAATTGAAAAAATAGCCACAAAACCTACACAATTCAGGAAAAAATCAATAACTTGTTTCATTTATAAATATTGGCCCAAAAAATCATGGAGATACACTGGTTACAAGCTATATACATGTTCCCTATAATAAATCCAAAAAAACCATGGATTGAGAAACAAAAAAAGGAAGCGCAGTGGCTCCAAAAGCAAAGGATTAATATAGCAGTGTTCAAACCATAACCTCAAAAGTAGTAACGGATCCATCATGGTGATTAATCTGACGCAGGATTTGGGGCCACCTCTGACATGGCACTACTAGTGTGGATGATAGGTGTTACATCAACAGCGCTGCTCCCTATTCTCCCACACTTCACTGGAAGAAAGTAAGACTTACATTAGCAAAGTAAACTGATAATCATTGGTAATTGTAGCGATTAATCTGAATCATTCTTCATGTACTTCTACATAATTAAACACTTAAAAATTTTAAGAGAGAATCTTACCAGACATTGGATGGATCCCATTCTGCATTGGGGCCAAAAGAACCTCAGGGTATTTCATGAGATGGTACTGGTGCTCAAGCATATGGTTGAACATGATGATTTGTTTCTTCAGCTTTAACCTTATGTAATAGGCCCTGAAAAAATTGGCATTTTCTTCCACGAGTTACTGCCATACTAATCACATCTAGCTTTGATGTGTGCTGCTTTTCCTGATAGAAGTGTAGGTTCTGATCCTGATAGAAGTGTAGATGACTTAACAAACAGCTCCAAAGATAGCCCCACAAATATCTCGGTTGGAAAACTTAAAGGTGATCCTGTCGTTTTGGCAAAGCAAGTGGAAGTTTCTTACCTTGAACTACAGACTCTCTCAGAAAGCAAATTGTCAAGGAAAGTAGATGGGGACAGGATCTCTTAAGAGAAGTTACAGGCTTGAAAGAGGAGAGAGATGCATTTAGAGAAGAATGTGAACAACTTAAGGCCTCACACAAACATATTACTGAAGCAAAATTTTCAAGCAAGTTGCAGTTTGAATGTGAAGATCCAAGGGATATAAACATGTCGAAGATAGCGAACCTTGAAGAACTTATGCGGGCGAACAAGATGATTAAACCGTGAACTGAACATCCGAGAACGAAGATCAGCATCAAGATTAGAGTTTGGATCGTGAAAGGGATAAAGATGAGGTTTTCCAGTCAGTGGAGGAAGATTAAGCACGGTAGAGAGAAGTGCTGGATCTACTCTGAACTCCTGACATACATAACCAATCTTGGTGTCAGCCCCCTGATCACGAAAAAAAGAACAGCTCATTTGAAACTTACCATTCACGAATGAGTTAAAATATGAATGTAAGACAAAAATAGGTTATCGCACCTGCAGAGACCTTTCAAGCCTTCACGCTTAGATATTTCTTGAAGGGCGTGGGAAACACCTGCATATTTGCTAAGAGATCCAGGAATCTAGTTAGTAACCATTCCTTGTCAGAAACATACACAGCATATTACATTATTACAAAATACTAACAAATAACATAATATATTCACTGTGGTAAATTGAACTTGCAAAACTGTACACATTTCGCGAGTCCAACCAAGTTCAAAGTTCCATAAGAGCAAATATTTTTGTTACAACTCAAATCATTTTACTAATGTAACAAAATGCTAAGTTTCATAGCTAAGTAAGCAAATAACATGATTACAGATGAAACAAAAGAAGGTAGGACATGATTACGACGTAGAAGCTTCGTCATGGTTCTAAAATCATTTCCCACAGATTACTTCTAAATTTTGTAAGATCAAATCGTGCTTTAACCTTATACGGTTATATACCAGTAAGTATATACGAAAAATATATATGGTATTTGGTGATAATTTGCTGGGAGAAAATGGAACCAACAATGGCTCATACTAGATGGAACAACAAGATTTAATATATGTGAAAATAGATTACTGATCTCACAGATAGAACTGATCTTCATGCCCCCATGAAGGGTGTCAATGATAGGTGTGCATAAACACTTGTTACAGCTAGTGAGCCACGGTGAGCCACAGTGAGCCACATGTACGCATGGCCTTGGCTACTTGTTACAGCTAGTGAGCCACTGTGAGGCCGCTATAGTCTGCCTATAAACACCGCGGGTCTATGTTATAAACACCTGTGTGTGCGTGGCATATATACAACTAATGAAATTCATAGTGCTATGTCATCCTTTCCTAAGAAAGCTAACTGTAACAGGAAGCAAACTTTCTATAAATAAAACAACGGTATTAAACTGTTAATACAACAGTAAGGTCAGAAGACGCACCTGGTCACTTGTAGTTAACCAACGTGTCCCATGCAACCCCACGTAAGGAGGACATGAACCGAGGGAGAATTCTTGCAACTCAATTTTTTCCTACAAATTATAGTTCTCTATTAATTGGCTGTCGATTCTTAAATTAAAAAGATAGCATCATAACAAGATAAGTAGTAAGAACTTACAACAAGCCTCAGTTTTTTGTGCTTTAAACGTTTCTGCACCAACAAAATTTATGTATTTGAGTAAATAAGCTTTATATTAATGAAAAGAGGTATAATTGATATTGTATATAATCAGATAGTCAGGTTCTTAGCTTTTCTGCTGAAATAGAACCTACTGCCATCACAATTCGAGGTAAGAGCTTATGTAAATTATGTAGCTGATCTCACCTTGGAAAAAATATTCAACGGCTTCATCACAATTTTAAGATCTCACTTGGTTGGTTACTACTATGGGAATTCGTGAAAATTCGACAAGTGACCTACAATGTTATAGAAAATTATCACTTAAAAGCAAAAAAGCAAACATCTGCAGGAAGCAAACTTCCGTGCAAACAAGAAAGTTACCAAGACAATGCTCTTACTTAATAAATGAAAGGTGCTAACCTAATGATTGTTGCCCAGGAGCTTTAACGCTCCTCTCATATTCCCTGGACACAGTAAAGGGTAGAAACATTCTTTGAATAAATATCATGACCTATTATGATAGCACTTAACAGGTATATCGTGAGTAAATCCATAAACATATCAATCATGTCATAACGTATAAATTTCCATATGGCCCCTTCTGATTTCACAAGATCAATACTATTGTAGCAGAGATCAAAATGTCATGCTCTAAGGAAACATTGTCATAGAGTCTATTCTTCTTAGTGTTGCATATTTCTAGTAAACATAACTAAAAATATTATACCACCAATCAATGAAAAAATTTATTTAGCTAATTATATGCTGCTAACATAAGCCCTGGGCTTTCCAACAATAGTGATGGATTCACAATGGGTAAAATTGATCTTCATTCTAGACTTAAATGTGAGCACGTAAAATGTAAGACTTACTAGAAATGCTTTATTTTTGAAGGAATCCGATGGTTTGAGTCAAACCATTTGCACTATGATTTGTTTGCTTAAAACCTAATGTCATTAAGATATCATGGTCGCAGAAGTTTTGACAAGACCATAAAACCAAAATGTAGAAGTTTTGAAACATACCCAGATGCCCCAAATAAACTAAAAACGAATAAAAGCCCAAAAATCATCCCATCATCGTGACTCCTAATTGCAACAAATTTCATTATTTCACAATTATGCCAAAATTAGAGAAAAAAATCGTGATATCTAGGTCAATAAGAAACATAAATCAATTGATATTTCACACAAAGCCCATAAGCAAAGTCACATTTTACATATTGAAAGTAAAAGATATAAATTTAACCAAGGAATATAGATCATGAACACTTGAAAAATAGATCATATATATTGAGATTAAGTTCAAACCGGTGATGTGGTGAAAGGTAGTCTAGGCCCAATGCTTTCAATCAACTCTTATTGACGGAGCTTCGCCGTTTGAAGTTATTAGTTCCTTAGGGAGTCTAGATATACCTTTTACTTGTAACTCAATGCCTGCCATATTTCAGTGCATGAATGAAAAAGATAAGTATAACTCACGCAATGAGGTGTGTTTGTTATTCACAATGAAAACACATGCTTTTGGAGAGAGAGAGAAAAATCCAAACTTATTTTGACAGGCTAACACCACTAAATTTAATCGCCAATAGTAAGAGGTTATATATATCTATATTCACGTCCAACTACCTAGCTACCTGAGGGACATAACAATAAAAATATTTAAGTCGATAAACCTCGAGTGATTCAAAAGACTGGAAAACACAAATATAAATCATTAAGTCCAATTAAGAGTAAGAAAAATAAAAACTAGGATTTTCTTATTTAGAACACTAAGAATACTATTCAGTAAAAAATAACTTTTTACTTCGAAATTATAATCTTTGTGCAGTCAATAAATTCCTGGTAGGGGTTTGCCACAATCCCAAATCCAGCTTCCTCTTAAAAAAAAAGGAACAAAACCAAACTATAAATGGAGGCCCCCAAACATACTTTATGTATAAAACGTTGTGATATTAATGATTTACGGAAATGAATACAGCTTGTGAGGTAGATTTTGGCACACCCTAAGCCATAAACAACGCCTCTAATTGTTTTCCTTGTTTACCAAGTTTAAACTGATATGGTAATAATTAAGAAAAAAAAGCTATATGAAAATGGTGGTGAAAAAGAAAGATTAAGTACACTAGAAAGAGATATATGAGGGGAGTACACTTTGTGTTGGTAGACCTAGTGGGGTTAGTTATTAAATTTAATAGTGTAAGCATGTTCCCTGATTGCTGTGAGTTACTTCAAAATACTAAAATGGCTTGTTACTAGCTTCAATGCACCCTAACTATACTCTAAATGTTGTTCTCTGATTTCTAGCAGTTTCTACTTCAATGTTCCTACATTTCCAATCATTAGAATTTAGAACCCCAAAAAAATATATACCTTTTTCGGACCAAGTATAGACGGTTTCAGTTATTTCACCATTTTAAACTTTAAAATCTGTAAGTGTACAATAAGCAGGAGGAACAGATGCCAACATGTTGCCTTCCTCATTGTCCGAAACATTGGATTCTGATTTCATGGGATTAGAGCGGTATAGATCGAGGAAAAGCAAATGGATTCCATGGTATATGTGCTTGGGATCTGATTGGAGATATTTAAGTAATGTCAGCTATAATCTCGAAGTGTTCTTAGTAACACATACATCTATATTTTCATTGAAATTATACAATGAAGAATATGGTTATATAATTTCACAAAATTCTATGTTGTAGAAAATTCTAAGAAATAAAAAATCAACATCGGTAAACATGTTAGAGGATGTCCAAAGGAAGGCCACCCCTGGATTGATCTTTTTTTCTTATAATAGCCAAAATGGGACAAGAATGTATTTGTGCTAAAACCCATGGAGAAGGCAGTAGTTCCAAAACTAGTTAAAGCTTCCCATATTTGCTTTCATATTCATTTCCCAAAACAAATTATGTTCTAAAACCCATGGAGAAGGTTGTGCTTGCAGCTTATTTTTCAGTTATTCATTAAAATTTAAATATGAAAAGAGATGATTGAAGGTTGAGAACACCCATATAGAAAAAATATCTGCCAACACACGAAATCATTTGAAGATTTTGATTGTGACAATACCAAATGACGAAATCAAACAATACGAAATTATAAAATCAAACAATGGCAAATCACAAAATCACTTAAAATTAACAACAAAGAAATCAAATAAAATCTTTGAAGATCGGAAGAACTTACAAAATGAATCTCTAAGAATACACCCAGTAATGGGAGTGCGTTTTCACTTCATAAAAAGACTAACGTAGTGGGGAGGTCGTTCTACTTCAAGAATGCTCCCAGTATTGGTAGTACGTTGTCGCTTCAAAAAATAACTTACGTAGTGGAGAGGTCGTTCCACTTAAAGAATGCCCCGAGTATTGGGAGTACTTTTTTACTTCAAAAAAGGACTCACATAGTAACGTGTGCTTTCACTTCAATAACGAGTCACGTAGTGGGGAGGTCATTTTTGTTTAAGAACGCCCTCAGTATTGGGAGTGGATTTTTACTTCAAAAAATGGCTAATGTAGTGGAGAGGTCATTCTACTTCAAGAATCCCCCCAGTATTGGGAGTATGTTTTTACTTTAAAAAATGACTCACGTTGTGTGGGGCTCATTCTACTTCAGCAACGCCCCCAGTGTGAGGAGTGCATTTTTAGCTCAAAAAATGACTCATGTAGTGGGGAGGTTGTTCTATTTCAGGAATGCCCCTGGAGGTTGTTTATTTCAAGAACGCCCCCCAGTATAGGAAGTTCTTTTATACTTCCACAAGCGACTAATGTAGTGGGGAGGTCGTTCTTTCTCAAGAACTCTCCCAGTATTGGGAGACCATTCATACATAAAAAATGACTTACGTAGTGGGAAGGAAATTATACTTCAAGAACGCCCCCAGTTTGGGGAGTACGTTTTCACACCAAAAATTGTCTAACGTAGTGGTGAGCTCACTCTACTTTTGGAATGCCCCTAGTATGGGAGTGCGCTTTGATTTCAAAAATTAACTTACGTGGTGGGGAGGTTGTTCTAATTCAAAAACACCTCCAGTTTGGGCAGTACATTTTTACTTTAAAAAAGGACATACGCAGAGGGGAGGTCGTTCTACTTCAAGAATGCCCTCTGTATGTGTAGTACATTTTTACTTCAAAAAATGACTAACATTGTGGGGAAATCGTTCAATTTCAAGAATACCCCCAGTATTGGGAGTACATTTTCACTTCAAAAATGACTCACGTAGTGGGGAGGTCGCTCTGCTTCAAAAACCCCTCCAGTATGGCAGTGCATTTTTACTTCAAAAAATGACTTATGTAGTGGGGTGGTCGTTCTACTTTAAGAACGCCCCAAGTATGGGAGTGCATTTTTACTTCATAGAACGACTTGCGTTGTGGGGAGTTCGTTCTATTTCAAGAATGCCTCTTGCATAGGGAGTGCATTTTTACTTAAAAAATTATTCACCTAGTGGGGAGGACATTCTCTTTCTAGAACGGCCCCAGTATTGGGAGTGCTCTTTCAATTCAAAAACTGACTCAGGTAGTGGGAAGGTCGTTCTAGTTTAAGAATGCCCCCAGTATGGGGAGTACGTTTTTACTTCAAATAATGTCTCGCATAGTGGGGAGGTCATTCTACTTCAAGAACGTCCCCTGTATGGAACACCTACACTTTGGGAGTGCACTTTTGCCTCAAAAAATGACTCATGTAGTGGGGTGGTCGTTCAACTTCTTAAACACCCCCAGTATTGGGAGTGAGTTTTCTCTTCATAAAATGACTCACCTAGTATGGAGATCGATATACTTCAAAAAATGTGCCAAGTATGGGGGGTTTATTTTCACTTCAGAAAATGGCAAACGTAGTGGTGAAGTCATTCAACTTTTAGAATGCCCCCCCCCCCAGTATTGGGAGTGGATTTTCACTTGAAAAAATAACTTACGAAGTGAGGAGGTCGTTCTAATTCAAGAACGACCCCAGTATTGGGAGTGCATCTTTACTTGAATTAATGACTCACCTAGTGGGGAAGTCGTTCAATTTCATGAATGCCCCCAGTATGGGGATTACGCTCTAACTTCAAAAAATGATCACGAAGTAGGGAGGTCATTCTACTTTAGAACGCCCCCTGTATTGGAAGTGCATTTTTACTTCAAACAATGACTCACATAGTCGGAGGTCGTTATACTTCCAGAATTCCCCCAGTATGGGGAGTACATTTTTACATCTAAATATGACCTGCGTAGTGGGAGGTCGTTCTACTTCAAGAATGACCGCCCAGTATGGGAAGTGTTTTTTCTCTTCAACAAGCGACTAACGTAGTGAAGAGGTCATTCTACCTCATGAACTCTCCCAGTATTGGGAGTATCTTTTTACTTCAAAATATGACTCAAGTAGTGGAATGGTAATTAAGCTTCAAGAACGCCCTCAGTATTGGAGGTGGGTTTTGACTTCAAAAAATGACTAATGTATTGGGGAGGTCGTTCTACACCAGGAACGCCCTCAGTATGGGAGTGATTTATCACTACAAAAAGCGACTCATGTAGTATGGAGGTCGTTCAACTTCAAGAGCGCCCCCAGTATTGGGAATGTATTTTAACATAAAAAAATGACTCATATAATGCGGAAGTCGTAATACTTCAAGAACGTCTCTAGTACGGGGAATACATTTTTGCTTCGAAAAATAACAGACGTACTGGGGAGGCCGTTCTACTTCAAGAACGCCCCCAGTATAGGGAGTGCATTTTACTTTGAAAAATGAATCACGTAGTGGAGAGGTCATTCTAATTCAAGAACGGTCCCAGTATGGGAAGTACGTTTTCACTTCAAAAAATGACTAACGTAGTGCTGAGTTCATTCTACTTCAATAACGGCCCCATTATTGGGAGTGCATTTTCACTTAAAAAAACAACACACGTAGTGGGAAGGCCGTTCAACTTCAATAATGCCCCAGTATGGGGAGTACATTTATAGTTCAAAAAATGTCTCACGTAGTGAGGAGTTCATTCAACTTCAAGAACTCCCCCAGTATGGAACGCCTAGGGAATAGGGAATGCGTTTTTACTTTAAAAAATGGCTCACATAGTGGGGTGGTCAATCTACTTCAAGAACACCTCCAATATGGGGAGTGTATTTTTATTTCAAAAAATGACTCAAGTAGTGGGGAGGTCATTCTACTTTAAGAACACCCCCAGCATGAGCAGTGTATTTTGACATCAAAAAATAACGAACGTAGTGGGGAGGCCATTCTACTTTAAAAATGCCCCCAATATTGGAAGTGCATTTTCACATCGAAAAATGACTAATGTTGTTGGGAAGTTGTTTTACTTCAAGAACGACCCCAGTATGGGGAGTGCGGTTTCACTTCAATTTAAGACTCATATATTGGGGAGGTCGCTCTAATTCTTGAGCGACCCCAGTAAGGGAAGTGTGTTTTCCCCTCAAAAAATGTCTAACGGAGTGGGGAAATCATTCAACATCTAAAACGGCCCCATTATTGGGAGTGCATTTTCACTTCAAAAAGCGACTCACGTAGTGAGTAAGTCATTCAACTTCATGAACGCCCCCTGTATGGGGAGTGCATTTTTACTTCAGAAAATGACTCAAGTAGTAGGGAGCCCATTCTACTTCAAGAAGGCTCCCAGTTTAAAGCACCTCCATTATAGGAAGTCCATTTTTACTTTAAACAATAACTCACGTAGTGAGGTGGTTGATCTACTTCAAGAACTCCCATAGTATTAGGAGTATAGTTTTACTTCAAAAAATGACTCACGTTGTAGGGAGGTCATTCTACTTCAAGAACGCCCCCAATATAGGATGTTTATTTTATCTTCCATAAATGATTAATGTATTGGGGAGGTTGTTCTACTTCAAGAACCCCAGTATGGCAAGTGAGCTTTCAGTTTAAAAAATGACTCACATAGTTGGGAGGTCATTCTACTTTAAGATCGCCCCCAGTATTGGGAGTATCTTTTAACATCAAAAGATCTCTCACATCGTGGGTAGGTCGTTCGGCTTCCAGAACCCCTCCAGTATGGGGAGTGCAATTTTACCTCAAAAGACGACTCACGTAGCGGGGAGGTCGTTCGACTTTAAGAACGCCTCCAGTATAGGGAGTGGGTTTTTTACTTCAAAAAATGACTCACGTAGTAGAGAGGTCATTCTACTTAAAGAACGGTCCCAATATGGGAAGTGCATTTTCACTTCATAAAATGACTAACATAGTTCTGAGTTCGTTCTACTTCAATAGCGGCCCCAGTATTGGGATTGTATTTTTACTTCAAAAAGAAACTAACGTAGTGGGAAGGTTTTCAACTTCAAAAGTGCGCCTTCATGGGAAGTGCATTTTTACTTCAAAAATTGTCTCACGTTGTGGGAGTTCATTCTACTTCAAGTACTCCCCCAGAATGGAACATCTACGGTATGGGGAGTGCGTTTTTACTTTAAAAAACGACTCTCGTAGTGGGGAGGTCGATCTATTTCGTGAATGCCCCCCCAGTATGGGAAGTATTTTTTTAATTCAGCAAGCGACAAACGTAGAAGGGAGGTCGTTCTCCTCAAGAACTCTCCCAGTAATGGGAGTACATTCTTACTTCAAAAAATGACTCACGTAGTGGGAAGGTAATTATACTTCAAGAACGCCCCCAGTATGGGGAGTAAGTTTCCCACATTAAAAAACGACTAATGTTGTGGTGAGGTCATTCTACTTTTGGAATGCGCCCAGTATGGGTGTACGTTTTTACCTAAAAAAATGGCTTACATAGTGGGGAGGTCGTTTTACATCAAGAACGCCTCCAATATGGGGAGTGCGCTTTTTCTTCAAAAAATGACTCACGTAGTGGGGAGGTCGTTCTACTTTCAGAACACCCCCAATATGGGAAGTGGGTTTTAACATCAAAAAATGACTAACGTAGTGGGGAGGCCGTTCTACATCAAAAACTCCCCCTGTATTGGGTGTGCGTTTTCAAATAAAAAAGCGACTAATATTGTGGGGAAGTCGTTTTACTTCAAGAATGACCCCCAGTATGTGGAGTGCATTTTCACTTCAATAAGCGACTCATATAGTGGGGAGGTCATTCTAATTCATGGACGCCCCGAGTATTTTGACTATGTTTTTACATCAAAAAATGACTCATGTAATGCTAAGGTCGTTATACTTAAAGAACGCCTCTAGTATGGGGAGTGCATTTTTACTTCAAAAAATAACTAACGTAGTCGGGATGTCGTTCTATCTCAGGAACGCCCCCAGTATTGGGTATTGTTTAAACTTAAAAAGATTGACTAATGAAGTGGGGAGGTCGATAACTTCCAGAATGCCCCCAGTATGGGAAGTTCATTTTCCCTTCAAAAAATGATGAACTAAGTGGGGAGGTCGTTCTACATAAAAACGGCCCCAGTATTGGGAGTGCATTTTAACTTCAAAAAATGACTCACGTTGTTGGCAGGTCGTTCTACTTCATGAACGCCCCTTGTATGGAGAGTACATTTTTACTTCAATAAATCACTCACGTAGTGGGGAGGTCATTCTACTTAAAGAACGCCCTCTGTCTTGAACGCCTCTATTATAAGAAGTGCGTTTTTACTTTAAAAAATGACTCACGTAGTGTGAAGGTCTATCTACTTCATGAACTCTCATAGTATTGGGAGTATATTTTTACAATAAAAAATTACTCACGAAGTGGGGAGGTAGTACGCCCTCAGTATGGGAGTGCTTTTTCACTTTAAAAAGTTACTCATGTAGTGGGGAGGTCGATCTACTTCAAGATCACCCCCAGTATTAGGAGTGTATTTTAACCTCAAAAAATTACTCATGTAGTACGGAAGTCGTTATACTTCAAGAACGTCTCTAGTATGGGGAATATATTTTTACTTTGAAAAATAACAAATTAGTGGGGAGGCCGTTCTACTTCAAGAACGCCCCCTATATAGGGAGTGCGTTTTTCTTCAATAACTGACTCACGTAGTGGAGAGGTCATTCAAATTCATAAACGGTCCCAATATGGGTAGTACGTTTTCACTTCAAAAAATAACTAACGTAGTGCTGAGTTCGTTCTACTTCAATAACGGCCCCATTATTAGGAGTGCATTTTTACTTAAAAAAATAGCACACGTAGTGGGAAGGTCGTTCTACTTCAATAATGCCCCAGTATGGGGAGTGCATTTATAAATTAAAAAATGTCTCACGTAGTGGGGAGTTCATTCAACTTCAAGAACTCTCCCAGTATGGAATGCCTACGGTATAGGGAGTGCGTTTTTACATTAAAAAATGGCTCACATAGTAAGGAGGTCATTCTACTTCAAGAACACCTCCAATATGGGGAGTGAATTATTATTTCAAAAAATGACTCAAATAGTGGGGAGGTTGTTCTACTTTATGAACGACCCCAGTATGGGCAGTGTGTTTTGACATCAAAAAATAACTAACGTAGTGGGGAGGTCGTTCAACTTTAAAATACCCCCAGTATTGGGAGTGCATTTTCATATCGAAAAATGAATTATGTTGTAGGGAAGTCGTTTTAGTTCAAGAACGACCCCAGTATGGGAAGTGTGGTTTCACTTCAATTTATGACTCATATATTAGGGAGGTCGTTCTAATTCTTGAACGACCCCAGTAAGGAAAGTGCATTTTTCCTTCAAAAAATGACTAACGGAGTGGGGAAGTCGTTCTACATCAAAAATGGCCCCAATATTGGGAGTGCATTTTCACTTCAAAAAGCGACTCACGTAGTGGGTAGGTCGTTCAACTTCAAGATCGCCCCATGTATTGGGAGTATATTTTTACTTCAAAAAATGACTCACGTTGTAGGGAGGTCATTCTACTTCAAGAACGCCCTCAATATAGGATGTTTATTTTATCTTCCATAAATGATTAATGTATTGGGGAGGTTGTTCTACTTCAAGAACCCCAGTATGGCAAGTGAGCTTTCAGTTTAAAAAATGACTCACATAGTTGGGAGGTCATTCTACTTTAAGATCACCCCCAGTATTGGGAGTACGTTTAATATCAAAAGATGTCACACATCGTGGGCAGGTCGTTCGGCTTCAAGAGCCCCTCCAGTATGGGGAGTGCAATTTTACCTCAAAAGACGACTCACGTAGTGGGGAGGTCGTTCGACTTCAAGAACGCCCCCATTATAAGGGATGGGCTTTTACTTTAAAAAATGACTCAAGTAGTGGAGAGGTCATTCTACTTAAAGAATGGTCCAAGTATAAGAAGTAAATTTTCACTTCAAAAAATGAGTAACGTAGTGCTGAGTTTGTTCTACTTCAATAACGACCCCAGTATTGGGATTACATTTTCACTTCAAAATGCAACTAACGTAGTGAGAAGGTTTTTTTACTTCAAAAACGCGCCTGCATGGGGAGTGCATTTTTACTTCAAAAAATGTCTCCCGTTGTGGGGAGTTCATTCTACTTCAAGTACTCCCCTAGAATGGAACGTCTTCGGTATGGGGAGTGCATTTTTACTTTAAAGAATAACTCTCGTGGGGTGGTCGATCTATTTTAAGAATGCCCCTCAGTATGGGAAGATCTTTTTTACTTCAACAAATGAAAAACGTTGAAGGGAGGCCGTTCTACCTCAAGAACTCTCCCAGTTATGGGAGTACATTCTTACTTCAAAAAATAACTCACATAGTGAGAAGGTAATTCTACTTCATGAACGCCTCCAGTATGGGGGGCAAGTTTCCTCATTAAAAAATGACTAACGTAGTGGTGAGTTCATTCTACTTTTGGAATGCGCCCAGTATGGGAGTGCGTTTTTACCTTAAAAAATGAATCGCGTAGTGGGGAGGCCATTCTTCATCAAGAATGCCTCCAATATGGGGAGTGCACTTTTTCTTCAAAAAACGACTCACGTAGTTGGGAGGTCATTCAACTTCCAGAACACCCCCAATATGGGATGAGGGTTTTGACATCATAAAATTACTAACGTAGTGGGGAGGCCGTTCTACTTCATAAACGCCCCTAGTATTGGGAGTTCGTTTTTAAATCAAAAAATGACTAATATTGTGGGGAAGTCGTTATTCTTCAAGAACGACCTCCAGTATGTGGAGTGCGTTTTTACTTCAATAAATGACTCATATATTGGGGAGGTCATTCTAATTGGGAGTGCGTTTTCAAATCAAAAAATTACTAATATTGTGGGGAAGTAGTTCTTCTTCAAGAACGACCTCCAGTATGTGGAGTGCGTTTCCACTTCAATAAATGACTCATATATTGGGGAGGTCATTCTAATTGGGAGTGGGTTTTCAAATCAAAAAATGACTAATATTGTGGGGAAGTAGTTCTTCTTCAGGAACAACCCCCAGTATGTGCAGTGCATTTTCACTTCTATAAACGACTCATATAGTGGGAAGGTCATTTTAATTCATGAACTCCCTGAGTATTTGGAGTGTGCTTTTATTTCAAAAATGATTCATGTTGTTTTAAGGTCGTTATTCTTCAAGAACGCCTGTAGTATGGGGAGTGCATTTTTACTTCAAAAAATAACTAACGTAGTTGGGATGTCTTTCTATCTCAAGAACATCCCCAGTATTGGGTGTTGTTTAAACTTCAAAAAATGACTAATGTAGTGAGGAGGTCGATCAACTTCCAGAATGCCCCCTGTATGGGAAGTGCGTTTTCCCTTCAAAAAATGACTAACTAAGTGGGGAGGTCGTTCTACATAAAAAATGGCCCCAGTATTGGGAGTGCATTTTCCCTTTAAAAAATGACTCACGTTGTGGGTAGGTCGTTCAACTTCAAGAACGCCCCTTATATGGGTAGCGCATTTTTACTTCAAAAAATGACTAACGTAGTGGGGAGGTCATTCTACCTAAAGAACGCCCTCTGTCTCGAACGCCTCTATTATAAGATGTGCGTTTTTAAAATATGACTCACGTAGTGTGGAGGTCGATCAACTTCAAGAACTCCCATAATATTGGGAGTATATTTTTACCTCAAAAAATTACTCACGTAGTGGGGAAGTAGTTCTACATCAAGAATGCCCTTAGTATGGGAGTGCTTTTTCACTTTAAAAAGCGACTCATGTTGTGGGGAGGTCGATCTACTTCAAGATCGCCGCCAGTATTGGGAGTGTATTTTGACATCAAAAAATGACTCATGAAGTGTGGAAGTCGTTATACTTCAAGAACGTCTCTAGTATTGGGATTACTTTTTTACTTCAAAAAATAACAGACGTAGTGGGGAGGCCGTTCTACTTCATGAACTCCCCCAGTATAGGGAGTGCGTTTTACTTCAAAAACTAACTCACGTAGTGGAGAGGTCATTCTAATTCAAGAACAATCCCAGTATGGGAAGTACGTTTTCACTTCAAAAAATGACTTACGTAGTGCAGAGTTCATTCTACTTCAATAACTGCCCCATTATATAAAGTGAATTTTAACTTAAAAAAATAACACACATAATGGGAAGGTCGTTCTACTTCATTAACCCCCCAGTATGGGGAGTGCATTTATAGTTCAAAAAATGTCTCACGTAGTGGGGAGTTCATTCAACTTCAAGAACTCTGTCAATATGGAACGCCTACGGTATAGGGAGTGCGCTTATTCTTTAAAAAATAGCACACATAGTGGGGTGGTCATTCTACTTCAAGAACACCTCCAATATGGGGAGTGCATTTTTATTTCAAAAAATGACTCAAGTAATGGGGAGGTCGTTCAACTTTAAGAGCGCCCCCAGTATGGATAGTGTGCTTTGACATCAAAAAAATAACTAACGTAGCGGGGAGGTCGTTCTACTTTAAAAATGCCCCTAGTATTGGGAGTGCATTTTCACATCGAAAAATGACTAATATTGTAGGGAAGTCGTTTTACTTCAAGAACGACCCCAGTATGGGGAGTGCGGCTTTACTTTAATTTATGACTCATGTATTGGGGAGGTCGTTCTAATTCTTGAACGAGCCCAGTAAGGGAAGTGCGTTTTTTCTTCAAAAAATGACTAACGTAGTGGGGAAGTCGTTCTACATCAAAAATGGCCCCAAAATTGGGAGTGCATTTTCACTTCAAAAAATGACTCACGTAGTGGGTAGGTCGTTCAACTTCAAGATCGCCCCCTGTATGGGGAGTGCATTTTTGCTTCATAAAATTACTCACGTAGTAGGGTGCTCATTTTACTTCAAGAACGCTCCCAGTTTGTAACACATCCAGTATAGGAAGTCCATTTTTACTTAAAAAAATAACTCACGTAGTGAGGTGGTTGATCTACTTCATGAACTCTCATAGTAATGGGAGTATGTTTTTACTTCAAAAAATGACTCACGTAGTAGGGAGGTCATTCTACTTCAAGAACGCCCCCAATATAGGAAGTTTATTTTAACTTCAAACAATGATTAATGTATTGGGGAGGTCGTTCTACTTCAAGAACCCCAGTATGGCAAGTGAGCTTTAACTTCAAAAAATGACTCACGTAGTTTGGAGGTTGTTCTACTTTAAGATCACCCCCAGTATTGGGAATACTTTTTAATATCAAAAGATGTCTCTCATCGTGGGTAGGACGTTCGGCTTCAAGAACCCCTCCAGTATGGGGAGTGTAATTTTACCTCAATAGATGACTCACGTAGTGGGGAGGTCATTCGACTTCAAGAGCGCCCCCAGTATTGGGGCTGGGTTTTTATATCAAAAAATGACTCACGTAGTGGAGAGGTCATTCTGCTTAATGAATGGTCCCAGTATGGGAAGTGCATTTTCATTTCAAAAAATTACTAACGTAGTGCTGAGTTCGTTCTACTTTAATAACGGCCCCAGTATTGGGATTACATTTTCACTTCAAAATGCAACTAACGTAGTGGGAAGGTTTTTCTACTTCAAAAACGCGCCTGCAGGGGGAGTGCATTTTTACTTCAATAAATGTCTCCCGTTGTGAGGAGTTCGTTCTACTTCAAGTACTCCCCCAGAATGGAACGTCTCCGGTATGGGGAGTGCGTTTTTACTTTAATAAACAACTCTCGTGGGGTGGTCGATCTATTTTAAGAATTCTTCCCAGTAAAGGAAGTTCTTTTTTACTTCAACAAACGACAAACGTAGAAGGGAGGCCGTTCTACCTCAAGAACTCTCTCAGTTATGGGAGTACATTCTTACTTCAAAAAATGGCCCACGTAGTGGGAAGGTAATTCTACTTCAAGAACTCCCCCAGTATGGGGGGTAAGTTTCCTCATTAAAAAAGACTAACGTAGTGGTGAGTTCATTCTACTTTTGGAATGCGCCCAGTATGGGAGTGCGTTTTTACCTTTAAAAATGACTCACGTAGTGGGGTGGTCATTCTTCATCAAGAACGCCTCCAATATGGGGAGTGCGCCATTTCTTCAAAAAACGACTCACGTTGTAGGGAGGTCGTTCCACTTCTAGAACACCCCCAGTATAGGAAGAGGGTTTCGACATCAAAAATTGACTAACGTAGTGGGGAGGCCGTTCTATTTCAATAACGCCCCCAGTATTGGGAGTACACTTTTAAATCAAAAAATGACTAATATTGTGGGGAAGTCGTTCTACTTCATGAACGACCCCCAGTATGTGGAGTGCGTTTTAACTTCAATAAACGACTCATATAGTGTGGAGGTCGTTCTAATTCATGAACCCCCCTCGAGTATTTGGAGTGTGTTTTTACTTCAAAAAATGACTCATGTAGTGCTAAGGTCATTATACTTCAAGAACACCTCTAGTATGGGGAGTGCATTTTTACTTCAAAAAATAACTAACGTAGTTGGGATGTCGTTCTATCTCAAGAACACCCCCAGTATTGGGGGTTGTTTAAACTTTAAAAAATGTTTAATGTAGTGGGGAGGTCGATCAACTTCTTGAATGTCCCCAGTATGGATAGTGCATTTTCCCTTCAAAAAATTATTAACTAAGTGGGGAGGTCGTTCTACATAAAAACGGTCTCAGTATTTGGAGTGCATTTTCACTTCAAAAAATGACTCACGTTGTGGGTAGGTTGTTCTACTTCAAGGACGTCCCTTGTATGGGGAGTGCATTTTTACTTCAAAAAATGACTCACGTAGTGGGGAGGTCATTCTACTTAAAGAACTCCCTCTGTCTTGAACGCCTCTATTATAAGAAGTGGGTTTTTACTTTAAAAAATAGCTCACGTAGTGTGGAGGTCGATCTACTTCATGAACTCCCATAGTATTGGTAGTATATTTTTACCTCAAAAAATTACTCACGCAGTAAGGAGGCCGTTCTACTTTAATAACGCCCCCAGTATGGGGAGTGCGTTTTCACTTCAAAAAATGACTCGTGTAGTTGGGAGGTCCTTCTACTGCAAGAACACCTCGAATATGGGAAGTGCATTTTTACTTCCAAAAACGACTCATGTATTGGGGAGGCCGTTCTACTTCAAAAAAGCCCCCAGTTTGGGAAGTGGTTTTTGACTTTAAAAAATGACTCACGTAGTGTGGATGTCATTCTACTTCAAGAACGCTCCCAGTATAGGAAGTTTATTTTTACTTCAAAAAATGCTTAATGTATTGGGGAGGTCGTTCTACTTCAAGAACATCCCCAGTATGGCAAGTGCGTTTTCATTTCAAAAAATGACTCACGTAGTGGGGAGGTTGATCTACTTGAAGATCACCCCCACTAGAGGGAGTACGTTTTAACTTCAAAAAATGTCTCACTTTGTGGGGAGGTCGTTCAGTTCAAGAACCCCTCCATTATGGGGAGTTTATTTTTACCTTCAAAAGTGACTCGCGTAGTGGGGAGGTTGTTCAACTTCAAAAATGTCCCCATTATAGGGAATGCACATTTACTTTAAAAAAACTACTCACGTAGTGGGGAGGTCGTTCTACTTCAAGAACGCCCCCAGAATGGGAAGTGGGTTTTGACATCAAAAAATGGCTAACGTAGTGGGGAGGTCGCTCTACCTCCTGAACTCTCCCAGTATTGGGAGTAAATTCTTACTTAAAAAAAAAACTCACGTAGTGGGAAGGTAATTCTATTTTATGAATACCCCTAGTATAGGGAGTACATTTTCACATCAAAAAATGACTAACGTAGTGGTGAGGTCATTCTACTTTTGGAATGCCCCAAAATTGGGAGTGCATTTTTATTTAAAAAAATGACTCACGTAGTAGGGAGGTCGTTCTTCTTCAAGATAGCCCCCAGTAGTGGGAGTACGTTTTAACTTCAAAAAATATCTCACGTCGTGAGGAGGTCGTTCGGCTTTAAGAATCCCTCAGTACGGGGAGTGCATTTTTACTTCAAATAAAGACTCAAGTAATGGGGAGGTCGTTCTACTTCAAGGTCGCCCCCAGTAGTGGGAGTACGTTTAAACTTCAAAAAATGTCTCACGTCGTGGTGAGGTCATTCGGCTTCAAGAACCCCCCAGTATTGGGAGTGTATTTTTACCTCAAAAAATGATTCACATAGTGGGGAGGTCGTTCAACTTCAAAAGCGCCCCCAGTATAGGAAGTGCGTTTTTACTTTAAAAATTTATTCTCGCAGTGGAGAGGTCATTCTACTTCAAAAATGGTCCCAGTATGGGAAGGGCATTTTTACTTCAAAAAATGACTAACGTAGTGCTGAGTTCATTATACTTTAATGACTCATGTAGTGCGAAGATCGTTATACTTCAAGAATGCCTCTAGTAAGGGGAGTACATTTTTACTTCAAAAAATTACGATCTCAAGAACTTCCCCAGTATTGAGTGTTGTTTTAACTTGAAAAATGACTAATATAGTAGGGAGTTCGTTCAACTTCCAGAATGCCACTAGTATGGGTAGTGCGTTTTCCCTTATAAAATTGACTAACGTAGTGGGGAGGTTGTTCTACGTCTATAACGCCCCAGTATTCGGACTACATTTTCACATCAAAAAATGACTAATGTTGTGGGAAAGTCGTTCTACTTCAAGAACTACACCAGTATGGGGAGTATGTTTTCACTTCAATAAATGACTCATATAGTGAGAAGGTCGTTCTATTTCTAGAACCCCCCAGTATTGGGTATGGTTTTAACTTCAAAAAATTACTAATATAGTGGGGAGGTTGCTCTACATCCAGAATACCCCCAGTATGGGAAGTGTGTTTTCCCTTCAAAAAATGATTAACTTAGTGGGGTGGTCGTTCTACATCAAAATTGGCCCTAGTATTGGGAGTGCATTTTCACTTCAAAAATGACTCACATAGTGGGTAGGTCGTTTTACTTCTGGAACGTCCCCTGTATGGGGAGTACATTTTTACTTCAAATAATAACTCAAGTAATGGGGTGGTCAGTCTACTTCAAGAACGCCCCCAGTCTGGAATGCCTCCAGTATATAGGAAGTACGTTTTTACTTTAAAAAATGACTCACGTAGTGGGGAGGTCGATCTACTTCAGGAACTCCCATAGTATTGAGTGTATGTTTTTACTTCAAAAAATTAGTCACGTAGTGGGGAGGTCTTTCAACTTTAAGATCTCACCCAGTAGAGGAAGTGTGTTTTCACTCAAAAAAATTATTTTTGTATTGGGGAGGTCGTTCTACTTCAAGAACGTCCCTAGTATGGCAAGTGCATTTTCACTTCAAAAAACGACTCACATAATGGGGAGGTCATTCTACTTCAAGATCGCCCCCAGTAGTGGGAGTACGTTTTAACTTTAAAAAATGTCACACGTCGTGGGGAGGTCGTTAAGCTTCAAGAGCCCCTCCAGTATGGGGAGTTCATTTTTACCCTCTAAAACGATGCACGTAGTGGGGAGGCCGTTTTACTTTAAGAACTCCCCAAGTATAGGGAGTGCGTTTTACTTCAAAAAATGACTCGCGTAGTGGTGAGGTCGTTTTACTTTAATAACTCCCCAAGTATAGGGAGTGCGTTTTACTTCAAAAAACGACTCGCGTAGTGGTGAGGTCGTTCTACTTCAAGAACACCTCCAATATTGGGAGTACGCTTTTAGTTCAGAAAATGACTCACGTAGTGGGGAGGTTGATATACTTCAAGAGCTCTCCCAGTATGGGAAGTGGGTTTTGAATTCAAAAAATGACTAGCGTAGTAGGGAGGTCATTCTATTTCAAAAATACCCCCACTATTGGGAGTGCATTTTCACATCAAAAAACGACTAATGTTGTGGGGAAGTCATTTAACTTCAAGAATGACTCCTTTATGGGGAGTGCATTTTCTCTTCAATAAACGACTCATATAGTGGGGGTGTCGCTCTAATTCAAGAACTCCCCCAGTATGGGAAGTGTGTTTTCCCTTCAAAAAATAACTAACGTTGTGGGGAGGTCATTCAAGATAAAAAACGGCCCCAGTATTGGGAGTACATTTTCTCTTCAAAAAACGACTCACGTAGTGGGTAGGTCGTTCTACTTCAAGAACACCCCCTGTATGGGGAGTATATTTTTACTTCAAAAATGACTCACGTAGTGAGGAGCTCATTCTACTTCAAGAACTACCATATTATTGGGAGTATGTTTTTACTTCAAACAATGGCACGCGACTAACGTAGTGGGGAGGTCAATTTATTTCAAGAATTCCCCCCCAGTATGGGAAGTGCTTTTTTACTTCAACAAGCGACTAACGTAGTGGGGAGGTCGTTCTTCCTCAAGAACTCTCCCAGTATTTGGAGTACATTCTTACTGCAAAAAATGACTCACGTAGTGGGAAGGTAATTCTACTTCAAGAGCGCTCCTAGTATGAGGAGTACGTTTTCACATCAAAAAATGACTAACGTAGTGGTGAGATCATTCTTCTTTTGGAATGCCCCCAGTATGGGAAGTGGGATTTGACTTCAAAAAATGGCTAACATAGTGAGGAGGTTATTCCATTTCAGAAATCCTCGCGTATTGGGAGTGCGTTTTCGCATACAAAAATGACCAATGTTGTGGGGAAGTCGATCTACTTTATGAACGACCCTAGAATGCGGTGTGCGTTTTCGATTCAATAAACGACACATATAGTGGGGAGGTCATTCTAATTCAAGAGCGCCCCCTGTACTGGGTGTGGTTTTAGCTTCAAAAAATGACTAATGTAGTGGGGAAGTCGTTCTACTTCCAGAATTCCCCCAATATGGGAAGTGTATTTTCCCTTCAAAAAATTAGTAACTTAGTGGGGTGGCTATTTTACATCAAAAATTGCCCTAGTATTGAGAGTGCATTTTCACTTTAAAAAATGACTCGCGTAGTGGGTTGGTCATTTTACTTCAAGAACGTCCCCTGTATGGGGAGTGCATTTTTACTTCAAAAAATGACTCACGTAGTGGGGTAGTCGGTCTACTTCAAGAACACCCCCAGTCTGGAACGCCTCCAGTATATAGGAATTGTGTTTTTACTTTAAAAAATAACTCACGTAGTGGGAACGTCTATCTACTTCAGGAACTCCCATGGGATTGGGAGTAAGTTTTTACTTTAAAAAATTACTCACGTAGTGGGGAGGTCGTTCTTCTTCAAGAATTCCCCCAGTATAGGAAATATGTTTTCATTTTAAAAAATGAGTAATGTATTGGGGAGGTCATTCTACTTCATGAACGTTCCCAGTATGGCAAGTGCGTTTTTACTTCAGAAAGCGACTCACGTAGTGGGGAGGTCGTTTTACTTCAAGATCGCCCCAGTAGTGGGAGTACGTTTTTACTTCAAAAAATGTCTTACGTCGTGGGGAGGTCGTTCAGTTTAAAGAATCTCTCCAGTATGGTGCTGCATTTTTACTTTAAAAAACGATTTACGTAGTGGGGAGTTCATTCTACTTCAAAAATGCCCCCTGCATTGGAAGTTTCTTTTAATTTCAAATAATGACTCTGGTAGTGAGGAGGTCGTTACACATCTAGAATGCTCACATTATGGGAAGTGGGTTTTCACTTCAAAAAATCGCTAATGTAGTAAGGAGGTCATTCTACTTCAAGAACTTCCCAGTATGGGGAATGCATTTTCACTTCAAAAAATCACTCACGTAGTGGTGAGGTCGTTCTAGTTCTAGAACTCCTCTAGTATGGGAAGTACGTTTTCACGTCAAAAATTTACTCACATAGTGGGAAGAGCGTTATACTTAAAGAACGCCCCCAATATGGGGAGTACATTTTTGATTCCAAAAATGACTCACGTAGTGGGGTGGTCGATCTACTTCAAGAACGCCCTCAGTATGGGAAGTGGGTTTTGACTTCAAAAAATTTCTAACATAGTGGTGAGGTCGTTCTACTTCAAAAATGCCCACAGAATGGGGAGTGCGTTTTCACTTCAATAAACGGCTCATATAGTGGGTAGGTCGTTCTAATTCAAGAAAGCCCCCCAGTATTGGAAGTGCGGTTTCCCTTCAAAAAATGACTAACATAGTAGGGAGGTCGTTCAAAATCAAAAACGACCCAAGTATTGGGAGTGCATTTTCACTACAAAAAGCGACTCACATAGTGGGTTGATCGTACTACTTCAAGAACACCCCCTATATGGGGAGCGTATTTTCTCTTCAAAAATAACTCACGTAGTGTGTTGCTCATTCTTCTTCAAGAACGCCCCTAGTTTGGAACGCCTACAGTATAGGAAGTGCGCTTTTACTTTAAAAAATGTCTTGCGTAGTGGGGAGGTTGATCTACTTCAAGAGCTCCCAAAGTATTGGGAGTATTCTTTTACTTCAAAAAATGACTCACGGAGTGCGAAGGACGTTCTACTTCAAGAACGCCCCCAGTATAGGAAGTTTTTTTTCACTTCAAAAAATGATTAATATATTGGGGTGGTCGTTCAAGAACGTCCCAAGTATGGCAAGGGCGTTTTTACTTCAAAAAATGACTCACGTAGTGGGGAGGTTATTCTACTTGAAGATCGCCCCCAGTAGTGGAATTACATTTTAACTTCAAAAAATGTCACACGTCGTGGGGAGGTCGTTCGGCTTCAAGAACCCCTCCAGTATGGGGAGTGCATTTTTACCATAAAAATGACTCACGTAGTAGGGAGGTCATTCTACTTTAAGAATGCCTCCAGTATAGGGAGTGCGTTTTTGCATCAAAAAATGACTCACGTTGTGGGGAGGTCGTTCTACTTTAAAATCACCTCCAATATGGGGAGTGCATTTTTACTTCAAAAAATAACTCACATAGTTGGGAGGTCGTTCTACTTCTAGAGTGCCCCCAGTATGGGAACTGGGTTTTGACTTCAAAAAATGATTAACATAGTGGGGTGGTCGTTCTACTTCAAAAATGCCCCCAGGATTGGGCGTGCGTTTTCACATCAAAAAATAACAAATTTTGTTGGGAAGTCATTCTATTTCAAGAACGACCCCAGTATGGGTAGTGCGTTTTCACTTTAATAAATGGCTCATATAGTTGGGAGGTCGTTATAATTCAAGAACGTCCCCAGTTTGGAAAGTGCGCTTTCGCTTCAAAAAATGACTCACGTAGTGGGGGTGCTCATTCTAGCTCAAGAACGCCCCCAGTATTGAGAGTACGTTTTTACTTAAAAATGACACACGTATTGGGGAGGTCATTCTACTTCCGAAATGCCCCCAGTATGAGGAGTGCATTCTTACTTCAAAAAATAACTCACGTAGTGGGAAGGTCATTCTACTTCAAGAATGTCCCCTGTATGGGGAGTACGTTTTTACTTCATAAAATGATACACGTAGTGGGGAGGCCGCTCGACTTCAAGAACGCTCTAGTATTTGGAGTACATTTTCATATAAAAAAAATGACTCACGTTGTGGCGTGGTCGTTCAACTTCAGGAATACTCCCAGTATTGGAAGTGTGTTTTAACTTTAAGAAATGACTAAAGTAGTGGGGAGGTCGTTATAATTCAAGAACGCCTCCAGTATGGGGAGTGCATTTTCACTTCAAAAAATGATACACGTTGAGAAAAGATCGTTCTGCTTCAAGAATACCTCCAGTATGGGGAGTGTATTTTTACTTTAAAAAATGATTTACGTAGTGGGGAGGTTGCACTACTTCAGGAACGCCCCCAGTATTGGGAGTACGTTTTTATTTTAAAAAATGACTCACGTAGTGGGGAGGTTGTTATACTTCAAGAACGCCATCAATATGAGAAGTAGGTTTACAATTCCAAAAACGACAAACGTAGTGGGGAGGTCTTTCTACATCTAGAACGACCCCAGTATTGGAAGTGCGTTTCAATTTCAATAAATGACTAATGTAGTAGGGAGGTCGTTCTATTTCAAGAGCGCCACTAGTATTGGTAGTACAATTTCCTTCAAAAAATGACTCACTTAGTGGGTAGGTCATTCTACTTCATGAAAGACCCCTATGTGGGGAATGCATTTTTACTTCAAAAAATGACTCACGTATTGTGAAGGTCATTCTAATTTAAGAACGCCCCTAATCATTTATGCTTCCAGTATAGGGAGTGTGTTTTTAGTTTATAAAATGACACATAGTGGGGAGGTCGATCTACTTTAAGAACTCTCATAGAATTGAGAGTATTATTTTACTTTAAAAAATTACCCACGTAGTGAGGAGGTTGTCCTACTTCAAGAACTCCCCCTGTATGGGAAGTGCGTTTTCACTTTAAAAAATGACTAATGTATTGGAGAGGACGTTCTACTTTAAAAACGTCCCCAGTATTGCAAATGCGTTTTCACTTTTAAAAAATGACTCACAGAGTGGGGAGGTCGCTCTACTTCATGATAGGCCCCAGTAGTAAGAGTACATTTTAACTTCAAAAAATGTCTCACGTAGTGGAGAAGTCGTTCGGCTTCAAGAACCCTTCCATTATGGTGAGTGTATTTATACTTCATAAAACAATTCACGAAGTGGGGACGCCATTCTACTTCAAGAACACCTCCAGTATAGGGAGCGCATTTTTAATTCAAAATATGACTCACGTAGTGGGGAGGTCGTTCTACTTCAAGAATGCCTCCAATATAGGGAGTGCATTTTTATTTCAAAAAATGACTTACTTAGTGGAGAGGATATTCTACTTTAAGAAAGCCCCCAGTATGAGGTGTTCATTTTGACTTCAAAAATTAATCACGTAGTGGGGAGGTCATTTTACTTCAAGAACGCCCCCAGTATAGGAAGTGCATTTTTACTTAAAAAAAAACTCATGTAGTGGGGAGGTCATTCTACTTCCAGAATGCCCATGTATGGGGCGTAAAGTTTTACTTTAAAAAATGACTCACGTAGTGGGGATGTCATTAGACTTCAAGAATGCCCCCAGTATTTGGAGTGTGTTTTTACTTTTAAAAATGACTAACGTAGTTGCGAGGGCATTCTACTTCAAGAACTCCCCTAGTATGGGAAGTACGTATTCACTTATAAAAATGACTCACGTAGTTGGGAGAGCGTTATTCTTCCCCCAGTATTGGGAGTAGATTTTTACTTCAAAAAATGATTCATGAAGTGGAGAGGTCGTACTATTTGAAGAGCACCCCCAGTATTGGGAGTGCATTTTTACTTCAAAAAATGACTTACATATTGGGGAGGCTCTTCTACTTCAAGAACGCCCCTAGTATTGGGAGTGTGTTTTTATTTTAAAAAATGACTCCCGTAGTGGAGAGGTTATTCTACTTCTTGAGCTCCCCCAGTATTGGAAGTGCGTTTTTACTTCAAAAAATGACTAATGTAGTAGGGAAGTCGTTCTACTTAAAAAACGTTCCCTATATTGGGAGTGCATTTTCACTTCAAAAAATGACTTACGTAGTGGGTGGGTCGTTCTACTTCAAGAACGCACCCTGTATGGGGAATTCATTTTTACTTCAAAAAATGACCCACAAAGTGAGGAGATCATTCTACTTCAAGAACGTCCCCAGTATGGAACGTCTCCAGTTTGAGGAGTGCGGTTTTGCTTCAAAAAATAACTCACGTAGTGGGGAAGTAATTCTACTTCTAGAACGCCCCCAGTATTGGCAGTGTATTTTTACTTCAAAAAATAACTCACGTAGTGCGAAGATCGTTATAGTTTAAGAAATGCGCCCAGTATGGGGAGTGCATTTTAACTTAAAACAATAAATAATGTAGTGGTGAGGCGATTCTATTTTTAGAATGCCCCCCAATATTGGGAGTACATTTTAACTTCAAAAAATGACTTACGAAGTGGGGAGGTCGTTCGATTTCAAAAACGCCCCTAGTATTGTGAGTACATTTTTCCTTGAAAAAATGACTCACCTAGTGGGGAAGTCGTTCAATTTCAAGAACACCCCCTGTATGGAGACTGCGATTTTTCTTCGAAAAATAACTCACCCAGTGGGGAGGTCGTTCTACTTAAAGAACGCCTCCAGTATGGGGAGTGCATTTTACTTCAAAAAATGACTCACGTAGTTGGCAGGTCGTTCTACATCAAGAACGCCCCCAGTATGAGCAATGGATTATTACTTTAATAACTGACACACGTAGTGGGTAGGTCGTTCTGCTTCATGAACCCCTCCTGTATGGGAGTGCATTTTTACTTCAAAAAATAACTCAAGTAGTGGGGAGGTCGCTCTACTTTAAGAACGTTCCCAGTATGGGAGTGCATTTTTACTTTAAAAAATGACTCACGTAGTAGAGAGGTTGTTCTACTTTATGAATGCCTCCAGTATGGGAGTACATTTATACTTCAAAATATAATTCACGTAGTGGGGAGATCATTCAACTTCAAGGGCGCCACGATTATAGGGAGTGGGTTTTTACTTAAAAAAATCGATTCACGTAGTGGGGAGGTCATTCTAGTTCAAGAATGGCTACAGTATTGGGAGTGCATTTTCAATTCAAAAAATGACTCAGGTAGTGGGAAGGTCATTCTAATTCAAGAGCGCCCCCAGTATGGGGAGTGCGTTTTAGCTTCAAAAAATAACTTTCGAAGTAGGGTGGTCGTTCTATATCAAGAACTCCCCCAGTATTGGGAGTGCGTTTTTGCTTGAAAAAATGACTCACCTAGTGGGAAAAGCGTTCTATTTCAAGAACGCCCCCAGTATGGGGGGTGCGCTTTCACTTCAAAAAATGACTCATGTAGTGGGGAGGACGTTCAACTTGAAGAACGCCCCCTGCATTAGAAGTGCGTTGTTACTTTAAACAATGACTCACACAGTGGGGAGGTCGTTATACTTCAAGAAAGCCTCCAGTATGGGGAGTTCAGTTTTACATCTAAATATGACTTACATACTGGGGTGGTTGTTCAACTTCAAGGATGCCCCATAGTATGGGAAGTACTTTTTTACTTCAGCATGCGACTAACATAGTGAGGAAGTCGATTTACCTAAAGAACTCTCCCAGTATTGGGAGTACCCTTTTCCTTCAAAAATGATTAACGTAGTGGGATGGTAATTCTACTTCAAGAACGCCCCCCAGTATGGGAAATGGGTTTTTAGTTCAAAAAATGACTAATCTATTGGGGAGGTTGTTCAACTTCAAGAAGCCCCCAGTATTAAAAGTGCTTTTTCACTTCAAAAGGCAAAACATGTTGTGGTGTGGTCATTATACTTTAAGAACGCCCCCATTATTGGGAGCGTGTTTTAACTTCTAAAAATGACTCATGTAGTGCGGAGGTCGTTATATTTCAAGAACGTCTCCAGTGTGGGGAATACATTTTTACTTTGAAAAATGACTGACATAGTGGGGATGTCGTTCTACTTGGAGAACGCCCCCAGTATAGGAGTGCGTTTTTATTTCAAAATTCGACTCAGGTAGTGGGGAGGTCGCCCTACTTCAAGAACGCCCCAAGTATAGGGAATGCATTTTTACTTCAAAAAATGACTCACGTAGTGGAGAGGTCATTCTACTTCCAAGACGGTCTCAGTATAGTAAGTGCGTTTTCACTTCTAAAAATGACTAACGTAGTGCTGAAGTCGTTCTACTACAATATCAGCTCCAATATTGGGAGTATATTTTTACTTAAAAAACAACTCACGTAGTCGGAAGGTCGTTCTATTTCAAGAAAGCCCCCTGTATGGGGAGTGTATTTTCATTTCAAAAAATGTCTCACGTAGTGGGGAGTTAATTCTACTTCTAGAACTCTCCCAGTATGGGGAGTGCATTTTTACTTTAATAAATGACTCACGAGTGGGGAGGTCGATCTACTTTAAGAATGCCCCCCCAGTATGGGAAGTACTTTTTTACTTCAACAAGCTACTAGCGTAGCGGGGAGGTCGTTCTACCTCAAGAAATCTCCCAGTATTTGGAGTACATTTTTACTTCAAAAAATGACTCAAGTAGTGGGAAAGAAATTATACTTCAAGAACGCCCCCAGTATGAGGAGTTTATTTTCACATCCAAAAATGACTAACGTAGTGGTGAGGTCATTCTACTTTTGTAATGCCCCCAGTAAGGAAGTGTTATTTTACTTAAAAGGTGACTCACCTAGTCAGGAGGTCGTTCTACATCTTGAACGCCTCCAGTATGGGGCGTTTTTACTTCAAAAAATGACTCGCGTAGTGGTGAGCTCATTCTACTTCTAGAACGCCCCCTGTATGGGAAGTTGGTTTTGACTTCAAAAAATTACTAACGTAGTGGGGAGGTCGTTCTACTTCACAAACGCACCTATTATTGGGAGTGCAATTTGACATCAAAAAATAACTAATGTTGTGTGGAGGTCATTCTACTTTAAGAACGTCCCGTATGGGGAGTGTGTTTTTACTTCAATAAACTGCCAATATAGTGGGGAGGTCATTCTAATTCAATAATGCCCCCAGTATTTGAAGTGTGTTTTAACTTTAAAAAACGACTTATGTAGTAAGAAGGTGGTTATACTTTAAGAACGCCTCCTATATGGGGAGTACATTTTTACTTTGAAAAATAATTGACATAGTGGGGATGTCGTTCTACCTCAAGAACGCCCCCAGTAGTGGGAGTTGTTTTAACGTCATAAAATGACTAATGTAGTTGGGAGGTCGTTCAACTTCAATAATGCCCCTAGTATGGGAAATGCGATTTCACTTCAAAAAATTACTCACGTAGTAGGTAGGTTGTTCTACTTCAAGATCTCCCCCATTATGGGGAGTGCATTTTTACTTCAAAAAAAGACCCACGTAGTGTGGAGGTCATTCTACTTCAAGAATGCCCCTAGTATGGGAAGTGCGTTTTCACTTCAAAAAATGACTTATGTATTGGGGAGGTCGTTCTACTTCAAGAAAGGCCCCAATAGTAAGAATACGTTTTAACTTCAAAAAATAATTCACGTAGTGGGGAGGTCATTTTACTTCAAGAACACCTCTAGTATGGAGAGTGTATTTTTCTTTAAAATATGACTCACGTTGTGGGGAGGCCGTTCTATATCAAAAACGCATCAAGTATGGGGAGTACATTTTTACTTTAAAAATGACACACGTAGTGGGGAGGTCATTCTACTTCAAGATCGTCCTCAGTATTTGGAGTGCATTTTTACTTCAAAAAATGACTCACGTTGTGGGGAGGTTATTCTACTTCCAGAATTCCACATGTATGGGGTGTACGTTGTACTTCAGAAAATGACTCACGTAGTGGGTAGGTCGTTCGACTTCAAGAGCTCCCCTAGTATTTGAAGTGCGTTTTCACTTCAAAAAATGACTCATGTAGTGGCGAGGTTACTCTACTTCAAGAATGCCCCCAGTATGGGTAGAACGATTTCAATTCAAAAAATGACTCACGTTGTGGGGAGAATGTTATTCTTCCAGAATGCCCCCAGTATTGGGAGTGTATTTTTATTTCAAAAAATGACTCTCGTAGTGGAGATGTCATTCTACTTGAAAACTCGCCCAGTATTGAGAATTTATTTTTAATTCAAAAAATGACTCACATAGTGGTGAGGTCTTTCTATTTATAGAACGCCCCAATTTTGGGAGTACGTTTTCAATTCAAAAAATGACTCACGTAGTGGGAGGTTATTCGGCTTCATGAGCCCCTCAAGTATGGGGAGTGTGTTTTTTTACTTTAAGAAACGATTTACGTAGTGGGGAGATCCTTCTACTTCAAGAATGCCACTAGTATTGAAAGTGCGTTTTTATTTCAAAAAATGACTCTCGTAGTGGGGAGGTCGCTATACTTCAAGAACGCCCACCGTATGGGAAGTAGGTTTTCACTTCAAAAAGTGACTAACGTAGTGGGGAGGTTGTTCTACTTCTTAAACGCCCCCAGTATTGGGAGTGTATTTTCACTTCAAAAAATGACTAATGTAATAGGGAGGTCATTCTACTTAAAGAGCGCCCCCTGTATGGGGAGTGCGTTTTCAATTCAAAATTTGACTCACATAGTTGGGAGGTCGTTCTTCTTCAAGAGCGCCTCCTGTATTGGGAGTGCATTTTTACTTTAAAAAATAACCCACGTAGTGGGGAGGTCATTCTACTTCAAGATCGGCCACAGTAGTGGGAGCACGTTTTAACTTTAAAAAATTTCTAACGTAATGAGGAGGTCGCTATACTTCAACGATACCTCAAGTATGGGGAGTGCGCTTTTAATTCAAAATATGACTCACGTAGTGGGGAGGTCGTTCTACTTCAGAAACGCCACCATTATGTGGAGTGTAATTTTACTTCAAAAAATGACTCAAGTAGTAGGGATGTCATTCTACTTCAATAACACCCCCAGTATGCGGAGTGCGTTTTTACTTCAAAAATAACTCAGGTAGTGAGAAGGTTATTATACTCCATGAACTCCCCCTGTATGGGCTATGCATTTTTACTTCAAAAAATAATTCTATTTGTGGGGAGGTCCTTCTACCTCATGAAAGCCCAGTTTACGGGGAGTACATTTTTACTTCAAAAAATTACTCTCGTAGAGGGGAGGTCGTTCGATTTTAAGGACCCCCCCTATATTAGTAGTGCGTTTTCATATCGAAAATTGACTGACGTAGTGGCGAGGTCGTTATACTTCAAGAACGCCCTATGTATGGGAAATACGTTTTCACTTGAAAAATGACTTATGTAGTGGGGAGGGCGCTATACATCCAGAATGCCCACAGTATCGGGAGTTAAATTTTAATTCAAAAAATGACTCACGTTGTGGAGAGGCCGTTCTGCTTGAAGAACTCCTCTAGTATTAGGAGTGCATTTTGTACTTTAAAAAATGACTCTCGTTGTGGGGAGGTCTTTCTACTTCAGGAACTCCCCTCGTTTTGAGAGTGCGTTTTGTCATAAAAAAATGACTAAATATGTGAGGAGGTCAGTCTACTTCAAGAACTCCCCCAGTATGGGGAGTGCATTTTAACTCCAAAAAATGACTCACATAGTGTGGAGCTCGTTCTACTTCAAGAACGCCACTAGTATTGGGAGTACGATTTGACCTCAAAAAAAGGCTCACATAGTGGGGAGGTCGTTCAGATTCAAGAACCCCTCTAGTATAGGGAGTGTATTTTTTCTTTAAAAAACGATTCACATAGTGGCGAGGCTGTTTTACTTAAAGAACCCCCCCCCCCTAGTATTAGGTGTGCATTTTATTTTCAAAAAATGACTAAATTAGTGGGAATGTAATTCTATTTCAGGAATGCCCCCATTTTGTGAGTGCATTATCACTTCAAAAATTGACTCACGTAGTATGGAGGTCTTTCAACTTTAAGAACGCCCCCAGTATTGGGAGTACATTTTCTCTTCCAAAAATAACCCACCTAGTGGGGAGGTCGTTCGGCTTCATGAACCCCTCCATTATGGGGAGTGCGTTTTTTCTTTAAAAAACGATATACGTATTGTGGAGGTCGTTCTACGTCAAGAACGCCCCCAGTATTAGGAGTACGTTTTTATTTTAAAAAATGACTCATGTAGTGGGGAGGTCGTTATACTTAATGAAGGCCCACAGTATGGGAAGTAGGTTTTTACGTCTATAAATGCCTAACGTAATGGGGAGGTCGTTCTACTTCTTGAATGCCCCAACTATTAGGGGTGCGTTTTCTCCCCAAAAAATGACAAATGTAGTAGGGAGGTCGTTGTAATTCAAGAACGCCCCCAGTATTGGGAGTGCATTTTCACTTCATAAAATGACCCATCTATTGGGTCGGTCATTCTACTTCAAGAATACCCCCTGTATGGTGAGTACATTTTTACTTCAAAAAATGACTCACGTAGTGTGGAGGACATTCAACTTCATGAACGCCCTCAGTTTGGAACGCCTCCTGTATAGGGAGTGCATTTTTACTTTAAAAATTAATTCACGTAGTGGGGAGGTCGATCTACTTCCGGAACTCCCATAATATTGGGAGTATGTTTTTACTTCAAAAAATTAGTCACATAGTGGGGAGGTTGTTCAACTACAAGAACACCCCCAGTATGGGAAGTGCATTTTTACTTTAAAAAATGATTATTGTATTGGGGTGGTCGTTCTACATAAAAAATGTCCCCAGTATGGCTAGTGCGTTTTCACTTCAAAAAACAACTCACGTAGTGGGGGGAGGGGACGTTCAAATTCAAGGTCGGCCCCTGTAGGGAGAGTACGTTTTACCTTCAAAAAATGTCTCACGTAGATGGGATGTCGTTCGACGCCATGAGCCCTTCCAGTATGGGTAGTGCGTTTTTACTTCAAAAAACAATTTTCGTAGCGTGGGGTCGTTCTACTTTAAGAACACCTGCAGTATGGGGTGTACGTTTTAACTTCAAATATGACTCACGTAGTAGGGAGGTCGTTCTACTTCAAGAACGCCTCCAGTATGGGGAGTGTATTTTTATTTTAAAAAATGACTCACATAGTGGGGAGGTCATTCTACTTCAAGAATGCCCCCAATATGGGGAGTGCGTTTTAACTTTAAAAATGACTCACGTATTGGGAATGTCATTCTACTTCAAGGATGACCCCTGTATGAGGAGTACATTTTTATTTCAAAAAATGACTCACGTAGTGGGGATGTCGTTCGACTTTAAGAACGCCTCCAGTATTAGGAGTGCGTTTTCACTTCAAAAAATGACTCACGTAGTGGCAAGGTCCTTCTGCTTCAAGAACCCCCCAGTATGGGAATTACGTTATTACTTCGAAAAATAACTCATGTAGTGGGGAGAGCGTTATTCTTCCAGAATTCCCCCAGTATTGGGAATAGATTTTAACTTCAAAAAATTACTCACGTAGTGGAGAGGTCGTTCTACTTGACGAATTCCCTTAGTATTGGCAGTGTATTATTTCATCAAAAAGCGACTCACGTAGTGGGGAGGTTGTTTTTCTTCAAAAATGCCCCCAATTTTGGGAGTGCATTTTAACTTTAAAAAATGACTCACGTAGTAGGGAGGTCGTTCATCTTCAAGAACCCCTCCTTTATGGGGTGTACATTTTTACTTAAAAACTATTCGCGTATCGGGGCGGTCATTCTACTTCAAGAACGCCCTCAGTATTTGGAATGTGCTTTATTTCAAAAAATGACTCACGTAGTGGGGAGGTCGTTATACTTCAGGAATGCCCAAAGTATGGGAAGTAGGTTTTCACTTCAAAAAAAAGACTAACGTAGTGGGGAGGTCATTCTACTTCTTGAATGCCCCCAGTATTGGGACTGCATTTTAACTTCATAAAACAATTAATGTAGTAGAGAGGTCTTTCTAGTTCCAGAACCCCCCTAGTATGGGGAGTGCATTTTTACTTCAAAAAATGACTCACGTAGTGTGAAGGACATTCAACTTCATGAATGCCCCCCGTCTGGAACGCCTCCAGTATAGGGAGTGCATTTTTACTTTAAAAACTGATTCACGTAGTGGGAAGGTCGATCTACTTCCGGAACTCCCATAATATTGGGAGTATGTTTTTACTTCAAAAAATTAGTCACATAGTGTAGAGGTCGTTCAACTACAAGAACGCCCCCAGTATGGGAAGTACATTTTTACTTCAAAAAATGACTATTGCATTGGGGTGGTCGTTCTACTTCAAAAATATCCCCAGTATGGCTAGTGTGTTTTCACTTCAAAAAATGACTCACGTAGTGGGGGGAGGGGTCGTTCAAATTCAAGGTCGGCCCCTGTAGAGGGAGTATGTTTTACCTTCAAAAAATGTCTCACATAGATGGGAGGTCGTTCGACGTCATGAGCCCCTCCAGTATGGGTAGTGCGTTTTTACTTCAAAAAATAATTTTCGTAGTGGGGAGGTCATTCTACTTCAAGAACACCTGCAGCATGGGAAGTACGTTTTAACTTCAAAATATGACTCACGTAGTGTGGAGGTCTTTCTACTTCAAGAACGCCTCCAGTATGGGGAGTGTATTTTTATTTTAAAAAATGACTCTCGTAGTGGGGAGGTCATTCTACTTCAAGAATGCCCCCAATATGGGGAGTGCGTTTTGACTTTAAAAATGACTCACGTATTGGGAATGTCATTCTACTTCAAGAATGACCCCCATATGGGGAGTACATTTTTATTTCAAAAAATGACTCACGTAGTGGGGATGTCGTTCGACTTTAAGAACGCCTCCACTATTAGGAGTGCGTTTTCACTTCAAAAAATGACTCACGTAGTGGTAAGGTAGTTCTACTTCAAGAACCCCCAGTATGGGAAATTCGTTATTACTTCGAAAAATGACTCACGTAGTGGGGAGAGCGTTATTCTTCCAGAATGCCCCCGGTATTGGGCATAGATTTTTACTTCAAAAAATTACTCACGTTGTGGAGAGGTCGTTCTACTTGACGAATTCCCTCAGTATTGGCAGCGCATTATTTCATCAAAAAATGAGTCACGTAGTGGGGAGGTTGTTTTTCTTCAAGAACGCCCCCAATTTTGGGAGTGCGTTTTAACTTTAAAAAATGACTCACGTAGTAGGGAGGTCGTTCGTCTTCAAGAACCCCTCCTGTTGGGGTGTACGTTTTTACTTAAAAACTACTCACGTATCAGGGCGGTCGTTCTACTTCAAGAAAGCCCTCAGTATTGGGAATGTGTTTTATTTCAAAAAATGACTAACGTAGTGGGGAGGTCGTTATACTTCAAGAACTCCCAAAGTATGGGAAGTTGGTTTTCACTTCAAAAAATGACTAACGAAGTGGGGAGGTCATTCCACTTCTTGAACGTCCCCAGTATTAGGGCTACGTTTTTACTTCATAAAACGACTAATGTAGTAGGGAGGTCTTTCTACTTCCAGAATTCCCCAAGTATGGGGAGCGCATTATTACTTCAAAAAATGACTCACGCAGTGGAGAGGTCGTTCTACTTCAAGAACGCCTCCAGTATTGGGAGTGCGCTTTCACTTAAAAAAATGACTTACGTGGTAAGGAGGTCGTTCTACTTCATGAACGCCCTCTGTATGGGATGTACATTTTCACTTCATAAAATGATTACGTAGTGGGGAGAGCGTTATACTTCAAGAATGCCTCCAGTATTAGGAATAAATTTTTGCTTCAAATAATGACTCACGTAGTGGAGAGGTCGATCTATTTGAAGAACTCCCCCAGTATTGGGAGTACATTTTTTAGTGGCGTGTTTTTTAGGAGGTAAGCCTTCGTCAATACTTGTTCGTAAGGATAACATAATAATGTACTAACAACCATGATTTTACATGGAAAACTTAGTAGAAACTGAGAAAAACCACAACCTCGAGGTAGATTTGATGTAAAATCTAGTAGATGGTAGTTAGTACAAGTTTTATAGTGTTACTAGTGTTTAGGATAGGGAAATGTAAGACTTTCTGTCTTTTAGAGCCTATTCTCTGTCTGTATTTATAGTATATACATGCAGTTTGCCAAAATAAGGAAATATTCTCCTATTCTAGGGGTAGTGGGCAAACTTTGTGGATCTCTAATAGTTTCTTTTTGACCGGGTTTCAACTGCTACTTCTGGTAAGTCGAGGACTCACGGAATCTTCTAGAATGTTGTGTTCTCTTCGACTATAGAGTGTTGATCTGTCTTCGACTATAGAATGTTGAGCACTCTTCGACTATAGAATGTTGAGCTGTCTTCGATTACAGAATGTTGGCTTATTCTTGTCGAATTTGGGGAATATGATACTACAATCGCCCTATTCTTGACAGAAGTACTTGTAGTTGTGTCGAGAGGAAAACTGGAATCTAAAGATGTTGCCAAATATTCTCAAAAGTCAGCATATGACATTACTGAGGTCAAGGTGAACTATATCTGGTACTGGTGGTTCTGAGTTGCATTTAATGTGGTTCATGGAATGTATTTGAAGGATGCTAGGTACAAATAGGAGATTTATGGAAGGTGGATGGTAGTGTTTTGTGGAATAAGGTCACCCCAAGTATGATTTATTATGTGGTCTGGGGTTGAAGACGGTGAGTGTTCCGACAAAAACTGGCGCAGAGCAAGAGATGTGAAATTACTAAATTATCAGATATGGGCATTGGGGTGGGAACAAAGATCAAACAGGAACAAGTTATGTTTGTTGGAAACAGTGGTATCATCATGCAGTTATGATGGTAATGTATGGTATCAACGGAGGTGTGAAGGGGTAACTGTCGGTGTTGTTAATAAAGATTTGAAGCTTGAATGGGCGTCCAGTGATCTTGGCGAACGTGTGAGTTTCCTTGCCATTTTTTATTGCCTTTTTTCTTCTGAAGTGTCTCTTTAGAAGTTCAGTGACTTGAGAGTCATTGAGCTTCGGGGACGATAAAGAGGCTTTAATATCCAATTCTGGTGAAAAGCAAGCAACAAAAATGGTGACATGTCGAGGGAAGTTAGTAATAGTAGATAAATTGTAATGGAAGAAATATTATGTATTAGAAATGAATGTACTCGAAAGAGATAGATGTCGAATGTGATATTTGAGAATGCAATCAAATGAAAGAGATATCGAATATAAGAAAAAAGTTTATGAAATAAATAATTATGTGTTTGTTAAATTTATTGGTTTTTGTGTATGTTATCGAATACTAAATATGATTAGAAAATTGTGATACAATTTTTGTCGAATATTGCCTTGAGTATAAAGTCGATGGTTGTTGAATATGTAAGGCCAATGATGGATTTCGCGGTTTATTGATTGAATTTGACTATGTAGAGCTTCAAAGCATAATAAATGCAGGAGAGTTTTGTATTCACTGGATGGTGTAGAAATAGATGTTGTTATTTGCAGATGGATGCATTCACCCAAAATGGTGAAGACGAGAGCTCTGGTCCGTGATGGGGTGTTCTGACGTGTGCAGGCAATGTACTGGGTGTTGTTTAACAAATACTTTGGTTCATGGAGCATGGTATTGCATTTTGATGATACCGAGGAACCAGATTATGAAGGGATGAGTGGGGCAGAGAAGGAATTTGATTTTCGTGTGAAGCTTCAGTTTTGGCATCCTCCTGAACGTTGTGGTGGCATGTGGACTCGAGCAAATTTGTTGGTGATGAGGGAAGATGAAGCGGGAGCGAGGGGCTTATGAAGAGTAAATACTCGAGATGTAGGCCTTTTGTACTGGTAAATGTTTGGCAAAAATTTATGTAAGGAAATATTTCAGTATGTTTGAAGTAATGTTCATTTGTCGAATGTAAAATGTACATGACAAACTTCGGGTAATAAAGATTGTGTTTGAACGAATGTTGCTGAATAAAATGATAGGCAACTGATTTCGAATATAATCCCATAAGTATAGGAATTGGTAGGATAGTATGAATAGGGGAACTACATGCAAAATGAATATGGCAAGATGTGTTCCATTAGGTGATGGTATAATGTATAAGGAATATGATATAAATCAGCTATTGGAAAAGATGGATCGTGCACTGATAGATATGAATATGTTTGTAGAAATTCTTCGATAATTTGAAGGATTAAAGTACGAATATAGAAGTCTATTAATGGGGAGAAGATTAAGAGTCAAAGAAGTTAAGAAAAAATGCACGAGGGGTTATATTTTAGGAACTGGACGGTCGCCAAGTGGTGCGACGAACAGTCACGTGGGGTCTATAAATATGTCAGAGGTAGGCGACTATTCAGTTCATTTGTAAACTAATTTTTTTTAGGGAGATAACTATTGTTGCTTGTCGTTCAAGTGGTGAGATACGATTGTTAAGGAGGAGATTTGTTTGTTCATCGAAAAGGCGAAGCGAGCAAAAAGAGGGATACAGAAGCATGGTTAGTGATTCTCCCAAATTGTTTCGTAGGTTGATGCATTGGTAAGTGTGTAATTATTTGGAAATGAATGAGATATATCCATGGATAAGAAAGTAAAACTGTTCGTTGGTCTGTTAATTTGATATTGGAAATTTTGGGTGGCGGTGATTCTGATTTACAAAGGTTTAGTTATCAAAATAAGAAAATTGGATAGGAGGAGAAGTAAAAGGGATTGGGGAAGGGCGTTGTAATTATGGTGCAGTGGGAGGAGATGGTGGTGAGGTTGCGGGATATGCGGAGATAGTTTGTATTTTGCGGTTATCGTCGGGTTTTGTGCTGGAGAAAGAGAATTCGTAAAATAGAAATAACTATTTTTTGGCTAGAAAAGTTGAAACGTCATCGAGAAGCTATTGAAATTCTTGTAATTCGACAAAAAGATAGAAATTAACGAGTTATCGAGGTTATTAATGAAACATAGAAATAGCATCGGGAACTAAACAGATGGCTATTGAATGAAAAAATACTAAGATGAATTAATTGATATGAATTAGTTTGAAAACTGTGAATAAGTATAAATGTAAATAATAGTAGCAGATAGTAAAGTAAATGAGTTGTTGAAGAATTATCTCGACAACGATATCTTTATGAATAGATGAACTTAGGAATATATATATATATATATGTATCACATATGAAAGATTCTAATTGTGTTTAAAATATGGAATCTGATTGACAGATTCTAATAATGGCTGAACCCATTTTTAATGATTATAAGGTAATATATTTGAATCTCGAAGATGTTGTTCCTTTGATGATTGATGTGAGGACGTGTGTGCAATAACTGGGGGAAATATTTAAAGTAGGGTCGAGCAGTATAGATATAGGGGGTGTAAAACAGTTTTGGGTAATGCCTTGTGTGAATGAAGTATCTGAGGAGGAAACGATGTAGACTGGTGTGGATCATAAGCCTCTGGCGAGTGATCGAGAAGAGAATGGGGATGGGGAAGAAGATGTGGAAGAGGACGAATAAGCATGTTATGGGGAGGGTTTAGAGACCAAAGAAATTAATAAATTAAAAAATATATATGGTATTCCTGGGGATGTGAGACTAAAGAAGTATTAATACGTAATGATCGACCAGGACATACCCTTAGATGGTATTCTGGTACATCGAGAACAGATAAAGAAAGGGCTAAAACTTCCTCTTAGGGTAAATCAGAAAAAATTAAGGAATTTTGCCGATGTAGCCCCAGAATAATTCAATCTGAATGTATATGACCTGTTTAGGGTATGTAGTGCAATAAATGGTAGACTTAAGGCTAGAGAGGGGGAGGTAATAACTGTAGATGACCTGTGTGTGTACTACACAATGAAAATTAACCCGAAGTTAAAAGGGTATCGTTATTTGACGAGGATCTTGAAGAGGAGGATGTTTTATGATATGGTGTCAACTGGAGGTCGATACACTGACGAACGTCTACTAGTATCCGGAAATTTTGAGTTTAATCCAAAAGACCCACAGGAGCCGGTTAAAAGAAAAGCGTTTCATCTAGGTTTATGGTTAGGTAACTTAAATGATTAAGTTTGATGTATTTTCAGATTAGATGTATATTTTGTAAATATGTGTTTTTTCTCTGTGTTGCAACATTGAAGGAGAGTAGAATGAAGGCATAAGTGGAGGTAGAATTGTATAGGATAAGAAGAAGGTTTTTTGGTAGGATCGATAACTTAGCGACTGATCAAGATAAGCTAAGTAAAATATTTCAAGAAGCAGAGTTGAAAAGGTTGAGAACTAAAGGATCAGAAGTATCAATTATCTGGGGAAAAATGTCAGCTAAGGACAAAAGAGTTTCCGATGCAAGTTTGCCCCTGAACAATCCTTTGTTGATAAGGTATAACACAGATACGGAGATCGATGCTATGTTGGGGGAGTTTTTTTTTATCAAAAACAAGAGGAAAATGAAGGTAAATGCTAAAATACCTTCGTTGCTGAACCCGTATGGGACTACTCCGCAATCATCATCTGAGGGTGTCGAAGGTATTGACAAACCTGCTGCTGTGGTGAGTGGGTTACCTACACGTGGTTTGAGCAGTACGCTTCCCAAGAAGATGATTGGTGGGACTGTGAAGAATAAATTAGGGGAGGAGTTTGATACAGAGATGTTGAAGACTATGAAATCTTTTTCCTTTGGGGCAGATGTGTTGATGAAAGATATGGCGTAGTGCATGGTGGGGATTGATAGCTTGGATACCTTTTTAGGCGAGGCACAGAGTAATTTGTCGAAGGTGAGAAATCTTAAAGCTATGCTCGAATGAAAAGTTTGGTAAGTCAAACAAATACTTATTATATGACTTTTATGCAGATTAAGATGGTGATGGGTGAAGAAATGGGTCGTGTTGAGGGTAGTGGTGATTTGACGAATCGGTTGGTTGCTTACAAAAATATCGAGAAAGAATTGACCGCATAGAATGCCAAGCTGAATACAACGCTAAATAGGTACAAGTTGGAAGCAAACAAGGCGAAGGAGGCTGCATTGGCTGAGGCAAAAAAAGTGCTAGAGAAAGAAAGTAAAGATGCCTTGGCAGTGCAGAAAACCGCATTTGAGAAAGATGTTGCCGATGTTCGAAGATCGATGGAGCTGGAGCAAAAGAAACTGCTCGATGAGATGAAAGATCGGATGAACGAAGAAATAATGCAAAAGTACCATGAAGGATGATACATTTTAAGAAACAGTTCGATGAATCTAAAGAAAGGAAAAATTATTACAAAGGACTTGTGAAGGCTGGTGGGCAGCCATGTGATGACAGTTCAGATGATATGGTCGACAATGAAGTGACGATGGAGGTCAAAGGTCGTCTTCCTGGGGAAGAAGCAAATGTGCAGGTGCCCGAAGGCGCCTTAAATGAAGAAAAATCCCCGTCTGAAATGTTAAATCTTGATTAGAGAATGTTGCTTTAATTGAAAGTCAGTAACAAATGGTCAGTGGGTCCGAAAACATTTTAAATTGATATGTGTGAATGATTTTTTTGTTTGTTGAAATACTTTACTAAATAACTATTTTGCATGTAAAAATAAGTTCAAGTAGTAGACGTGATAAAGTGATTAGATTCGAGCAGATAAGTAAAGATTACTTGTGTGCGCGGAATGTAAAAGATGGCCAATAAATGGCAAAGAGTACTAGATGTTTAACTGGAGATAAGTATCCGGATTTAGATTTGGAGAAGAACAAAAGCTCATTAGAGATTGTTCGACAAGTAAAGAGCGCGAAATAGACTATTCTATAATGGGATATTGGTTGCATGTAGTCCAGATAGCTTTTAGGATACTTGTATAAGTGAGGACCTAAAAACAAATCAGGATAGTAAGGAATTATTTTATCTGTGGCATACTTGGTAAGTATTGATTGAGGGAAAACAAAGTAGTAAAGAGATCGTTTGTTAGATAGATACTTAAAAAGTATAGATCAAGGACAAATCAAAGTAGAAAGAGATCGTTTGTCTGATATATACTAGAAAAGTACAGATCAAGGACAAATCGAAGTAGAATTAGATCATTTGTCAGATAGATACTTAAAAAGTATAAATCGAGGAAAAATCGAAGAGAAAAAGATCGTTTGTCAGATTGATACTTGAAAAGTATAGATCGAGGACAAATCGAAGTAGTAAAGAAGATAATGTACAACAAATTGTTTATTTGATTCGAAGTAAATGATTACAAGGCATCATCTTTAGAAGAGTTTAACCTGAGCAGTGTTCCATGGGTACTCAGGCTGAACTTTATCTTCAGTCATAAACCAATAAGTTCTGCTATCTGTTTTGTTTCATACAATGTAGGGTCCATCCCAGTTTTCTGATAATTTTCCAGAATTGTTAGGTCGAGTATGATCTTGTATTCGTCGAAGGACAGGGTCTCCATAACCGAATTTCCGTTCTCGAAAATTCTTGTTGTATGCTTTTTTCAATGTATCATGGTAACGTCCCAAATTTGCAATGGCCTTATCCATGGTTTCCTTGATCCAATTGAGGTTGCAAAGGAGGCCGAGTTCATTGTCTTCATCTAAAATTTTGTGTCAAGTACGTGGGAGATCGAGGTCTGAGAGTATGACTGCTTCTGTACTGAAAGCCATTATGAATAGAGTGCACCCTGTTGAGACTCGAGGAGTGGTGCGGTAAGCCCATAATACGCTGAGTAATTTGTCGACCCATTTTCCTTTCTTGTTGTCGAGGTGCTTGCGTAAGCCAAATTTGATGCTTTGTTGATGGTTTCAGCTTGCCCAGTGCCTGAGGGTAATATGGTATGGAAATTGTCAACTGAATCTTGTATTTATGAAGGAAAGCATGGACTTTAGCGCTGATGAAGTGTTTACCATTATAAAAACGTATCATTTGTGGATAACCAAACCGGGAAACGATGTGCTCCCAAAGGAACTTAATGACCTCATTTGCATCAATATGGCATTAAGGAACTGCTTCAACCCAATTGGTGAAGTAATCGGTGGCAACTAAGATGAACCTTCTATTTCCTGATGCTAGTTGGAAAGGGCCAATGATATCGATTCCACATCGTTTAAATGGCCAAAGGACATTACTAACATGCAAGTTGAGGGCCGGGCTCTTGATGTCCTGAGAGTAGATTTGACATTTGTAGAATTCGCAAACAAAGTCTTCGCAGTCTTGTTTCATCTTGGGCCAATAGAGTCCTTGTATGAATGTAGGTTGAGCTAGTGATCTTCCGGAAACATGTGCACCGCAGATACCTTCTTGAAGTTCTCTGATCTTGATCTGAGCCTGTTTCTGCAATATACATTCGATATGTGGCCCACCTCCAGTGAGTCGATATAATATACCATTTTTGGACTGTGAATCTGGGGCACTTCGCTAACAAGGATCGAGCTTCTTCTTTGTTACTGGGGAGGATGTTAGAGTTGAGGTAAGCATAAAATGGTTTTCTTCAGTCTTTAGGGTCGTCATCTTCAGTAACGGTTAAGTTGAGTGTTGACAAGATATCAAGGCTTGAGTGCTGGAGGATTTTGATTTCTAAAGATTTTTTTTCACTGTCTCTCGAAATGGCAGCAATATAAGCTAAGGCATCGGTATGGCAATTTTCTTGCCGAGGTAAATACGAAATGGTGGCAGAGATGAATTTTTTCATCTTTTCTTCGATCAGGGCTACATAATCAACCATTTTGTCTATTGTCTTGAAATTTTTGCTATAGTGATTGGCGATAAGTAAGGAGTTGACAAAGACTGCTAATTCCTCGACTCTGAGAGTAAGTGCAAGATCGAGACTGTGCATGATGCTTTCGTACTCTGTTTCATTATTGGTAGCATAGAATTTGAGTTTAATTGCTTTCTCTATGCGATGATTTTAAGGCGCGACGAGGACTATGCCAATTTTGGAACCTTGTGGTCCTACTGATCCGTTCGTAAAATGTCGCCAACCGAAATTCATGGACCATGCGTCTAGATCTGCAATTAAGTCTTCGGTGAAGATTTCTTCGAGTTCTTCCCAATCTGCGTCTTCAACGAGAAAATCTACCTAAAATTTGGCCACTACTTGTCCCTTGAAGGATATTTGAGGCTCAAAATAAATGTCATATTCTCCAAAGAAAACAGACCATTATTGAACTTGTCACGATTTTTCCTTCTTGGAGAGTACGAGTTTGAGAAGGTATTTTGTAATGACTTTGATGGGGTGAGCTTGGAAGTATGGACAAAGTTTTTGAGAGCTGTAAACCAAGGCGAACAATTGCTTCTCCACGGTAGTATATCGCTTTTCAGCAGGCATAAAATTTTAGTTGTTAAACTAAATAGGTTTCTCGATGCCTGTATCTTCACGAATAAGGACAGAGCTGATGGAGTTTCCAGTTGTGGATAAGTACATGGTAAATAATTTTCTATCAATGGGAGTACTCATTATAGGAGGATGCCCCAAGTATCGTTTAAGATCTTAGAATGCCATTTCACAGTCAGGAGTCCAAATAACTTCTTCTTGTTGTTTGCTCGAAAGAGGAGTTGGGTTACCATGATGAAGAAGGTAAAGAAGTTTGCATCGATCAGATGACTTTGGGATGAATATGTGAAGAAAAGCTATCTTGCCGATGAATTTTTGAACATCTTTTTCGTTCGAGGAGAGAACATTGCCATGAGTGCTTTGATTTGAGCTAGATCGATTTGGATTCCTCTTTTGCTTACTAGATGGCCCAGGAATTTTCCAGATGCGGTGCCGAATTGGCATTTCTCTGGGTTGAGTTTCATCTGGTATTGGCAAAGGATATCGAAGATAGTTTGGAGGTTCTGGAGATGATCTTCTTTTTAAAGGCTTTTGTAGATCATATCATCGATATAGACTTCCATGATTCTGCCGATCTGAACTTTGAACATTTGGGTGACCTGTCATTGGTAAGTAGCTCTTGCATTCTTTAACCCAAAAGCCATTATTGTGAAACAATAGAGTCTTCTTTCGGTTATGAAAATGGCTTTTTTCATGATCTTCTTTGGCGGGTGGAACTTGGTTGTATCCCGAGGCGGTATCCATTATAGAAAGAAGTTTATACCTTGCGACTGAGTCGAGATGTTACAAAATTAATGGTAGCGGAAAATAGTCTTTGGGTGTAAATTTGTTGGGTTTGGTAAAATCAACACAAGCCCGTATTTTACCATTTTTCTTGGGCACGGCGGCGGTATTGGAAACCCACTTTGGATATTTAGCCTCCCGAATAAAGTCGACACGAAGGAGTTTATCAATTTCTTCGTTGACTGCATCTCAAAGTCGGGGAGTTAAATTCTATCGTTTTTGGATGACTGCATTGCTGTTTGGAAGGAGGTTGAGGTGGTGGCAAGCGACAGAAGGATCGATTCCGGGCATTTCTGAAAAAAGTCTAAGCGAAGACGTCGATGATTATCTTAAGTAGCTGTATCATGTCTTCTTTTCGTCGATTGACAGCTTGGATCCAATGAAGGTTGTGCGCCCGGGGATATTGAGTTCAGACGTTTCGACCATTTCAGCATCATGTTGCTCAAATGTAGGTCGCATGTCATGTTGAAGTTACTATGCCTTGAGAAGTTTAGCAGCATGAGGATTGACTGTGGTATTATTGCACATTCGTCAAATGTAGACAGTAGTTCGTTCTACTTCAAGAACGACCACAATATGGGGAGTATGTTTTTACTTAAAAAAATGACTCACGTAGTGGGGAGGTCGATTAACTTCAAGAACACCCCCAGTATTGGGAGTGCATTTTTACTTTAAAAAAATGACTCACGTAGCGGGGTCGTCATTCTAATTCATGAATGCCTCAAGTATGGATAGTACGTTTTTATTTTAAAAAAACAACTAACATAGTGGTAAGGTCGTTCTACTTCAATAACACCCTTAGTATTGGGAGTGCTTTTTTACTTTAAAAAATGACTAGCGTTGTGAGGAGATAGTTCTACTTCAAAAATTCCCCCAGCATTGGGAGTGCATTTTCACTTCAAAAAATGACTCACGTAGTTAGGAGGTCATTATATTTAAAGAATGCCTCCATTATGGGGAGTGTGCTTTCACTTCAAAAAATTACTCACATAGTGGGGATGTCGTTTTACTTCAAGAACGCCCCCAATATTGGGAATGCGTTTTTACTTCTAAAAATAACTCACATAGTGGGAAGGTCGTTCTACTTCAAGAACTCTACCAGTATGGGAAGTACATTTTCACTTCAACAAGCAACTAATGTAGTGGTGAGGTCGTTCTACATCAAGAATTCCCCCAGTATGGGAAGTGCATTTTTATTTCAATAAACAACTAACGTAGTGGGGAGGTCGTTCAACCTCAAGAGCTCCCCCAGTATTAGGAGTACATTTTTTCTTCAAAAAATGACTCACGTTGTGGGAAGGTAATTTAACTTCAAGAGCGCCCACAGTATGGGGAGTGCGTTTTCACTTTAAAAAAATGAATAACATAGTGGTGAGGTCGTTTTACTTTTAGAATACCCCCAGTATTGGGAGTGCGTTTTTACTTCAAAAAACGACTCACGTAGTTGGAAGGACGTTCTACTTCAAGAACGCATCCAGCATTGGGATTGCATTTTCAATTCTGAAAATGTCTCAAGTAGTGGGGAGGTCGTTCTTCTTCAAGAACACACCCAGTATTGAGAGTATGTTTTTACTTCAAAAATGGACTCATTTTGTGAGGAGGGCGTTCTACATCAAGAACACACCCAGTATGGGAGTGCATTTCTACTATAAGAAATAACTCACGTAGTGAGGAGGTCGTTCTATTTCAAAAATGACCCCAGTATAAGGAGTGCGTTATTACTTCAAAAAAGGACATACATAGTGAGGAAGCCGTCCTACTTCAAGAATGCCTCCTTTATGGAGAGTACGAATTAAATTCAAAAAATGACTCACATAGTGGCGAGATCGTTCTACTTCAAGAGCGGCCCAAGTATTGGGAGTGCATTTTAATTTAAAAAAATGACTAACGTAGTGGGAATGTCGCTCTACTTCATGAAAGCTTCCTGTATGGGGAGTTCATCTTTACTTCAAAAATTTACTAACGTAGTGGGGAGGTCATTCCACATCTAAAATGCCCCCAGTATGGGGAGTACATTTTAACTATAAAAAACGACTCACGTAGTGGGGAGGTCGATCATCTTCATGAACGCCCCTAGTATTAGGAGTGTATTTTTACTTCAAAAAACCACTCGCGTAACGGGGAGGTCTTTCTCATTCAAGAATGCCCCATATATTGGGAATGCATTTTCACTTCAAAAAATGACTTACGTTGTAGGGAGGTTGTTCAATATCAAGAACGCCCCCTGTATTGGGAGTGTGTTTTTACTTAAAAAAAAATGACTCACGTAGTGGGGAGGTCATTCTGCATTCAGAACGTACCCATTATGGGGAGTGCATTTTCACTTTAAAAAATTACTTACGTAGTGAGGAGGCCGTTCTTCTTCAAGAACGCAACCTATATGGGGAGAACGTTTTAGCTTCAAAAAATGACTCACGTAGTGGGGAGATCGTTCGGCATCCAAAGCCCCCCCCCCCAGTATTGGGAGTGCGTTTTTCACCAAAAAAATGACTATCATAGGGGCGAGGTCATTCTACTGCAAGAGTGGTCCCACTATTGGGAGTGCGTTTTCACTTCAAAAAATGACTCACGTAGTGGGAAGGTCGTTCGACTTCAAGAACGCCCTCGGTAGTGAGAAGTGCATTTTCACTTCAAAAAATAGCTAACGTAGGAGGGAGGTCGTTCTACTACAAGAACTCCCCCAGTATTAGGAGTGCAGTTTTACTTTAAAAAATGTCTCAGGTAGTAGGGAGATTGCTCTGCATCAAGAATGCACCCAGTATGGGGAGTATGTTTTGACTTCAAAAAATTTCTCACGTAGTGGGGGGGCCATTCAACTTCTAGAACTCCCTCGGTATGGGGAGTGCATTTTTACTTTTAAAAATGACTCACGTAGTGGGAAGGTCATTTTACGTCAAGAACTGCTTTAGTATGGGGAGTGCATTTTCACTTCAAAAAATGACTCACGTAGATCGGATGTTGTTCTACTTTAAGAATGCCTCCAGTATGGGGAGTGCATTTTAACTTTAAAAAATGACTCACGTAGTGGAGAGGTCATTCTACTTCAAGAACTCTCCCAGTATGGGAGTACATTTTTGCTACAAAAATGACTAACATAGTAGGGAAGTCACTCTACTTCAGGAACACCACCAGTAAGGGGAGTGCATTTTTACTTCAAAATTCGACTCACGTAGTGTGGAAAGTCGTTCAACTTCAGGAATGACCAAGTATTGGGAGTGTGTTTCTATTTCTAAAAGCGACTCATGTAGTGGGGAGGACGTTATACTTCAAGGACGCTCACAGTATGGGAAGTAGGTTTTCACTTTAAAAAAGGACTAACGAAGTGGGGAGGTCATTCTACTTTAAGAACGCCCCTAATTTTTGGACTGCGTTTTCACTTCATGTAACGACTCATGTAGTACGGAGGTCGTTTTCAACATCAAGAATGCCTCCAGTATATGAAGTACATTTTTACTTAAAAAATGACATACTTAATAGGGAGGTCATTCTACTTCCAGAATGCCCCCAGTATGGGAGTGCGTTTTTACTTCAAAAATTGACTCACGTATTGTGGAGGTCTTTCTACTTCAAGAGCGCCCCCAGTATAGGAAGTGTGTTTTCATTTCAAAATATGACCAACGTAGTGAGGAGGTCATTCTAAATCAAGAACGACCCCAGTATTTGGAGTGCATTTTAACTTAAAAAATGATTCACGTAGTTGGATGGCCGCTCTATTTCAAGAATTCCCCAGTATGAGGATTGTGTTTTTAATTCTTTAAATTACTCAAGTTGGGGGAAGGCCATTCTACTTCAAGAACACCTCGAGTATGGGGAGTATGTTTTTACTTCAAATTACGAATCACATAGTGGGGAGGTCATTCTACTTCAAGAATGCCTCCACTATGGGGATTACATTATTATTTCAAAAAAATTCTCACATAGTGGGGAGGTCATTCTACTTCATGAACTCCCCCAGTATGGGAATACATTTAAGCTACAAAAAATAACTAACATAGTGGGGAGGTCGTTCAACTTTATGAACACCTCCAGTATGGGGATTGTGTTTTTACTTCAAAATACGATTCACGAAGTGAGGAGGTTATTCAACTTAAAGAACACCCAAGTATTGGGAGTGCGTTTCTATTTCTAAAAACAACTCACGTAGTGGGGAGGACGTTATACTTCAAGGACGATTACAGCATGGGAAGTAGGTTTTCACTTCAAAAAATGATTAACGTAGTGGGGAGGTCGCTCTAGTTCAAGAATGCCCCCAATTTTGGGAGTACGTTTTCACTTCAAGCAACGACTGATGTAATGCAGATGTGGTTTTCTATATCAAAAACACCTCCAGTATGGGGATTACATTTTAATTTCAAAAAATGACTCACGTATTGGGGAGGTCATTCAACTTCAAGAATTCCCCCAGAATGGGGATTGCGTTTTTACTTCAAAAAATGGCTCACGTAGCGGGGAGGTCATTCTACTTTAAGAATGCCCCTGTATGGGAAGTAAAGTTTTACTTCAAAAATGTCACACGTAGTCGGGAGGTCATTCCACTTCAAGAACACCATCAGTATTAGGAGTACTTTTTCACTTTAAATATCAACACACGCTATGCGGAGGCCGTTCTACTAGAAGAACGCCCTCACTATGGGGATTGCGTTCCGACTTCAAAAAATGGCTTGTGTAGTGGGGAGGTCATTCTACTTCATTAACGCCCCCAGTTTTGGGAGTGCATTTTAACTTCAAGAAATGACTCACGTAGTGCGGAGGTTGTTCTCTACTTCAAGAAAGCCTCAAGTATAGGGATTGCATTTTTACTTCAAAAAATAACTAACGTAGTGGGGAGGTTATTCTACTTCTAGAACGCCCCTAGTATGGGAGAGCTTTATTACTTCAAAAATTGAATCACGCAGTGGGGAGGTTGTTCTACTTCAAGAACACCTCCAGTATGACGAGTATGTTTTTACTCCAAAATACGACTCACGTAGTGGGGAGGTCTTTCTACTTCAAGAATGCCCCCAGTATGGGAAGTATGCTTTTATTTTAAAATGCGACCAACGTAGGGGGAGGTCGTTCAAATACTAGAATGGCCCCAGTATTGGGAGTGCAGTTTAACTTCAAAAAATGACTCACGTAGTTGGAAGGCCGTTCTACTTCATGAACGCCCCTAGTATAGGGATTATGTTTTTACTTCTAAAAATTACTCACGTAGTTGGGAGGTCCTTTTACTCATAGATCACCTCAAGTATGGGGAACACATTTTTACTTTAACATACAACTCACGTAGTGGGGAGGTCATTCAACTTAAAAAATGCCCCCAGTATGGGGATTGCATTTTAACTTTAAAAAATGCCTCACGTAGTGGGGAAGTCACCTTACTTCAAGAATGCCCCTGTATGGGGAGTACATTTTTACTTCAAAAAATGACTCACGTGGTGGAGAGGTCATTCCACTTATAGAACACCATCCGTATTGAGAGTGCTTTTTTACTTTAAAAATTGACTCACGTAGTAGGGAGGCCGTTCTACTTCATGAACTCCCCTAATATGGGGAGTGCGTTTTCACTTTAAGAAATAACTCATGTAGTGACAAGGTCGCTATTCACCACGAATGCCCTCCGTATTGGGAGTGGATTTTTACATCCAAAAATGACTCACGTAGTATGGAGGTCGTTCTACTTGAAGAACTCCCCGACTATGAGGAGTACATTTTTACTTTAAAAATTAACTCACGTAGTGGGAAGGTCGTTCCTCTTTAAGAATGCCACCATTTGGGGAGTACGTTTTCACTTCGAAAAATGACTAACGTAGTGGAGAGGTCGTTATAATTTAAGAACACCCTGAAAATTGGGAGTGCATTTTTACATTCAAAAATGATTCATGTAGGGGGAAGGTCGCTCAACTTCAAGAATGCCCCAAGTATGGGGAGTGCGTTTTCACTCCAAAAAATTACTAACGGAGTGGGGAGGTCATTCTACCTCAAGAACGCAGCCTCAGTATTGGGCGTGCAATATTACTTCATAAAATGACTCACGTAGTGTGAAGTCATTCTGCTTCAGTAAAGCCCCCTGTATCGGGAGTGCATTTTTACTTCAAACAATGAATCCCGTAGTGGGGAAGTCATTCTTAGTCAAGAGCGCCCCCAGTACTGGAAATTACGTTTTCCCATCAAAAAATGATTGACGTAGTAGGGAGGTCGTTTTACTTCGAGAACACCCCCAGTATTGGGAGTGCATTTTTCTTCAAAAAATGACTCACGTAGTGGGGAGGTCGTTCTGCTTTAAGAACGACCCCAGAATGGGGACTGCGTTTTCAATTCAAAAAATGACACACGTACTGGGGGGGCCGTTTAAATTTAAGAACTCCCCCATTATATGGAGTATGTTTTAACTTCATAAAATAAATCACGTACTAGGGCGGTCATTTTACTTTAAGAACTTTTCCAATATGGGAGTACGTTTTTGCATGAAAAACTGACTCACGTAGTGGGGAGGTCGTTCTACCTTAAGAACACCCTAAGTAGTGGGAAGTTTTCTCTTTAAAAAATGCCTAACGTAGTTGAGAGGTCGTTCAATTTCAAGAACGACCCCATTATTGGAAGTGCATTTTTACTTCAAAAAATGTCTCACGTAGTGTGAAGGTCATTCAACTTCAAGAGCGTCCCCAATATTGGGCGTGTGCTTTAATATAAAAAAATGACTCACGTAGTGGGGAGGTCATTATACTGTAAGAACATACCTTGTATAGGGAGTGCATTTTCACTTCAAAAAATGATTCACATAGGAGGAGGTCGTTGAACTTCAAGAACGCCGCCAGTTTTGGGAGTGCATTTTGACCTCTAAAATTTACTCATGTTTTGGGGAAGTCGTTCTACTTCATGAAAGCCCATAGTATTGGGAGTACGTTTTAACTTGAAAATTTGACTCTCGTAGTGAGGAGGTCGTTCATCTTCAAGAACGCCCCCTATATGGGGAGTTCATTTATACTTAAAAAAATGACTCACGTAGTGGGAAGGATGTTCTACTTCAAGAACGCACCCAGTATGGGGAGTGCATTTTCACTTCAAAAAATGACTCACATATAGGGGAGGTTGTTCAACTTCAAGAACTCCCTTAGTATTGGGAGTGCGATTTCACTTCTCTAAATGACTCATGTAGTGGGGAGGTCGTTCTGCTTCAAGAACGACCCCTGAATGGGGACTGCATTTTTGCTTCAAAAAATAACTCACGTAGTGGGGGGGCCGTTTAACTTCATGAACTCCCCCAGAATAGGGAGTACATTTTAACTTCATAAAATGAATCTCGTACTGAGGCGGTCATTCTGCTTTAAGAACGCCTCTTGTATGGGGAGAACGTTTTTACATGAAAAAATGACTCACATAGTGGGGAGTTCGTTCTACTTCAAGAACACCCCCAGTATTGGGAGGTTTTCATTTCAAAAAATACCTAACGTAGTGGAAAGGTCGTTCTAATTCAAGAACGCCCCCAGTATTGGGAGTGCATTTTCACTTCAAAAAAGTCTGACGTAGTGGGAAGGTCGTTCAACTTCAAGAATGTCCCCAGTATTGGGCGTGTGTTTCAATATAAACAAATGACTCATGTAGTTAGGAGGTCATTATACTTCATAAACGCACCTTCTATGGGGAGTTCATTTTCACTTCAAAAAATGATTCACGTAGGGGGAGGTCGTTGAACTTCAAGAACGCCCCCAGTTTTAGGAGTGCATTTTGACCTCTAAAATTTACTTATGTACTGGAGAAGTCGTTCTACTTCAAGAACGCCCCTACTATTGGGAGTGCGTTTTAACTTCAAAATTTGACTCACGTAGTGCGGTGGTCGTTCATCCTCAAGAACGCCCCTTGTATGGGGAGTTCATTTATACTTCAAAATATAAGTCACGTAAAGGGGTGGATATTATACTTAAAGAGCTCTCCAAGTTTGGGAGTGCATTTTAACTTCTAAAAATAACTCACGTAGTGGGAAGGATGTTCAACTTCAAGAACGCACCCAGTATGGGAAGTGCATTTTCACTTCAAAAAGTGACTCACGTATAGGGGAGGTCGCTCTACTTCAAGAACTCCCCCAGTATTGGGAGCGCGATTTCACTTCAAAAAATTATACACGTAGTGGGGAGTTCGTTCTACTTCAAGAACGACCCCAGAATGGGGACTGCGTTTTCACTTCAAAAAGCGACTCACGTAATAGGGGGGCCGTTTAACTTAAAGAACGCCCCCAGTATAGGGAGTGCATTTTAATTTCATAAAATGAATCACGTAGTGGGGCGGTCATTCGACTTTAAGAACGCCTCCAGTATGGGGAACACGTTTTTACTTGAAAAAATAACTCGCGTAGTGGGGAGGTCGTTCTACTTTAAGAACACCCCCAGTATTGGGAGGTTTTCACTTCAAAAAATGCCAAACGTAGTGGAGAGGTCCTTCAATTTCAATAACGCCCCCGGTATTGGGAGTGCATTTTCACTTCAAAAAATGTCTCACGTAGTGGGAAGGTCATTCAAGTTCAAGAATATCCCTAGTATTGGGCGTGTGTTTTAATATAAAATAATGACTCACGTAGTTGGGAGGTTATTATACTTCAAGAACGCACCTTGCAAGGGGAGTGCATTTTTCTTCAAAAAATGATTCACGTAGGGGGAGATCGTTGAACTTCAAGAACGCCCCCAGTTTTGAGAGTGCATTTTGACCTCTAAAATTTACTCATGTAGTGGGGAGGTCGTTCAACTTCAAAAATGCCTCTAGTATTGGGAGTACGTTTTCACTTCAAAATTAGACTCACATAGTGCGGAGGCCGTTCATCTTCAAGAACTCCCCCTGTATGAGGAGATTGTTTATACTTCAAAAATAACTCACGTAGAGGGGTAGACATTATTCTTAAAGAGCACCCCCAGTTTTGGGAGTGCATTTTAACTTCAAAAAATGACTCACATAGTGGAAATGATGTTCTACTTAAAAAACGCACCCTGTATGGGGAGTGCATTTTTACTTCTAAAAATGACTCACGTATAGGGGAGGTCGTTATACTACAAGAACTCCCCCAGTATTGGGAGCGCGATTTTACTTCTAAAAATTACTCACGTAGTGGAGAGTCCGTTCCACTTCATGAAATCCCCTAGTAATGGGACTACATTTTAACTTCAAAAAATAACTAACTTTATGGGGAGGTCGTTCTACTTTCAAAATGCCCCTAGTATTGGGAGTGCGCCTTTACTTTAAAAATTCACTCACGTCATGGGAAGGTCGTTATACTTCAAGGACAACCCCAGAATGGGGAGTGCGTTTTCACTACAAAAAATTACTAACGAAGTGGGAAAATCGTTCTTCCTCATGAATGCCCCCAGTATTGAGCGTACAATTTTACTTCCAAAAATGACTCGCGTTGTGCGAGGTCATTCTACTTCAAGAAATCCCCCTGTACTGGAAGTGTATTTTTACTTCAAAAAATGACTAACGTAGTGTGGGGGGCGTTCAACTTCAAGAACACCCCTAGTATGGGGAGTACATTTTAAATTCCAAAAATAAGTTACATAGTGGGGGAGTCGTTCTACTTCATGAACGCCCCCGGTATGGGGAGTACATTTTTACATTTTAAAACGACTCACGTAGTGTGGAGGTCATTCCATTTGAAGAACTTCCCCATTATTGGGAGTGCTTTTTTACTTCCAAAAATTATTCATGTAGTGGGGAGGTCGTTATACTTCATGAACGCCCCCAGTATTGGGAGTGCGTTTTCAGTTAAAAAATGACTCGCGTAGTGGGATGGTCGTTCAACTTCCAGAATACACCTAGTATGGGGAGTGCATTTTCACTTCTAAAAATGACTCACGTAGTGGGGAGGTCATTGAACTTCAAGGGCTCCCCCAGTATTGGGAGCGCGATTTCACTTCTTTAAATGACTAGCGTAGTGGATAGTTCGTTCCACTTCAAAAATGCCCCTTGTAATGGGAATACATTTTAACTTCAAATAATGACTAACTTAGTGGGGAGGTCGTTCTACTTTAAGAACGCAACTAGTATTGAGAAGTGCATTCTCAGTTCACAAAATAATTAAAATAGTAAGGAGGCCATTCTTCGTCTTGAACGCCCTCAGTATTGGTAGTACGTTTTTACTTCAGAAAGTAACTCACGTAGTGTGGAGGTCGCTCTACTTCATGAACTCCCCTAGTATTAGGAGTGCTTTTAACTTCAAAAAACAACTCACGTAGTGGGTTGGTCATTCTACTTCAAGAACGACTCCGTATAGAGAGAGTGTTTTAACTTTAAAAAATGACAAAAGTAATGGGGAGATCGTTTAACTTCAAAAACTCCCCCTATATGGGGAGTGGATTTTCACTTTAAAAATTAACTCACATAGTGGGGATGTCGTTCTTCTTCAAGAATGTCCCCAGTATTGGGACTCAGATTTTACTTTAAAAAACCACTCAAGTAATTGAGAGGTCGTTCAACTTCAAGAGCGACCCCTGTATTGGGAGTGTACTTTTACTTCAAAAATCGACTCCCGTAGTGGGGAGGTCGCTCGACTTTTAGAACGCCCCCAGTATTGGGATGTGCATTTTCACTTCAAAAAATGACTAACGTAGTAAGGAGGTCATTCTACGTCTAGGACACCCCTCAGTAATGGGAGTGCATTTTGACTTCAAAAAATGACTCACGTAGTTTGGTGGTCGTTCTACATCTAGAACGCCCCCAGACTTGGGAGTGCTTTTTAACTTCAAGAAACGGCTCACTTAGTGGGTTGGTCGTTCTACGTCAAGAACGCCCCCAGTATTGAGAATGTATTTTGATTACAAAAAAAGACTCATGTAATGGGGAGATCGTTCAACTTCAAGATCGCCCCTTTTATGGGTAGTGCATTTTCACTTCATAAAATGACTCACGTAGTGGGGAGGTCGTTCTACTTTAAGAATGCCCTTAAAATTTTGAGTGCATTTTTACTTTTAAAAATGATTTACGTAAGAGGAAGGTCGCTCAACTTCAAGAACGCCCCCAATATGGGGAGTGCGTTTTCACTTCAAAAAATGAGTAACGGAGTGGGAAGGTCATTCTACCTCAAGAACGTAGCCCCAGTATTGGGCGTGTGATTTTACTTCAAAAAATTACTCACGTAGTGCGAGGTAGTTCTACTTCAAGAACGCCACCTGTATTGGGAGTGCATTTTTACTTCAAAAAACGACTCGCGTAGTGGGGAGGTCATTCTATTTTTAGAATGCCCCTAGTATTTGGAGCACATTTTTACTTCAAAAAATGACACGTAGTGGGGCGGTCATTATACTACAAGAACGCCCCTAGAATAGGAAGTGCATTTTCACTTCAAAATCAACTAACGTAGGGGAAGGTCGTTCTACTTTATAAACGCCTCAACTATGGGGAGTGCATTTTTATATCAAAAAACGACACACGTAGTGGGGAGATCGCACTATTTCAAGAACACCCCTAGTATGGGGAGTGCATTTTTACTTTAAAAATGACTCACATAGTGGGGAGGTCGTTTTATTTCAATAATACCCCTATTATGAGGATTGCATTTTTTCTTCCAAAAATTAATCACGTAGTGGGGTGGTCGTTCCACTTTAATTGCGCCTCTAGCATGGGAAGTACGTTTGCACTTCTAAAAATAATGCACGTAGTGGGGAGGGTCATTCTACCTTAAGAATGCCTCCAGTATGAGGAGTGCATTTGAACTTCAAAAACTACTCACGTAGTGGGGTTGTCGTTCTACTTCAAGAACACCCTCACTAATGGAAATGCGCTTTTACTTTTAAAACTAACTCAAGTAGTGGGAAGGACATTTTACTTCAAGAACGCCCCCAGTATTGGTACTACATTTTATTTCAAAAATTACTTACATAGTGGGGAGGTCATTCTGTTTCTAGAACGTCCTTGGTATGGGGAGTGCATATTTACTTCAAAAAATGACTCACGTAGTGGAGAGGCCATTCTACTTGAAGAACTCCCCCTGTATTGGGAGTGCATTTTTACTTCATAAAATGACTCAAGTAGTGGGGAGGCCATTAATCTTATTGAACTCCCCAGTATGGGGAGTACGTTTTTTCTTATAAAAATTACTTACGTAGTGGGAAGGTCATTTAACTTCAAGAGCACTCCTAGTATTGGGAGTGCGTTTTAACATCAATAAATGACTCACGTAGTAGGGAGGTCGCTTTTCTGGAACGGCCCTGTATGGGGAGTGAATGAAACATAAAAAAATGACTCACGTAGTAGAGAGGTCGCTATACGTCAAGAACTTCCCCAGTTTGGGAAGTGCATTTTAACTTCAAAAAACATCTAACATAGTGGGGAGGTCATTCTACTTTAAAAACGCCCCTGTATTGGGTGTACGTTTTAACTTCAAAAAGTGACTTACGTAGTGGGGAGGTCGTTCGTTTTCAAGAACGTCCCCTTCATGGGGCGTATGTTTTTACTTCAAAAAATAACTCACGCAGGGCGGAGGTCGTTCTACTACAAAAACGCCCCTAGTATTGGGAGTGCGTTTTCATTTTAAAAAATGTCTCACGTAGCGGTGAGGTCGTTCTTCTTCAAGAACTTCCTCAGTATTTTGAGTGTATTTTTACTCCAAAAATCGACTCACGTAATGGGGCTGTCGTTCTACTACAAAAACTCCCCCACTATTGGGAGTGTATTTTTACTTTAAAAAATGACTCGAATTGTGGGGTGGTCATTTTACTTCATGAACGCCTGGAGGTCGTTTTAATTCCAGAATACCCCTAGTATTTGGAAGTGTGTTTTCACTTCAAAAAATGACCAACGTAGTAGGGAGGTCCTTCGACTTCAAGAACGCCCCCAGTATTTGGAGTGCATTTTTACTTCCAAAAATGACTTGCATAGTGGGGAGGTCGTTCTACCTCATGAACTACCCCAGTATTTGTAGTGCGTTTTGACTTCAAAAAATGACTCATGTAGTGGGGGGATCGTTTAACTTCAAGAATGCTCTCAGTATGGGGTGTAAATTTTTACTTCAAAAAATGACATACGAAGTGGCGGGGTCATTCTAATTAAGGAACGCCTCCTGTATGGGGAGACATTTTTACCTCAAAAAATGACTCACGTAGGGGGGAGGTTGTTCTAATTCAAGAACCCCCCCAGTATTAGGAGTATATTTTTGCATCAAAAAGAAACTCACGTTGTGGGGAGGTCGTTCTACTTCAAGACAACCCGTTGTATTGGGAGTGCATTTTTAATTCAAAAAATATCTCATGTAGTGGGGAAGTCGTTCAATATCAAGAACCACCCCAGTAATGGGAGTATATTTTTACTTTAAAAAATGACTCACGTAGTGGGGTGGTCGTTTAACTTCATAAATGCCCCAAGTATTGGGAGTGCGTTTTTACCACAAAAAATGACTCGTGTAGTAAGGATGTCGTTCTATTTCAAGAACGCCCCCAGTATTGGGTGTACGTTTTTGCTTTAAAAAGTGACTTACGCAGTGGGGAGGTCGTTCTATTTCAAGAATGCCCCCTCTATGGGGAATATGTTTTTACTTCAAAAAATGACTCACGTTGTTTAAAGGTCACTTTATTTCAAGAGCGCCCCTAGTATTGGGAGTGCGTTTTCAGTTCAAAAAATTACTCACGTAGTGGGGAGGTCGTTCTTCTTTAAGAACTCCCCCAGTATTTTGAGTGTATTTTTACTTCAATAATTGACACACGTAATGGGGAGGTCGTTTTACTTCAAGAATACCCCCTGTATTGGGAGTGTATTTTGACTTCAAAAAATGACTCGCATAGTGGGGAGGTCATTTTACTTCAGGAACGCAAGGAGGTCGTTCTACTTCCTGAACACCCTCAGTATTGAGAAGTGCATTTTCACTTCAAATATGACTAACATAGTAGGGCGGTCATCCTACTTCAATAACTGCCCCAGTATTGGGAATGCATTTTCACTTAAAAAAATTACTCCCGTAGTGGGGTGGTCGTTTAACTTCGGGAATGCTCCCAGTATAGGGAGTGCGTTTCTACTTCAAAAAATTACTCATGTAGTGGGGAGGTCGTTCAACATCAATAACCCCCCCCCCCCCCACACACACACACACACCCCCACCTCCCTAGTATTGGGAGTGCATTTTTACTTCCATAAAATTACTCCCGTAGTTGGGAGGTCATTATATTTCAAGAACGCATCCATTATGGGGAGTACGTTTATACATCAAAAAACAACACAAGTAGTGGCGAAAACGTTATATTTCTAGAGCGGCCTCAGTATGGGGAGTTTGTTTTTACGACAAAAAATGACACATGTAGTGGTGTGGTCGTTCTACTTAAAAATACCCCCAGTGTAGGAGTGCATTTTTACTTCAAAAAATGACTCACGTAGTGGGGAGGTTGCTCTATTTCAAGAATACCCTCATTATGAGGATTGAAATTTTACCCCAAAAAATGACTCACATAGTGGGCTGGTTGTTCTACTTTAATTTCTCCCCTAGTGTGGGAGTGCGTTTTTACTTTAAAAAATCACTCACGTAGTGGGGAGGTCATTTTATATCAAGAACGCCCCTAGTATTGGAAGTGCGTTTTAACTTCAAAATTGACTAACGTAGTGGGGAGGTCGCTCTACTTCAAGAATACACCCAGTATTGGGAGAATATTTTTACTTTAAAAAATGACACACGTAGTGGAAAGGTCGTTCAACTTCAAAAACTCCCCAAGTATTAGGTGTACATTTTTACTTCAAAAAACGACTGACGTTGTGGGGAGGTTGTTCTTTTTCAAGAACACCACCTGTATGGGGAGTAATTTTTTCCTTCCAAAAACAACTCACGTAGTGTGGAGGCCGTTCTACTTCAAGAGCACCCCTAGTATTAGGAGTTCCTTTTCACTTCAAAAAATCTCTCACATAGTGGGGAGGTCATTACTCTTCAAGAACTCCCCCAGTATTGGAAGTGCGTTTTAACTTCAAAATTGACTAACGTAGTGGGTAGGCTGTTCTACTTTAAGAACACACCCAGTATTGGGAGATCGCTTTTACTTTTAAAAAACTACTCAAGTAGTGGGGAGGTCGTTCTACTTTAAGAACCCCCCCCCCCCCCCCCCAGTATTGGGAGTATGTTTTTACATTAAAAACTGACACACTTAATGGGGTAGTCGTTCTACTTCATGAACTCTTCCTGTATGAGGAGTGCGTTTTTACTTCAAAAAAATGACTCCCGTAGTTGGGAGGTCGATCTATTTTAATAATGCCTCTAGTATGGGGAGTGCATTTATATATCAAAAGCTGACTCACTTTGTGGGGAGGTATTTCTATTTCATGAACGCCCCTAGTATGGGGAGTGCGTTTTTACTTCAAAAAATGACTCATGTCGTAGGGAAGTCGTTCTATTTGAAGAACGTCCCTATTATGCGTATTGAAATTTTACTTCAAAAAATGACTCATGTAGTGGGGTGGTCGTTCTACTTTAATTTCGCCCTAGTGTAGGAGTGCGTTTTTACTTTAAAAATGACTCACGTAATGGGGTGGTAATTTAAATTCATGTACGCCCCTAGCATTGGAAGTATGTTTTCACTTCAAAATCAACAAACGTAGTGGGGAGGTCGGTCTACTATATGAGTACCTCCAGTATAGGGAGTGTATTTTTATATCAAAAAATAACACACATAGTCGGGAGGTCGTTATACTTCAAGAACGCACCCAGTACGGGGAGTGCTTTTTAAATTTCAAAAATGACTCACATAGTGGGGAGGTCATTCTACTTCAAGAGCTCCCCCTGTATTGGGAGTATTTTTTTACCTCAAAAAATGAACCACGTAGTGGGGAGGTCGTTCAACTTCAAGAACGCCCCCAGTATTGGGTGTACGTTTTTACTTCAAAAAATGACACAGTTAGTAGGGAGGCAGTCTTCTTCAAGAACCCCCCCCCCCCCCCCCTATATGGGGAGTATATTTTTACATCAAAAAATGACTCGCGTAGTGTGGAGGTCGCTCTACTACAAAAATACCCCAAGTATTGGGAGTGCGTTTTCACTTCAAAAAATGACTTCCGTAGTGGAGAGGTCGTTCTACTTTAAGAATGCCCCCAATATGAGTGCATTTTAACTTCAAATAATGAATAACGTAGTGGTGAGGTTGTTTTACATCAAGAATGGCCCCAGTATTGGAAGTACATTTTTAGTTCAAAAGAAAACCCACGTTGTAGAGAGGTCATTCAACTTCAATAACGCCTAGAGGTCGTTCAACTACAAGAACTTCCCCTTAATTGGGAAGTGTATTTTAACTTCAACAAATGACATTCGGAGTGGTAGGGTCGTTCAACTTCAAGGACGCCGCCAGTATGGGGAGTACATTTTAACTTCATAAAATGACTCACGTAGTGGGGTGGTCGTTCTACTTCAAGAAAACCCCCAGTATTGGGATTACGCTTTTACTTCCAAAAATGACTCACGTTATGGGGAGGTCGTTCTACTTCAAGAACGTCCCCAGTAATAAGAGTGCAATTTTATTTTCAAAAATGACTCAAGTAGTGGGAAGGTCGTTCTACTTCAAGAACCCCCCCCCCCCCCCCCCCCAGATTTGAGAGTACGTTTTTTCATCAAAAAATGACTCATGTACTGGGGGGTCATTCAACTTTAAGAATGCTTCCAGTATTGAGAGTGCATTTTTACTTCATGAAATGACTCACGCAGTGGGGAGGTCGTTCTACTTCATGAATACCCCAGGTATTGGGAGTGCATTTTTACTTCATAAAATGACACACGTAGTGGGGAAGACATTCTACTTCAAGAATGCCCCCAGTATTGGGAGTGCATTTTTACTTCAAAAAATGACACACGTAGTGGGGAAGACGTTCTACTTTAAGAATTCTTTCAGTATTGGGAGTGCATTTTTACTTTAAAAAATGACTCACGTAGTGGGGAGGTCATTCTTCTTCAAGAAATTTCCCAGTATTTGGAGTGTATTTTTACTTCAAAAAGCGACTCACGTAATGGGGAAGTCATTCAACTACAAGAGCGCCCCCTGTATTGGGGGTGAATTTTTATTTCAGAAATGACTCGTGTAGTGGGGAGACCATTTTACTTTAAAAACGCCTAGAGGTCATTCCTCTTTCAAAACACCCCTAGTATTGGGAAGTGCATTTTCACTTCAAAAAATTACTAGGGTGGTAAAGAGGTTATTCTACTTCAATAATGCCCCCAGTATTGGGAGTGCATTTTTACTTCAAAAAATGACTCACGTAGTGGGGAGATAGTTCTGCATCAAGAACTCTCCTAGTATGGGGAGTGCGATTTCCCATCAAAAAATGGCTCACGAAGTGGGGGGGTTGTTTAACTTCAAGAATGATCCCAGTATGGGCAGTGCATTTTAATTTCAAAAAAAAACTCACGTAGTGGCGGTGTCGTTCTTCTTCATGAATGCCACCAGTATGGGGAGTACATTTTTATCACAAAAAATGACTCACGTAGTGGGGTGGTTGTTTTACTTCAAGAACGCCCCCAGTATTGGGAGTACGTTTTTACTATAAATAGCGACTCGCGTTGTGGGGAGGTCGCTCTACTTCATGATCGCCCTTGTATTGGGAGTGCAGTTTTAATTCAAAAACTATTTCATGTAGTCTGGAGATCGTTCAACATCAAGAATCTCCCCTCCCCAAGTATTTAGAGTACATTTTTACCTCAAAAAATGACTCGCGTAGTAGAGAGGTCATTCTATTTCAAGAACGCCACCAGTATTGGGTATACATTTTTACTTCAAAAATCGACTCACGCAGTGAGGAGGTCGATCTTTTTCAAGAACGCCCCCTGAATGGTGAGTATGTTTTCACTTCAAAAAATGACTCACGTAGTGTGGAGGTCGTTCTACTACAAGAGTTCCCATAGTATTGGGAGTACGTTTTCACTTTAAAAAATTTCTCACGTAGTGGGGAGGTCGTTCTTCTTCATGAAGTCTCCAATATTTGGAGATAATTTTTATCTTAAAAAACGACTCACGTAATGAGGAGGTCGTTCTACTTTAAGAACTCCCCCTGTATTGGGAGTGTATTTTTACTTCAAAAAATGACTCGCATAGTGGGGAGGTTATTTAACTTCAAGAACGCCTAGAGGTCCCTCTAATTTCGAACACCCCCAGTATTGGGAAGTGCATTTTCACTTCAAAAAATGACTGGCGTTGTAGGGAGGTCCTTCTACTTCAAGAACGCCCATAGTATTGGGAGTGCGTTTTTACTTCAAAAAGTGACTTACATAGTGGGTGGGTCGTTAAACTTCAAGAATGCTCCTTTAATGGTGAGTGCATTTTTACTTCAAAAAATTACTCACGTAGTGGGGAGGTCGCTCTACTTCAAAAATGCTTATAGTATTGGGAGTACATTTTTTATTCTTAAAATTACTCATGTTGTGGGGAGGTCGTTCAACATCAGAAACCCCCCCTCCCCCCCCCCCCCCCCCCAGTATTGGGAGTGCATTTTTACTTCAAAAAAATGACTCCTGTAGTTGGGAGGTCGTTCTATTTCAAGAATGCCTCTAGTATGGGGAGTGCGCTTAACCATCACAAAATGACTTACGTAGTGGGGAGGTCGTTCTATTTCAAGAACGCCCCCAGTATGGGGAGTGCATTTTTACATCAAAAAATGACTCACGTAGTGGGCAGGTCGTTCTACTTTAATTATGCCCCTAGTGTGCGAGTGCGTTTTAACATTAAAAATGACTCACGTAGTGGGGAGGTAATTCTACTTCACGAAGCCCCTAGTATTAGAAGTACGTTTTCACTTTAAAATTGACTAACGCAGTGGGGAGATAGTTCTACTTTAAGAACGGCCCCAGTATTGGGAGTTTATTTTTATATCAAAAAATGACACACATAGTTCGGAGGTCGTTATACTTCAAGAACGCACCCAGTATGGGGAGTGCTTTTTAAATTTAAAAAACGATTCACATAGTGGGGAGTAAGTTCTACTTCATGAACGCCCCCAGTATTGGGAGTATATTTTTGCCTCCAAAAATGAATTGTGTAGTGGGGAGGTCATTTTACTTCATGAACGCCCCCAGTATTGGGTGTACATTTTTAATTTATAAAATGACTCACTTATTGGGGAGGCGGTCTTCGTCAAGAACTCCCCTATTTGGGAAGTACATTTTTACATCAATAAACGACTTACGCAGTTTGGAGGTCGCTCTACTAAAAAAATATACCTAGTATTGGGAGTGCGTTTCAACTTTAAAAAATGACTTTCGTAGTGGGGAGGTCGTTCTACTTTAAGAATGCACCCAATATGACGAGTGCATTTTAACTTCAAATAATAATAACGTAGTGGTATGGTTATTTTACATCAAGAACGACCCAAATATTGGAAGTGCATTTTTAGTTCAAGAAATGACCCGTGTTGTAGAGAGGTTATTTTACTTTAATAGCGCCTAGAGGTCGTTCAACTACAAGAACTCCCCCATTATTGGGAAGTGAATTTTAACTTCAACTAATGACATACGTAGTGGGGGGTCGTTCAAATTCAAGGACGCCTCCAGTATGGGGAGTGGATTTTCACTTAAATAATGACTCACGTAGTGGGGTGGTCGTTCTACTTCAAGAAAACCTCCAATATTGGGAGTGCGTTTTTACATCAAAAAATGACTCACGCTGTGAGGAGGTCGTTCTTCTTCTAGAACGCCCCCTGTATTGGGAGTGCATTTTTATTTTATAAAGTGACTCAAGTAGTGTGAAGGCCGTTCTACATCAAGATCCCCCCCCTGTGTTGGGAGTACGTTTTTACATTAAAAAATGCTCACGTAGTGAGGGGGTCGTTATACTTCAAGAATACCCTCACTATTAGGAGTGCATTTTTACTTCAAAAAATGACTCACGTAGTGGGTAGGTTGCTCTATTTCAAGAATACCCCCACTATTGGGAGTGCAGTTTTACTTCAATAAATGACTCACGTAGTGGGAATGACGTTCTACTTCAAGAACGCCACCAGTATTGGGAGTGCATTTTCACTTCAAAAAATGACTCACGAAGTGGGGAGGTCATTCGTCTGTAAGAACTCCCCCAGTATTTGGAGTGTATTTTTACTTCAAGAAATAACTCACGTAATGGGAAGGTCATTCTACTTTAAAAATTCCCCCTGTATTGGGAGTGAATTTTTATTTCAAAAAATTACTCGCGTAGTGGGGAGGCCATTTTACTTCAAGAACGCCTGGAGGTCGTTCCACTACCAGAACACCCCCAATATTGGGAAATGCATTTTCACTTCAAAAAATTACTAGCGTAGTAAAGAGGTTATTCTACTTCAACAACGCCCCAAGTATTGGGAGTACATTTTTCTTTAAAAAAATGACTCACGTAGTGGGGAAGCCGTTCTGCTTCAAGAACGCCCCCACTAAGGGGAGTACGATTTCACTTCAATAACTGACTCACGAAGTAGGGGGGTCGCTTAACTTCAATAATGATCCCACTATGGGGAGTGCATTATTACTTTAAAAAATTATTGACTTAGTGGCGGTGTCGTTCTACTTCAAGAACATCTCCAGTATGGGGAGTACATTTTTACCTCAAAAAGCAATTTAGGTAGTAGGGAGGCCATTTTACTTCAAGAACGCTCACAGAATTGGGAGAACGTTTTTACTTCAAAAAGGCGACTCACATTGTGGGGAGGTCGTTCTACTTCAAGATCGCCCACAGTATTGGGAGTGCGTTTATAATTCAAAAAAATTCTCATTTAATGGGGAGGTCATTCAACATCAAGAACCCCCCACCCCCCAGTACTGGGAGTGCGGTTTTAGTTTAAAAAAATGACTCCCGTAGTTGGGAGGTCATTCTATATCAAGAACGCCTTCAGTGTGGGGAGTGCGTTTATACATCAAAAAATGACTCACGTAGTGGGGAGGTCGTTCAATTTCAAGAGCGACCCCAGTATGGGAAGTGCGTTTTTAGGTCATGAAATGACACACGTAGGTGTGATCGTTCAACTTAAATACTCCCCTAGTGTGAAGGGCATTTTTACTTCAAAAAATGACTCAATTAGTGGGGAGGTCGTTCTATTTTAAGAACGCCCCCATTATGACGATTGAAATTATACATCCAAAAATGACTCACTTTGTGGGGAGGTCGTTCTACTCCAAGAACGCCCCGAGTATTGGGAGTGCGTTTTTAATTAAAAAAAACTACTCAAGTTGTGGGGAGGTCGTTCTACTTCAAAAACGCCACCCCCCCCCCCCCCCCACCCAGTATTGGGAGTACATTTTTACATTGAAAAATGACTCACGTAGTGGGGTGGTCGTTCTAGTTCAAGAACGCCTCCTGTATGAGGAGTTCGTTTTTACTTTAAAAAATTACTCACGTAGTGGGGAGGTCATTCTTCTTCAAGAATGCCCCCTGTATTGGGAGTGCGTTTTCACTTCATAAAATGACTTACCTTCTGGGGAGGTCGCTCTACTTCAAAAATGCCCGTATTATTGGAAGTATGATTTTAATTCTAAAAATGACTCATGTAGTGGGGAGGTCATTCAACATCAGGAACCACCCCCCCAGTATCGGGAGTGCATTTTTACTTCAAAAAAATGACTCACGTAGTTGGGAGGTCATTCTATTTCAAGAATGCCTCCAGTATGGGGAGTGCGTTTATACATCAAAAAATGACTCACATAGTGGGGAGGTCGTTCTATTTCATGAATGACCCCAGTATGGGGAGTGCGTTTTTTTATCAAAAAATCACTCACGTAGTATGGAAGTCGTTCTATTTCTAGAACGCCCCTATTATGCGGATTGAAATTTTAATTCAAAAAATGATTCATGTAGTGGGGTGATCGTTCTACTTTAATTATGCCCCTATTGTGGGAGTGCGTTTTTACTTTAAAAAATGACTCACGTAGTGGGGAGGTAATTTTACTTCACGAATGCCCCTAGTATTGGAAGTACGTTTTCACTTCAAAATCGACTAACGTAGTGAGGTGGTCTTTCTACTTTAAGAACACCCTTAGTATTGGGAGTGGATTTTTATATCAAAAAATGACACACATAGTCAGAAGGTCGTTATACTTCAAGAATGCACCCAGTATGGGGAGTGCTTTTTAAATTTAAAAAATGACTCACATGGTGGGGTGGTCATTCTACTTCAAGAACGCCCCCAGTATTGGGAGTGCATTTTTACCTCAAAAAATGTATCGCGTAGTGGGGAGGTCATTCTACTTAAAGAACTCCCCCAGTATTGGGTGTACATTATTACTTCAAAAAATTACTCTCTTAGTGGGGAGGCGGTCTTCTTCAAGAATGCAACCTATATGGGTAGTACGTTTTTACATCAAAAAACAACTCACATAGTGTGGAGGTCATTCTACTTCAATAACGCCCCTAGTATTAGGAGTACGTTCTTACATCAAAAAATGACTTGCGTAGTGGGGGGGTTGTTTTACTTCATGAATGCCCCCAGTATTGGGAGTGCATTTTTCTTCAAAAAATGACTCACGTAGTAGGGAGGTCGCTCTACTTCAAGAATGCCCCCAGTATTGGGAGTAAATTTTTAATTCAAAAAATAACTCACGCAGTGGGGAGGACATTTTACTTCAAGAACCCCCTAGTATTGGGAGTATATTTTTACTTCAAAAAGTGACTCACATAATGGGGAGGTCGCTCTACTTCAGAACGCCCTCTGTATTGGGAGTATATTTTTATTTCAAAAAATAACTCGCGTAGTGGGGAGGTCATTTTACCTCAAGAACCCTTTGAAGTCATTCCACTTCCAGAACACCCCCAGTATTGGGAAGTACATTTTCACTTCAAAAAATTACTAGCGTAGTAAAGAGGTCATTCTACTTCATGAACGCCCCCTGTATTGGGAGTGCATTTTTTCTTCAAAAAGCGACTCACGTAGTGGGGAGGTCGTTCGGCCTCAAGAGCTCCCCAGTATGGGGAGTGCGATTTAACTTCAAAAAATATCTCTCGAATTGGGGGGTAGATTAACTTCTAGAATGCTCCCAGTATGGGGCGCGCATTTTTACTTCAAAAAATGACTCACATAGTGGCGGTGTCGTTCTACTTCAAGAATGCCTCCAATATGGGGAGTACATTTTTACCTCAAAAAATGACTCAAGTAGTGGGGAGGTCATTTTATTTCAAGAACGCCCCCAGTATTGGGAGTACGTTTTTAGTTCAAAAAGTGACTCATGTTGTGGGGAGGTCGCTCTACTTCAAGAACTCCCGTAGTATTGGGTGTGCATTTATAATTCAAAAAATGTTTCATGTAGTGGAGAAGTCGTTACAAATCTAGAACCCCCCCCCCCCTGTATTGGGAGTGCGTTTTTAATTCAAAAAAATGACTCAGGTAGTGGGGAGGTCGTTCTATTTCAAGAATACCCCCTGTATATGGGGATTGCATTATTACTTAAGAAAATGACTCACGTAGCTGGGAGGTCGTTCTACTTCAAAAATAACCCTAGTATAGGAAGTGCATTTTCACTTCAAAAAATGACTAATGTAGTGGAGAGGTCTTTCTACTTCAAGAACCCCCCCTCCCCATATTTGGAAGTACGTTTTTACTTTAAAAAACTACTCATATAGTGGGAAGGTCGTTCTACTTCAAGAACGCACCCAGTATTAGGAGTGCATTTTAACTTCAAAAAATGACTCACGTAGTGGGTAGGTCGTTTTACTTCAAAGCGCCCTCAGTATTCGGAGTACATTTTCTCATCAAAAATTGACTCACATAGTGGGGAAGTCGATCTACTTCAAGAGCACCCCCAGTATTGGGAGTCCGTTATAACTTTAAAAAATGACTCACATAGTGAATAGGTCACTCTACTTCAAGAACGCCCCCAGTATGGGGAGTGCATTTTCACTTCAAGAACTGACTCACGTCGTGGTGTGGTCGTTCTACTTCTAGAGCATCCCTAGTATTCGAAGTGGGCTTTTACTGTAAAAAACGACTCACGTAATGGGGAGCTCGTTCTACTTCAAGAATGTCCCCAGCATTGGGAGTACATTTTTACTTCAAAAAATAACCCACGTAGTGGAGATGTCGTTCTACCTCAAGAACGCTTGGAGGTCATTCTAATTCATGAACGCCCCCAGTATTGGGATGTGCATTTTCACTTCAAAAAATTACTAGCGTATTGGGGAGGTCGTTCAACTTCAAGAAATCCCCCAATATTAGATTTGCATTTTTACTTCAAATAATGACTCGCGTAGTGGGAAGGTTGTTCTGCTTCTAGAATGCCCCCAGTTTAGGGAGTGTACTTTAACATAAAAAAAATTGACTCACGTAGTGGGGGGTCGTTAAACTTCAGGAATGCCCCCAGTATGTGGAGTGTGTTTTTACTTTAAAAAGTTAATCATGTAGTCGGGGGGTCGTTCAACTTCAAAAACTCCCCTAGTATGGGGAGTGCATTTTTTCTTCAAAAAATAACACACGTAGTGGAGGGTCATTCTACTTCAAGAATGTCTCCAGTATGGGGGGAGCATTTTTATTTCAAAATATGATTCACGTAGTGGGGAGGTTGTTCTACTTCATGAATGCCTCCAGCATTTGGAGTGCGTTATTACATCAAAAAATGACTCACGTAGTGGGGAGGTCGTTCTACTTTAATAACGCCCCCAGTATTGGAAGTGCATTTTTAATATAAAAAATTACTCACATAGTGGGGAGGTCGTTCATCATTTAGAGTCCCCCCAGTATTGGGAGTGTATTTTTACTTTAAAAAATGACTCACGTACTAGGGAGGTCATTCTACTTTAAGAACTCCCCCAGTATTGGGAGTACATTTTAATATCAAAATATGACTCAAGTAGTGTGGAGGTCGTTATACTTTAAGAACGCACCCAGTATGGGGAGTGTGTTTTCTCTTCAAAAAATGACACACGTAGTGGAGGGTCGCTCTACTTCAGGAACGTCTCCAGTATTGGGAGTGCATTTTTACTTCAAAAAATTACCTTCGTTGTGGGGAAGTCGTTCTACTTCAAGAATGCCTCCAGTATAGGTAGTGCATTATTACTTCAAAAAATGACTCACGTTGTGGGGAAGTTGTTCTACTTCAAAAATGCCCCCATTATTGTGAGTACATTTCAACTTTAGAAAATGACTCACGTAGAGGGGTGGTTGTTATACTTTAAGAACACCCCTAATATTGGGAGTGCATTTTTACTTTAATAAATGACTCACGTATTGGGGAGGTCGTTTTACTTCAAGAACACACCCATTATGGGAAGTTCGTTTTCACTTCAAAATCGAATAACGTAGTACGAAGGTCGTTCTACTTTAAGAACTCCCCCAGTATTGGTAGTGCATTTTAATATCAAAAAATGTATCTATCAGTGTGGAGGTTCTTATACTTCAAGAACACTCCCAGTTTGGGGAGTGTATATTTACTTTTCAAAATAACACACGTAGTGAGGTGGTCGTTGAACTTCAAGAAGCCTCCCTGTATTGGGAGTGCGTTTTTACCATAAAAAATGACTCGCGTATGGGGAGGTCGTTCTACTTTAAGAACTGCCCCAGTATTGGGAGTACGTTTTAACTTCAAAAAACTACTCACGAAGTGGGGAGGCCGTTCTTCAAGAACACCCCGGTATGGGGAGTACGTTTTTACTTCAAAAAACGACTAACACAATGGGGAGGTCGTTCTACTACAACAACTCCCCTAGTATTGGTTGTGCGTTTTTACTTTAAAAAATTACTCACGTAGTGGGGAGGTCATTCTACTTAAAGGACTCCCCCAGTATGGGGAGTGCATTTTAACTTCAAAAAATGACTCACGTAGTGGTGAGGTCATTCTAAATCAAGAACTCCCTCAATATTGGGAGTGTGCTTTTACTGTAAAAATTGAATCATGTAATGGGGAGGTTGATCTACTTCATGAATGCCCCCTATATTGGGAGTGCATTTTTACTTCAAAAAATTACTCACGCAGTAGGGAGGTTGTTCTACCTCAAGAACGCCCCCAGTATTCGGAAGTGCGGTGCCAATTCAAAAAATGACTAACGTAGTGGAGAGGTCGTTCTACTTCATGTGTGACCCCTGTAATGGGAGTGCGTTTTAGCTTCAAAAAATTACTCACATTGTGGGGAGATCGTTCTGCTTTAAGAGTGCCCCCAGTATGAGGAGTGTGTTTTTACTTCAAATAATGACACACATAGTGGGGGGTCGTTCGATTTCAAGAACGCCTTCAATATGGGGAGTGCATTTCTATTTCAAAAAGCAACTCACGTAGTGGGGTGGTCGTTCTACTTCAAGAATACCCTTTTTATTGGGAGTGTGTTTTTACTTCAAAAAATTACTCAATTAGTGGGGAGGTCATTCTACTTCAAGAACGCGTCCAGTATTAAGAGTGCGTTTTTTACTTTAAAAGCTACTCACGTAGTAGGGAGGTTGTTCTTCTTTAAGAACCCTCCCCCCCAATATTGGGAGTGCATTTTTACTTTAATAATTGACTCACAAAGTGGGGAGGCCGTTCTCCTTAAAGAACTCCCCAAGTATGGGGAGCACGTTTATACTTTATAAAATTACTCCCGTAGTGGGGAGGTTGCCCCATTTCAAGAACGCCCTTAGTATTGGAAATGCGTTTTCAACATCAAAATGTGACTCACGTAGTGGGGAGGTCATTCTACTTACAGAACCCCCCCCCCCCCCCCTAGTGTTAGGAGTACGTTTTTACTTCAAAAAATGATTCACCTAGTGGGGAGGTCGTTCAACTTTAAGAAATCCCCTAGTATTGGGAGTGCAATTTCACATCAAAAGGTGACTCACATAGTGGGGAGGTCATTCTTCAAGAACACCCCTATATGGGGAGTGAATTTTTACTTTAAAAAGTGACCCGCGTAGTAGGGAGGTCATTCTACTTCTAAAATGCCCCCAGTTTGAGAAATATACTTTTACTTCAAAAAATGATTAACGTAGTGGGGAGGTCGTTCTACTTCATGAACTTCAACAGTATTAGGAGCACATTTTTTCTTTAATAAATGACTCACGTAGTCGGGATATCATTCTACTTCTGAAACGATCCCAGTATTGGGAGTGCATTTTTACTTAAAAAGTTACTCATTAAGTGCGGAGGTCATTCAACTTCAAGAACGCCCCTAGTATTGGGAGTGTATTTTCACTTCTAAATATGACTTACGTAGTTGGGAGATCGTTCTATTTCATGAACGCCCCCAGTATTGGGAGTGCGTTTTTACTTCAAAATCCGACTCACGTAGTGAAGAGTTTATTCGCCTTCAAGAACTCCCCCGGTATGGGGAGTACGTTTTCACTTCAAAAAACCACTCACGAACTGGGGGGGCCATTCAATTTCAAGAACTCCCCCAGTATAGGATATACGTTTTAACTTCAAAAAATCACTCATGTAGTGGGGGGTTCGTTCAACTTCAAAAATGCCTCCAGTGTGAGGGAGTAAATTTTTACTTTAAAAATCGACTCACGTAGTGGGGAGGTTGTTCTAGTTCAAGAACGCCTCCAGTATGGGGAGTACATTTTTACCTCAAAAAATGACTCACGTATTGGGGAATTCGTTACACTTCAAGAACGCCCCCAGTATTGGGAGTGCATTTTCACTTCAAAAAATGACTCACGTAGTGCGAGAAGTCATTTTACTTCATGAACTCCCGCAGCATTGGGAGTTCAGTTTTAATTTTAAAAACGACTATTGTAGTGGGGAGGTCGTTCCAAATTAGGAACACCCCCAGTATTGGGTGTACACTTTTACTTCAAAAAAATGGGTCACGTAGTTGGAAGGTTATTCCATTTCAAGAACGCCTCCAGTATGGGGAGTGCATTTTTACATCAAAAAATGACTCACGCAGTGGGGTGGTCGTTCAACTTCAAGAACACCCCCAGTATTGGGAGTACATTTTTACTTCAAATTGCATCTCACGTAGTGGTGAGGTCGTTCATCTCCTAGAACTCCCCCATTATGGGGAATGCGCTTTAACTTCAAAATGTGGCTCACGTAGTGGGGGGGTCGTTAAACTTCAAGAATGCCCCCAGTATGGGGAGTGCGTTTTTACTTTAAAAAGTGGCTCATGTAGTAGGGGGGTCATTCAACTTCAGGAATTCACCCAGTATGGGGAGTGCATTTTCACTTCAAAAAATGACACACGTAGTGGAGAGTTGTTCTACTTCAAGAACGCTTCCAGTATGGGGAGTGCATTTTTACTTCAAAAAATTACTTACGTAGCGGGGAGGTGGTTCTACTTCATGAACGCCTTCAGTATTGGGAGTGCGTTATTACATCAAAAAATGACTCTCGTAGTGGGGAGGTCATTCTACTTCAAAAGCTCCCCTAGTATTTGGAGTCTATTTTTACATTAAAATATGACTCACGTAACGCCCTGAGTATTGGGAGTGCATTTTCACTTCAAAACATGACTCCCGTAGTGGGGAAGTCGTTCTACTTCAAGAATTCCACCAGAATGAGGAGTTCATTTTCACTTCAAAAAATTACTAACGGAGTAGTGAGGTCGTTATGCTTCAAGAACGACCCCAGTATTTGGAGTATGTTTTTACTGTAAAAACATACTCGCATTTTATGGAGGTCGTTCTACCTCAAAAATGCCTGGAGGTCATTCAACTTTAAGAACTCCCCCATTATTGGGAAGTGCATTTTTACTTCATAAAACGACTAACGTGGTGGGGAGGTCGATCTACTTCAAGAAGGCCCCCAGTATTGAGGGTGTACTTTTACTTCAAAAAATGATTCACATAGTGGGGTGGTCGTTCTACTTCAAGAACACCCTCAGTACTGGGAGTACGTTTTTACTTCAAAAAATGACTCACATTGAGGAGAGGTCGTTCTACTTCAAGAACCCCCCCCCCCCCCAGTATTGGGAGTACGTTCTTACTTCAAAAAATGACTCACGTAGTGGGGAGGTCGCTCTATTTTAAGAACGCCCCCAGTATGTAGAGTTCCTTTTTATTTCAAAATATGACTCACGTAGTTGGGAGGTCGTTCAACGTCAAGAACCCCCCCCCCCCCCCCCCCCACCGAGTATTGGGAGGGCATTTTTACTTCCAAAAAATTACTCCCGTAGCTGGGAGATTACTTTATTTTAAGAACGCCTCCATTATGCGGAGTGCGCTTATACATCAAAATGCAACTCAAGTAGTGACGAGGTCGTTCTACTTTAAGAAGCCCCCCCAGTATTGGGAGTACATTTTTCCTTCAAAAAACATTTCATATAGTTGGATGGCCGTTCTACTTCAAGAACGCACTCTGTATTGGGAGGGCATTTTGACTACGAAAAACGAATCACGTAGTGGGGAGGTCATTTTACTTCAAGAATACCTCAAGTATTGGGAATGCATTTTAACAACAATAAACGACTCACGAAGTGGGGAAGTCGTTCTACTTTAAAGCGCCCCCAGTATTGGGAGTACATTTTCTTTCCAAAAATGACTCACGTAGAAGGGAGGTCGTTCTACTTTAAGAATTGCCCATGTATTGGCAGCACGTTTTTACTTTAAAAAATGACTCACATAGTGGGGAGGTCGTTCTACTTCAAGAGCGCCCCCAGTATTGGGTGTTCGTTTTCACTTCCAAAAGTAACTCATGTAGTGGGTAGGACATTCTACTTCAAGAACACCCCCAGTATGGGAAGTGTATTTTCACTTTAAAAAATGACTCACGTCGTGGGGAGGTCGTTCTACTTCAAGAACGCCCCCAATATTGAGAGTGCGTTTTTACTGTAAAAAACGACTCATGTAATGGGAAGGTCGTTCTACATCAAGGATGCCCCCAGTATTGAGAGTACATTTTTACTTCAAAAAAGGACTCGCGTAATGGAGATGTCGTTCTACTTCAAGAACGCCTAGAGATCGTACTAATTCATGGACGCCCCCAATATTGGGAAGTGGATCTTCACTTCACAAAATGACTAGCGTAGTAGGGAGGTCATTCAACTTCAAGAACGCCCCCAATATTTGAATTACATTTTTACTTCAAATAACGACTCACGTAGTGGGGAGGTCGTTCTTCTTCTAGAAAGCCCCCAGAATAGAGAGTGCATTTTAACTTCAGAAAGTGACTCACGAAGTGGGGGGTTGTTAAACTTCAAGAATGCCTCTAGTATGGGGAGTGCGTTTCTACTTTAAAAATTGACTCACGTAGTGGGGGCGTCGCTCAACTTCAAGAACTCCCCCAGTATGGGGAGTGCGCTTTCACTTAAAATAATGACACACGTAGTGGAGGGTCGGTCTACTTCAAGAGCGCCTCCAGTATGGGAAGAGCATTTTAACTTCAAAAAATGAATCACGCAGTGGGTAGGTCATTCTACTTCAAGAACGCCTCCTGTATTGGGAGTGCGTTATTACATCAAAAAAATAACTCATGTAGTGGGGAGGTCGTTCTTCTTCAATAACGCCCCCAGTATAAGAAGTGCATTTTTACTTCAAAAAATGACTCACGTATTGGGGAGGCCGTTCTACTTTAAAAACGCCCCCAGTATTGGGAGTGCATTTTTAATTTAAAAAATGACTCACGTATTGGGGAGGTCATTTTACTTCAAGAATTCCCCCAGTATGGGAAGTACATTTTCACTTCAAAATTGAATAACGTAGGAGGGAGGACGATCTACTTTAAGAACTCCCCCAGTATTGGGAGTGCATTTTAATATTAAAATATGACTCAAGTAGTATGCAAGTCGTTATACTTCAAGAACGCACCCAGTATGGGGAGTGCATTTTCACATCAAGAAATGACACACGTAGTGTAGTGTCGTTCTACTTTTGGAATGCCTCCAGTATGGGGAGTGAATTTTTACTTCTAAAAATGACTCACGTAGTGGGGAGGTCGTTCTACTTCAAGAACGCCTCCTGTATTGGGAGTACATTATTACTTCCAAAAATGACACACGTAGTGGGGAGGTCGTTCTACTTCAAAAATGCCCCTAGTATTGGAAGTGCATTTTTATTTTAAAAAATGATACACTTAGAGGGGAGGTTGTTCTACTTTAGGAATTCCTCCAGTATTATGAGTGCATTTTTACTTTAAAAAGCGACACGCGTAGTGGGGAGGTCGTTCAACTTCAAAGCTCCCCCAGTATTGGGAGTACATTTTCTCCTCAAAAAATTACTCACGTAGTAGGAAGGTCGTTATACTTCAAGAGGGAGTGCATTTTCACTTCAACAAATAACTTACGTAGTTGGAAATCATTCTATATCAAGAACTACCCCAGTATTGGGTGTGTGTTTTTACTTCAAAAAATGACTCACGAAGTGAGGAGTTCTCTCTGCTTCAAGAATGCCCCCTGTATGGGGAGTACGTTTTAACTACAAAAAATGACACACGAACTGGGGGGGGCCATCCAACTTTAAGAACGCCCCCAGTATAGTGTGTGCGTTTCAACTTCAAAAAATGACTCACGTAGTGGGGGGGTCGTTCAACTTCAAAAACGCCTCCAGTATGGTGAGTACGTTTTTACTTTAAAAATTAACTCACGCAGTGGGGAGGTTGTTCTACTTCAAGAGCACCCCCAGAATTGAGAGTGCATTTTTATTTCAAAAAATAACCCACATAGTGTGGAGGTCGTTCTACTTCATGAACGCTCCCAGTATTAGGAGTGCATTTTCACTTCAAAAAATAAGTCACAAAGTGGGGAGGTCGTTCTACTTCAGGAATACCCCCTGTATGGGGAGTGCATTTTTACTTCAAAAAATGACTCACGTAGTGGTGAGGTCGTTCAAAATCAAGAAGTCCCCCAATATTGGGAATGTGCTTTTACTGCAAAAAACGAATCATGTAATGGGGAAGTTATTCTAATTCATGAACTCCCCCTATATTGGGAGTTTATTTTTACTTCAAAAAATGACTCACTTGGTAGGGAGGTTGCTCTACTTCAGGAACGCCCCCAGTATTAGGAAGTGCGTTTCCCCTTCATGAAACGACTAACATAGTGGGGAGATCATTCTACTTCAAGAGCGACCTCTGAATTGGAAGTGCATTTTTACTTCAAAAAATGACTCACATTCTGGGGAGGTCGTTTTGATTTATGAACTCCCCTAGTATGGGGAGTGCGTTTTCTCTTCAAAAAATGACACAGGTAGTGGGGGGGTCATTCGACTTTAAGAACGCCTTCAGTATGGGGAGTGCATTTTTACTTCAAAAAGTGAATCACGTAGTGGGGTGGTCGTTCTACTTCAAGAATACCCCCATTATTGGGTGTACGATTTTACTTCATAAAGTAACTCAATTAGTGGGGAGGTTGTTCTACTTCAAGAATGCCCCCAGTATTGAAAGTGTGCTTTTACTTTAAAAAGCGACACACGCAGTGGGGAGGTTATTCTACTTTAAGAACCCCCCCCCCCAATATTGGGAGTGCGGTTTTACTTCAATAAACAACTCACGTAGTGGGGAGGCCGTTCTTTTTAAAGAACTCCCCCAGTTTGGGGAGTACGATTTTTGTTTATAAAATTACTCACGTAATGGGGAGGTCGTTCAACTTCAAGAACGCCCCTAGTATTGGGAGAACATTTTCACATGAAAAAGCGTCTCACGTAGTGGGGAGGTTGTTCTTTAAGAATACCCCAGTTTGGGGGGGTGAATTTTAACTTTAAAAAGTGACTCACGTAGTGGGGAGGTCATTCTACTTCAAGAACGCCCCAAGTTTTTATTTCAAAAAACGACTCACGTAGCGAGGAGTTCGTTCTGCTTCAAGTACGCCCCCTATATGGGGAGTACATTTTCACTTCAAAAAATGACTCACATAGTGGGGTGGTCGTTCTACGTTAAGAACACCCTCAGTATTGGGAGTACGCTTTTACTTGAAAAAATGACTCACATTGTGGAGAAGTCGTTCTACTTTAAGAATGCCCCCAGTAGTGGGAGTGCGTTTTTACTTTAAAAAAAACTCATGTAGTGGGGAGATCGTTGTACTTCAAGAATCCCCCCAATATCGGGAGTCCGTTTTTACTTCAAAAAATGACTCACGTAGTGGGGAGTTCGTTCAATTTCAAGAACGCCTCCAGTATGGGGAGTTCGTTTTTACTTTAGAAAATGGCTCACATAGTGGGGAGGTCATTCTATTTTGAAGAACGCCCCCTGTATATGGAGATTGCATTTTTACTTATAAAAATGACCCACGTAGCAGGGAGGTCGTTCTACCTCAAAAATAGCCCCAGTAAGGGAAGTGCATTTTAACTTCAAAAAATGACTAATGTAGTTCGGAGGTCGTTCAACTTAAAAAAAAAAAACCCTGTATTGGGAGTACATTTTTCCTTCAAAACGCGACTCATATTTTGGGAAGGACGTTCTACTTCAAGAACACACCCTTAATTGGAAGGGCATTTTGACTACAAAAAATGACCCACGTAGTGGGGAGGTCGTTCTACTTCAAGAATTCCCCATGTATTTGCAGTGCATTTTTGCTTCAAAAAATAACTCACGTAATGGGGAGGTCAATCTACTTCAAGAGCGTCCCCAGTATTGGGAGTCCGTTTTCACTTCAAAAAATGACTCACGTAGTGGGTAGGTAATTCTACTTCAAGAACTCCCCCCGTATGGGGAGTGCATTTTCACTTCAAAAAGCGACTCACGTCGGGGTGTGGTCGTTCTACTTCTAGAACATCCCTAGTATTCGGAGTGGGCTTTTACTGTAAAAAATGACTCACGTAATGGGGAGCTCGTTCTACTTCAAGAATCTCCCCAGCATTGGGAGTACATTTTTACTTCAAAAAATGACCCGCGTAGTGGAGATGTCGTTCTACCTCAAGAAGGCTTGGAGGTCATTTTAATTCATGAACGCCCCCAGTATTGGGATGTGCATTTTCACTTCAGAAAATGACAAGCGTAATGGGGAGGTCGTTCAACTTTAAGAACGCCCCCGGTATTGGAATTGCATTTTTACTTCAAATACCGACTCACATAGTGGGGAGGTTGTTCTTCTTCTAGAACTCCCACAGTATGGGGAGTGCGTTTTAACTTAATAAAGTGACTCACGTAGTGGGGGGTTGTTAAACTTGAAGAATTCCCCAAGTATGGGGAGTGCGATTTTACTTTAAAAAGTGACTCACATAGTGGGGGGGTCGTTCAACTTCAAGAACTCCCCAGTATGGGGAGTGCGTTTTCACTTCAAAAAATAGCACATGAAGTAGAGGTTCGTTCTACTTCAAGAACGCCTCCAGTATGGGGAGGGCATTTTTACTTCAAAAAATGACTCACGTAGTGGGGAGATCGTTCTACTTCAAGAACGCCTCCATTATTGGGAGTGCGTTATTACATCAAAAAATGACTCACGTAGTGGGGAGGTCCATCTACTTTAAGATCGCCCTTAGTAATGGGAGTGGATTATTACTTTAAAAAATAACTCAAGTTTGGGGAAGTTGTTTTACTTCAAGAATGCCCCAATTATGGGAAGTGCCTTTTCTCTTTAAAATCAAATAACGCAGTAGGGAGGACGTTTTACTTTTAGAACTCCCCTAGTATTGGGAGTGCATTTTAATATCAAAATATGACTCAAGTAGTGTGCAGGTCATTATAATTCTAGAACGCACCCAGTATGAGATGTGCATTTTTACTTCAAAAAATGACACACATAGTGTAGGGTCGTTCTACTTCAGGAACGCCTCCAGTATGAGGAGTACATTTTTACTTCAAAAAATGACTCACGTAGTGGGGAGGTCATTTTACTTCAAGAACATCTTCAGTATTTGGAGTGCGTTATTACTACAAAAAATGACTCAAGTAGTGGGGAGGCCACTCTACTTCAAAAATTCTCCCAGTATTGGGAGTGCTTTTTAACTTTAAATAATAACTCACGTAGAGGGGAGGTTGTTCTATTGAATGAACACCCCCAGTATTAGGAGTGTATTTTTACTTTAAAAACGACTCACGTAGTGGGGAGGTCGTTCTAGTTCAAAATGCCCTCAATATTTGGAGTATAATTTCTCTTGAAAAAATGACTCACGTAGTGGGGAGGTCGTTCTACTTCAAGAATGCCCCATGTATTGGCAGTGTATTTTTACTTTAAAAAATGACTCACGTTGTGAAGAGGTCGTTCTACTTCAAGAACGCCCCCAGTATTGGGAGTCCATTTTCACTTCAAAAAATGACTCACGTATTGGGTAGGTCATTCAACTTCAAGAACTCCCCCAGTATGGGGAGTGCATTTTCACTTCAAAAAAAGATTCACGTCGTTGGGAGGTCGTTCTACTTTAAGAACGTCCCCAATATTGGGAGTGTGTTTTTACTATAAAAAATGACTCACGTAATGGGAAGGTCGTTCTACTTCAAGAATGCCCCCAGTATTTAGAGTACATTTTTACTTCAAAAAAATACTCGCGTAGTGGGGATGTCGTTCTACTTCAAGAACGCCTGGAGGTCATTCTAATTCATGAATGCCCTTAGTATTGGGAAGTGCATTTTAACTTCATAAAATTACTAGTGTAGTGGGGAGGTCGTTAAACTTCATGAACGCCCCCAGTATTAGAATTGCATTTTTACTTCAAATAACGACTCGCGTGCGGGGCTGTTGTTCTGGTCCTAAAATGTTCCCAATATTTGGAGTGCGTTTTAATTTCAAAAAGTTACTCACGTAGTGGAGGGGTCGTTAAACTTCAAGAATGCCACCAGTATGAGGAGTGCGCTTTTACATCAAAATGTGACTCATTTAGTTGGGGGGTCGTTCAACTTCAAGAACTCACCCAGTATGAGGAGTGCGTTTTCACTTCAAAAAAAGACTCACGTAGTGGAGGTTCGTTCTACTTCAAGTACGCCTCCAGTATGGAGAGAGCATTTTTACTTCAAAAAATGACTCACGTAGTGGGGAGGTCGTTCTACTTCAAAAACGCTTCCAGTATTGGGAGTACGTTATTATATCAACAAATTACTCATGTAGTGGGGAGGTCGTTCTACTTCATTAACACCCTCAATATTGGGAGTGTATTTTTACTTTGAAAAATGACTTACGTAGTAGGGAGGTCGTTCTACTTTAAGAACGCCCCCAGTATTAGGAGTGCCTTTTCCCTTAATAAAATAACACACGAAGAGGGGGTGTCGTTCGACTTCAAGAATGCCTTCAGTATAGGGTGTGCATTTTTACTTCGAAAAGTGACTCACATAGTGGGGTGGTCGTTTTACTTCAAGGATACCCTCATTATTGGGAGTGCATTTTTACTTCAAAAAATATCTCAATTAGTTGGGACGTCGCTCTACTTTAAGAATTGCCAAAGAATAGGGAGTGTGTTTTTACTTCAAAAAACGACTCACGTAGTGAGGAGTTCGTTCTTCTTCAAGAACACCCCCCTATATGGGGAGTACGTTTTCACTTCAAAAAATGACTCACGAACTGGGGGGGCCGTTCAACTTTAGAAACGCCCCCAGTATGAGGAGTGCGTTTTAACTTCAAAAAATGATGCACGTAATGGGGGGTCATTCTACATCAAGAACGCCTCCAGTATGGGGAGTATATTTTTACTTTAAGAATTGACTCACTTAGTGGGGAGGTCGTTATACTTGAAGAAAACTACCATACTGAGTGGGGAGGTCGTTATACTTGAGAAATGCGTTTTTAACATCAAAAAATAAGTAACGTAGTGGGGAGGTCGTTCTACTTTAAGAACGCCCCTAGTATTAGGAGTGCATTTTCACTTAAAAAAATAATACACGAAGAGGGGGGGTCGTTCGACTTCAAGAATGCCTTCAGTATAGGGTGTGCATTTTTACTTCAAAAAGTGACTCACGTAGTGGGGTGGTCGTTCTACTTCAAAAATACCCCCATTATTGGGAGTGCGTTTTTACTTCAAAAAATATCTCAATTAGTAGGGAAGTCGCTCTACTTCAAGAATTCCCCCAGTATAGGGAGTGTGTTTTTACTTTAAAAAATGACTCACGTAGTGAGGAGTTCGTTCTGCTTCAAGAACGCCCCCTGTATGGGGAGTACGATTTCACTTCAAAAAACAACTCGCGAACTGGGGGGGCCGCCCAACTTTAGGAACGCCCCCAGAATGGGGAGTGCTTTTTAACTTCAAAAAATGACTCACAAAGTGGGGGGTCATTCTACTTCAAAATAACTAACGTAGTGGGGTGGTCGTTCTACATTAATTATGCCCTCAGTGTGGGAGTGGATTTTTACTTTAAAAAATAACTCACGTAGTGGGAAGATCGTTATACTTGAAGAAAACACCCAGTATTGGAAGTGCGTTTTCACTTCAAAATTGACTAATGTAGTGGGGAGATCGTTCAAATTTAAGAGCGCCCCCAGTATTGGGAGTATATTTTTATATCAAAAAATGACTCACATAGTGGGGAGGTCATTAACTACAAAAACGCACCCAGTATCGGAAGTGTATTTTCCCATCATAAAATGACTAACGTAGTGGTGAGGTCGTTCAACTTCAAGAATTCCCCCAGTATTGGGAGGGCATTTTTACCTCAAAAAATAACTCACGTAGTGAGGAGGTCGCAACTTCTAAAATGCCCCCAGTATTGGGAGTGCATATCCACTTCAAAAAATAACACACGTAGTGGGGAGGCCGTTCAACTTTAAGAAGTCCCCCAGTATCTGGAGTGCGTTTATGCCACAAAAAATGACTCGCGTTGTGGGGAGGTCTTTCTACTTCAAGAACTGCCCCAGCATTAGAAGTATGTTTTCACTTCAAAAAACTACTCTAGAAGGGGGAAGGCCGTTCTTCTTCAAGAACACCCCGTATGGGGTGTACGTTTTTATTTCAAAAAGCGGCAAACGTAGAGGGACGCCACTCTACTACAAGAACGCCTCTAGTATTAGTAGTACGTTTTCACTTAAAAATATTACTCACGTAGTGGGGAGGTCGTTCTACTTCAGGAGCGCCCCCAGTATGGGGAGTACATTTTCACTTCAAAAAGCGACTCACATAGTGGTGAGGTCGATCTAAATCTTAAACTCCCCCAATATTGGGAGTGTGCTTTTTCTGTAAAAATCGAATCTTTTAATGAGGAGGTTGGCTACTTCATGAATGCCCCCTCTATTGGGAGTTTATTTTTACTTCAAAAAATGACTCACGTAGTAGGGAGGTTGATCTACTTCAAGAACGCCCCCAGTATTGAGATGTTCGTTTCCACTTAAAAAAAATGACTAATATAGTGGGGAGATCGTTCTACTTCAAGAGTGACCCCAGTATTGGAAGTGCATTTTTACTTCCAAAAATGACTCACGTTGTGGGGAGGTCGTTCTTGTTTAAGAACGACCCCAGTATGGGGAGTGCGCTTTCACTTCAAAAAATGGCACACGAAGTGGGGGGGTCGTTCGATTTCAAGAACGCCTTCAATATGGGGAGTACATTTTTTCTTCAAAAAGTGACTCATGTAGACGGGTGGTCGCTTTACTTCAAGATTACCCCTATTATTTGGAGTGCATTTTTACTTCAAAAAATATCTCAATTAGGTGGGAGGTCGTTCTACTTCAAGAACGCACTCAGTATTGAAAGTGCGTTTTTACTTTAAAAAATGAATCACGTAATGGGGAGGTTGTTCTACTTTAAGAACCCCCCCACCCCCAAAATTAGGAGTGCGGTTATATTTCAATAAACGACTCACGCAGTGGGGAGGCCGTTCTTCTTAAAGAACTCACGAAGTATAGGGAGTACCATTGAACTTTATAAAATTTTGCACGTAGTGGGGGAGGCCGCTTAACTTCAAGAATGCCCCTAGTATTGGGAGTGCATTTTCACATCAAAAAGCGTCTCACGTAGTGGGAGGTTGTTCTTTAAAAATTCCCCTGTATGGGGAGTGAATTTGTACTTTAAAAAACGACCCACGTAGTGGGGAGTTCGTTCTATTTCAAGTATGCCCCAAGTTTGGGAAGTGCGTTTTCACTTCAAAAAATGACTAACGCAGTGGGGAGGTTGTTCTACTTTAATAACCCCATCCCCCGTAGTATTAGGAGTATGGTTTTACTTCAAAAAATTACTCACGTAGTGGGGAGGTCGTTATACTTCAAAAATGCCCCCAGTTTGAGAAATGTGTTTTAACTTCAAAAAATAAGTAACGTAGTGGGGAGGTCGTTCTACTTTAAGAACGCCCGCAGTATTAGGAGTGCATTTTCACTTAAAAAAATAGCACACGAAAAGGGGGGGTCGCTCGACTTCAAGAATGCCTTCACTATAGGGTGTGCATTTTTACTTCGAAAAGTGACTCGTGTAGTGGGATGGTCATTCTACTTCAAGAATACCCCCATTATTGGGAGTGCATTTTTACTTCAAAAAATATTTCAATTAGTGGGGAGGTTGCTCTTCTTCCAGAATGCCCCCAGAATTGGGAGTATGTTTTTACTTCAAAAAACGACTCACGTAGCGTGGAATTCATTCTGCATTAAGAACTCCCCCTGTATGGGGAGTACAATTTCACTTCAAAAAATAACTCACGAATTAGGGGGCCGCTTAACTTTAGGAACGCCCCCAGCATGGGGAGTGCATTTTAACTTCAAAAATTAACTCACATAGTGGGGGTCATTCTACTTAAAGAACGCCTCCAGTATGGGGAGTATATTTTTCCTTTAAAAATTGACTCACGTAGTGGGGAGGTTGTTCTACTTCTAGAATGCCCCTAGTATATAGAGTGCATTCTTACTTCAAAAATTGGCTCAGGTAGTGAGGAGATCGTTCTACTTCATGAACGCCCCCAGTATTGGGAGTGCATTTTCACTTCAAGAGATAACTCACGAAGTGAACTCCCCCGTATTGAGAGTGCATTTTACTTCAAAAAATGACTCACGTAGTGGGAGGTCATTATTCTTCAAGAACTCCCACAGAATTAGGAGTATATTTTTACTTTAAAAATTGACTTACGTAATGGGAGGTCGTTCTACTTCATGAACTCCCCCTGTATTGGGAGTATATTTTTACGTCAACAAGTGACTCGCGTAGTGGGGAGATCATTTTACTGAAAGAATGCCTAGAGGTCATTCTACTTCCAAAATGCACCCAGTATTAGGAAGTGAGTTTTCACCTCTAAAAATGACTAACGTAGTAGGGAGGTCATTCTACTTTAAGAACCCCCCCCCCCCCCCCCCCCCAGTATTTGGAGTATAATTTTACATCATAAAATGACTCACGTAGTGGGGAGATCATTCTGCTTCAAGAAATCCTCTCAGTATGGGAACTGCGCTTTAACTTCAATAAGCGACTCACGTAGTGGGGGGGTCGTTTAACGTCAAGAACACCCACAGTATGTGGAGTGTGTTTTTACTTCAAAAAATGACTCATGTAGTAGGGGGTCGTTCTACTTCAAGAACGCCGCCATTATGTGGAGTACATTTCTACCTCAAAAAACGACTCACATATTTGGGAAGCTGTTATACTTCAAGAACGCCCCCAGTATTGGGAGTGCGTTTTCACTTTAAAAAATGACTAACGTAGTGCGGAGGTCGTTCAACTTCAAGAACGCGCGCAGTATTGGGAGTTTATTTTTAATTTAAAAATGACTATTGTAGTGGGGAGGTCGTTCAACATCAAGAACTCCCCCAGTATTGGGTGTGTACTTTTACTTCAATAAAATGGCTAACATAGTTGGGAGGTCATTCTATTTCAAGAACGCCTCCAGTATGGTGAGTGCATTTTTACATCAAAAAGCGATTCACGTAGTGGGGTGGTCGTTCTATTTCAAGAATGTCCCGAGTATAGGGAGTACATTTTTAATTCAAAAAATGACTCACGTAATGGGGTGGTCATTCTACTTTAATTACGCCCTCAGTGTGGGAGTGCATTTTTACTTCAAAAAATAACTCACGTAGTGGGGAGATCGTTATACTTGAAGAAAACCCCCAATATAGGAAGTTTGTTTTCACTTCAAGATTGACTAACGTAGTGGGGAGGTCGTTCAAATTTAAGAGCGCCCTTCAGTATTGGGAGTGTATTTTTTTATCAAATAATGACTCACGTAGTGGGGAGGTCATTGCACTACAGGAATGCACCCAGTATAGGAAGTGCATTTTCCCTTCAAAAAATAACTCACGTAGTGGGGAGGTCGTTCAACTTCAAGAACGCCCCCAGTATTGGGAGGGCATTTTTACCTCAAAAAATGACTCACGTAGTAAAGAGGTCGCAACTTCAAAAATGCCCCCAGTATTGGGAGTGCATATTAACTTCGAAAAATAACACACATAGTGGGGAAGTCGTTCAACTTTAAGATGCCCCCCAGTATTGGGAGTGCATTTATGCCACAAAAAATTACTCGCATTCTGGGGAGGTCTTTCTAATTCAAGAACTGCCCCAGCATTGGAAGTACGTTTTTCCTTTGAAAAACTACTCAAGAATTGGGGAGGCCGTTCTTCTTCAAGAACACCCCATATGGTGCACGCTTTTATTTCAAAAAACGACTAACGTAATGGGGACGCCGCTCTACTTCAAGAACTCCCCTATTATTAGTAGTGTGTTTTCACTTCAAATAATTACTCACGTAGTGGGGAGGTCGTTCTACTTAAAGAACGCCCCCAGTATGGGGAGTACATTATCACTTCAAAAAGCAACTCACGTAGTGGTGGGGTCATTCTAAATCTAAAACTCCCCCAATATTGGGAGTGTGCTTTTTCTGTAAAAGATGAATCTTGTAATGGGAAGGTTGTACTACTTCATGAAAGCTTCCTGTATTGGGTGTTTATTTTTTCTTCAAAAAATGACTCACGTAGTAGGGAGATTGTTCTACTTCAAGAATGCCCCCAGTATTGAGATATACGTTTCCACTTAAAAAAGCTGACTAATATAGTGGGGAGATCGTTCTACTTCAAGAGCGACCCCAGTATTGGAAGTGCATTTTTACTTCAAAAAATGACTCACATTGTGGGGAGGTCGCTCTTCTTTAAGAACAACCCCAGTATGGGGAGTGCATTTTCTCTTCAAAAAATGGCACATGAAGTGGGGGGGTCGTTCGACTACAAGAACGCCATCAATATTGGGAGTGCATTTTTACTTCAAAAAGTGACTTACGTTGTGGGGTGCTCATTCTACTTCAAGAATAGCCCCATTATTGGGAGTGCGTTTTTACTTCAAAAAATATCTCAATTAGTGGGGAGGTCGTTCAACTTCAAGAACGCCCTCAGTATTAAAAGTGCATTTTTACTTTAAAAAATGAATCACGTAATGGGGAGGTTGTTCTACTTTAAGAACCCCCCCCCTAGCATTAGGAGTGCGGTTTTATTTCAATAAACGACTCAAACAGTGGGGAGGCCGTTCTTCTTAAAGAACTCCAGCAGTATGGGGAGTACTATTGAAGTTTTTAAAAAATTTCACGTAGTGGGGGAGGTCGTTCAACTTCAAGAATTCCCTTAGTATTGGGAGTGCATTTTCACATCAAAAAGCATCTCACGTAGTGGGTGGTCGTTCTTTAAAAACGCCCTTGTATGGGGAGTGAATTTTTACTTTATAAAATGACTCACGTAGTGGGGAGTTCGTTCTACTTCAACTACGCCCTCAGTGTGGGAGTTCGTTCTAACTTCAAAAAATAACACACATAGTGGGGAGGTCGTTCAACTTTAAGATGCCCCCCAGTATTGGGAGTGCATTTATGCCACAAAAAATGACTCGCGTTCTGGGGAGGTCTTTCTAATTCAATAACTGCCCCAGCGTTGGAAGTACTTTTTTACTTTGAAAAACTACTCAAGAAGTGGGGAGGCCGTTCATCTTCAAGAATACCCCATATGGTGTACATTTTTATTTCAAAAAATGACTAACGTAGTGGGGACACCGCTCTACTACAAGAATGCCCCTAGAATTACTAATGCGTTTTCACTTCAAAAAATTACTCACGTAGTGGGGAGGTCATTCAACTTCTAGAATGCCCCCAGTATGGGGAGTACATTTTCACTTCAAAAAGCGACTCACGTAGTGATGAGGTCGCTCTAAATCTAGAACTCCCCCAATATTGGGAGTGTACTTTTTCTGTAAAAATCGAATCTTGTAATGAGGAGGTTGTGCTACTTCATGAATCCCCCCTGTATTGGGAGTTTATTTTTTCTTTAAAAAATGACTCACGTAGTAGGGAGGTTGATCAACTTCAAGAACGTCCCCAGTATTGAGATGTGCGTTTCCACTTAAAACTTGACTATTATAGTGGGGAGATCGTTCTACTTCAAGAGCGACCCCAGTATTGAAAGTACATTTTTACTTTAAAAAATGACTCACGTTGTGGGGAGGTCGTTCTTCTTTAAGAACGACCCCAGTATGGGGAGTGCGTTTTCACTTTAAAAAATGGCACACGAAGTGGGGGGGTCGTTCGACTTCAAGAACGTCTTCAATATGGGGAGTACATTTTTACTTCAAAAAGTGAATCACGTAGTGGGGTGGTCGCTTTACTTCAAGAATACCCCCATTATTGGGAGTACATTTTTACTTCAAAAAATATCTCAATTAGGTGGGAGGTCGTTCTACTTCAAGAATGCCCCCAGTATGGGAAGTACATTTTCACTTCAAAAAGCGACTCACGTAGTGGTAAGGTCATTCTAAATCTAGAACTCCCCCAATATTGGGAGTGTGTTTTTTCTGTAAAAAACCGAATCTTATAATGGAGAGGTTGTGCTACATCATGAAAGCCCCCTGTATTGGGAGTTAATTTTTTCTTCAAAAAATGACTCACGTAGTAGGGAGGTTGTTCTACTTCAAGAACGCCCCCATTATTGAGAAATGTGCTTCTAATTCAATAAACGACTAATATAGTGGGGAGATTGTTCTACTACAATGACTCACGTAGTTGGGTTATCGTCCTACTTCAAGAATTCCCCCAGTATTGGGAGTGCATTTTTACTTCAAAAAACGACTCACGTAGTACAGAGGTCACTCTCCTTCAAGAACGCCCCCAGTATTGAGAGTGCATTTTAACTTCAAAAAATGATTCACGTAGTGGAGAGTTCGTTCAACTTCAAGTACTCCCCAAGTTTGGGAAGTGCGCTTTCACTTCAAAAAATAACTAACGTAGTGGGGAGGTCATTCTATTTCAAAAGCCCCATCCCCACCCCCAGTATTTGATGTATATTTTTACTTCAAAAATGAGTCACGTAGGTCTTTATACTTCAAAAATGCCCCCAGTTTGAGAAATGCGCTTCAACTTCAAAAAATAAGTAACGTAGTGGGGAGGTCGTTCTACTACAAGAGCGTCCTTAGTATTGGAAGCACATTTTATCCATAATAAATGACTCACGCAGTGGAAAGATCATTCTAATTCAAGAACAATCCCAGTATTGGGAGTGCATTTTTACTTTAAAAAATGACTCACGTAGTAGAGAGGTCGCTCTCCTTCAAGAACGCCCCCAGTATTGTGAGTGCATTTTAACTTCAAAAAATGATTCGCGTAGTTGGGAGATTGTTCTGCTTCAAGAACGCCCCCAGTATTGGGAGTGCGTTTTTACTTTAAAAAACTACTCACGTAGTGAGGAGTACGTTCAGCTTCTAAAATGCCCCCTGTATGGGGAGTACGATTTCACTTCAAAAAATGACTCGGGAACTGGGGGGGCCGCTCAACTTTAGGAACGGCCCCAGCATGGGGAGTGTGTTTTAACTTTAAAAAATGACTCACGTTGTGGGGGGGTCATTCTACTTAAAGAACGCCTCCAGTATGGTGAGTATGTTTTAACTTTAAAAATCGACTCACGAAGTGGGGAGGTTGTTGTACTTCTAGAATTGCCCTAGTATTAAGAGTGCATTTTTAATTCAAAAATTGACTCACATAGTGAGGAGGTCATTCTACTTCATGAACGCCCCCAATATTGGGAGTGTATTTTCACTTCAAGAAATAACTCACGAAGTGGGGAGATCGTTCTACTTCAAGAACACCCACTGTATGAGGAATGCATTTTCACTTCAAAAAATGACTCACGTAGTGGGTGGTCATTATTCATCAAGAACTTCCGCAGGATTGGGAGTATATTTTTACTTCAAAAATTGACTAACGTAATGGGGAGGTTGTTCTACTTTATGAACTCCCCCTGTATTGGGAGTGTATTTTTACTTCAAAAAGCGACTCGCGAAGTGGGGAGGTCATTTTACTTTAAAAATGCCTGGAGGTCGTTCTACTTCCAAAACGCACCCAATATTGGGAAGTGGGTTTTCACTTCTAAAAATGAATAACGTATTAGGGAGGTCATTTTACTATAAGAACGCCCCCAGTATTTGGAGTATAATTTTACTTTAAAAACGACTCACGTAGTGGGGAGGTCGTTGTACTTCAAGAAATCCCCCAGTATGGGAACTGCGTTTTCACTTCAAAAAATGACTCACATAGTAGGGGGGTAGTTTTACTTCAAGTACACCCCCAGTATGGCGAGTGCGTTTTTACTTCAAAAAATAACTCACGTATTAAGGGGTCGTTCTACTTCAAGAATGCTTCCAGTATGGGGAGCACATTTTTACTTCAAAAAATGACTCTCGTATTGGGGAAGCCGTTATACTACAAGAACGCCATCAGTATTGGGAGTGCATTTTCACTTCAAAAAAAGACTAACGTAGTGCGGAGGTCGTTCTACTACAAGAACACCTGCAGTATTGGGAGTTTATTTTTAATTTAAAAAGTGACTATTATAGTGGGGAGGTCGTTCAACATCAAGAATACCCCCAGTATTGGGTGTGAACTTTAACTTCAAAAAAATGGCTTAAATAGTTGGGAGGTCATTCTATTTCAAGAATGCCTTCAGTATGGGGAGTGCATTTTTACATCAAAAAAGGACATACGTAGTGGGGTGGTCGTTCAATTGCAAGAACGCCGCGACTATGGGGAGTGTGTTGTTACTTCAAAAAATGACTCACATAATACGGTGGTCGTTCTACTTTAATTACGCCCCCAGTATGAGAGTGCATTTTTACTTCAAAAAATAACTCACGTAGTGGGGAGATCGTTATACTTGAAGAATGCCCTCAGTATGGGAAGTGCATTTTAACTTCCAAATTGACTAACGTAAGAGGGAGGTCGTTCAAATTTAAGAACCCCCCCCCCCTGTAGTGGGGAGGTCATTATACTTCAAGAACGCACCAAGTATAGGAAGTGCATTTTCAGTTCAAAAAATGACTCACGTAGTGGGGAGGTCGTTTAGCTTCAAGAACGCCCCCAGTATTGGGAGTGCATTTTTACCTCATAAAATGACCCGTGTAATGGGGAGGTCGTTCTACATCATGAACACCCCCAGTATTGGGTACACGTTTTACTTGAAAATGCGACTCACGTAGTGGGGTGGTCGATCTACTTCAAGATCTCCCCCAGTAAGGGGAGTGCATATTCACTTCAAAAAATTACTCACATAGTGGGGAGGTCGTTCTACTTCAAGAATGCACCCAGTATGGGGAGAACATTTTCACTTCATAAAATGAGACACGTAGTGGAGGGTCGTTCTACTTCAGGAATGCCTCCAGTATGGGGAGTGCATTTTTACTTCAAAAAATAACTCATGTAGTGGGGAGGTCGTTCGAATTCAAGAATGCCTCCAGTATTGGTAGTGCGTTATTACCTCAAAAAATTACTCACGGAGTTGGGACGTCGTTCTACTTCAAAAATGCCCCCACTATTGGGATGCATATTCACTTCTAAAAATAGCACACCTAGTGGGTAGGTCGTTCATATTTAAGAAGCCCTTCAATATTGGGAGTGCGTTTTTACTACAAAAAATGACTCGTGTAGTGGGGAGGTTTTCTACTTCAAGAATTACCCCTGCATTGGGAGTTCGTTTTCAATTCGAAAAACTACTCTAGAAGTGGGGAGGCCGTTCTTATTCATGAACACCCCGGTATGGGGAGTACATTTTTACTTCATAAAATGACTAACGTAGTGGGGACGTCATTCTACTACAAGAACGCCCCTAGTATTGGCAGTGTGTTGTAACTTCAAATAATTACTCACGTAGTGGGGAGGTCGTTCTACTTCAAGAACGCCCCCAGTATGGGGAGTGCATTTTAACTTCAAAAAGCGACTCACATAGTGGTTAGGTCGTTCTAAATCAAGAACTCCTCCAATATTGGGAGTTTGGTTTTACTGTAAAAAATGAATCATGTAATGGGGAGGTTGTTCTATATCATGAAAGCCCCCTGTATTGGGAGTTTATTTTTTCTTCAAAAAACGACTCACGAAGTAGAGAGGTTGTTCTACTTGATGAACGCCCACAGTATTGGGAAGTGCGCTTCCACTTCCAAAAAAAACTAATATAGTGGGGAGATCGTTCTACTTCAAGAGCGACCCCAGTATTGGGAGTGCATTTTTACTTCAAAAAATGACTCACATTGTGGGGAGGTCATTCTGCTTTAAGAACGCCCCCAGTATGGGGAATGCATTTTCACTTAAAAAAATAACACACGAAGTGGGGGGGTCGTTCGACTTCAAGAATGCCTTTAGTATGGGGAGTGCATTTTTACTTCAAAAAGTGACTCACGTAGTGGGGTGGTCGTTTTACTTTAGGAATACCCCGATTATTGGGAGTGCATTTTTACTTCAAAAAATATCTCAATTAGTGGGGAGGTCGTTCTACTTCATGAACGCCCTCAGTATTGAAAGTGCGTTTTTACTTTAAAAAATGAATCACGTAATGGGGAGGTTGTTCTACTTTAAGAAACCCCCCCCCCCCCCACAAGTATTAGGAGTGCGGTTTTATTACAATAAACGACTCACGCAGTGGGGAAGCTGTTTTTCTTAAAGAACTCCCGCAGTATGGGGAGTACCATTTAACTTTATAAAATTTCTCATGTAGTGGGGGAGGTCGTTCAACTACAAGAACGCTCATAGTATTAGGAGTGCGCTTTCACATCAAAAAGCATCTCACGTAGTGGGAGGTCATTCTTTAAAAACGCCCCAGTATGGGGAGTAAATTTTAACATTAAAAAATAACTCACATAGTGGGGAGGCCATTCTACTTCAAGTACGTCCCATGTTTGGGAAGTGCGTTTTCCCTTCAATAAATAACTAATGTAGTGGGGAGGTCATTCTACTTCAAGAACCCCCCCCCCCCCCCCAGTATTAGGTGTACATTTTTACTTCAAAAAATTACTCGCGTAGTGGAGAGGTCGTTCTACTTCAAGAACGACCCCAGTATTGGGAGCTCATTTTTTCCTCAATAAATAACTCACGTAGTGGGGAGGTTATTCTACTTCAAGAACAAACCCAGTATTGGGAGTACATTTTTACTTCAAAAAATGACTCACTTAGTGGGGAGATCGCTCTCCTTCAAAAACGCCCCTAGTATTGGGAGTGCATTTTAACTTCAAAAAAAGACTCACGTAGTTGAGATATCGTTCTGCTTCAAAAACGCCCCCAGTATTGGGAGTGTGTTTTTACTTCAAAAAATGACTCACGTAGTCAGGAGTTCGTTATGCTTCATGAAAGCCCCCTGTATGGGGAGTACATTTTCACTTCAAAAAACGACTCTCGAACTGGAGGGGCCGCTCAACTTTAAGAACGCCCCCTATATGGGAAGTGCGTTTTCACTTCAAAAAATAACTCTCGTAGTGGGGGGGTCATTCTACTTCAAGAACGCCTCTAGTATGGAGAGTATGTTTTTATTTTAAAAATCGTCTCACGTACTGGGGAGGTTGTTCAACTTCAAGAATTCCCCCAGTATTGAGGGTGCATTTTTACTTCTAAAAATGACTCACGTAGTGGGGAGGTCGTTCTACTTCATTAACGCCCCCAGTATTGAGAGTATATTTTAACTTCAAGAAATAACTCATGAAGTGGGGAGATCGTTCTACTTTAAGAGCGCCCCCAGTATGGGGAGTGCATTTTCACTTCAAAAAATGACTCACGTAGTAGGAGGTTATTATTCTTCAAGAACTCCCACTGGATTGGAAGTATATTTATACTTCAAAAATCGACTGACGTAATGGGGAGGCCGTTCTACTTCATGAGCGCCCCCTGTATTGGGAGTGTATATTTTCTTCAAAATATGACTCGCGTAGTGGGGAGGTCATTTAACTTCAAGAACGCCTGGAGGTCGTTCTACTTCCAAAGCGCACCCAGCATTGGGAAGTAAGTTTTCACTTTTAAAAATGACTTACGTAGTTGTGAGGTCATTTTACTTTAAGAACGCCCCCAGTATTGGGAGTACAATTTTACTTCAAAAAACTACTCACGTAGTGGGGTGGTCGTTCTGCTTCAAGAAATCCCTCAGTAAGGGAACAACGTTTTCACTTCAAAAAATGACTCACGTAGTGGGGGGGTCGTTTAACTTCAAGAACACCCCCAGTTTGGGGAATGCGTTTTTACTTCAAAAAATGACTCACGTAGTAGGGGGTCGTTCTGCTTCAAGAACGCCTCCAGTATGGGGAGTACATTTTTACCTTAAAAAATGACTCACGTATTGGAGAAGTCGTTATACTTCAAGAACTCCCCCAGTATTGGGAGTTCGTTTTCACTTCAAAAAACGACTAACGTATTACGGAGGTCGTTCTACTTCAAGAACGCACGCAGTATTGGGAGTTCATTTTTAATTTAGAAAATGACTATTGTTGTGAGGAGGTCGTTCAACATCAAGAACACCCCTGTATTGGGTGTGCACTTTAACTTCAAAAAAATGGCAAACATAGTTGGGAGGTCATTCTATTTCAAGAACGCCTCCAGTATGGGGAGTGCGTTTTTTCATCATAAAATGACTCACGTAGTGGGGTGGTCGTTCTATTTCAAGAACGCTTCGTGTATGGGGAGTGCATTTTTACTTCATAAAATTACTCACGTAGTGGGGTGGCCATTCTACTTTAATTATGCCCCCAGTGTGGGAGTGCATTTTTACTTCAAAAAGTAACTCATGTAGTGGGGAGATCGTTATACTTGAAGAAATCCCCCAGTATGGGAAGTCCAATTTCACTTCAAAATTGACTAACGTAGTGGGGAGGTCGTTATACTTCAAGAACGCACCCAGTATAGGAAGTGCATTTTCACTTTAAAAAATGGCTCACGTAGTGGGGAGGTCGTTCAACTTCAAGAACGCCCCTATTATTGGGAGTCCTCAAAAAATTACTCGCGTAGTGGGTAGGTCATTCTACTTCATGAACACCCCCAGTAATTGGTGCACGTTTCACTTAAAAAAATGACTCACGTAGTGGGGAGATCGTTCTACTTCAAGATATACCCCAGTAAGGGGAGTGCATTTTCACTTCAAAAAATTACTCACTTAGTGGGATGGTCATTCTACTTTAAGAACACCCCCAGTATTGGAAGTGCATTTTCACTTCAAAAAATGATTCACGTAGTGTGGAGGTCATTCTACTTCAAGAACTCCTCCAGTATGTGAGCATGGGCTTATATTTAAGCAAGGGCTCATCGTAAAAATAAGGGGCTCATAAGAGAGCAAAAGGCTCGTTATTTGATTAAGGGCTCATTTGAGTGTAAGGGGCTCATAGTAAGAGCAAGGATTTATGTGAGAGTACGGGGATCATCGTAAGAGCAAGGGGATCATAAGAGAGTACAGGGCTCATCCTAAGAGCAAGGGGCTCATATGAGAATAAGGAGCTCATATTTTAGCGTGGTCTCACATGAGAGCAAGGGGATCATATTTTAGCAAGAGCTCCCAAGATTTGAACAAGGGATCGTATGGGAGAAAGGGCTCATATGGGAGTAAGAGGCTCGATTGAGAGCAAGGGCTCATATGAGAGTACAGGGTTTGATTGAGAGAAAGAACTCATATGAGAGTATGGGGCTCATCGCAAGAGAAAGGTCTCATATGAGAGTACGGGGCATCGTAAGACCAAGGGACACATATGAGAATAAGGGGCTCATATTTGAGCAAGGGCTTATTACCTTATCTCAGTGGTGGTCTTGGTGCAAGCTCTCATCTCTGCCATAACCTGCTTCTACTGGTGGTCTTAGTGGAGAGGGCAACTCTCATCTCTGTCATAACCTGCTCTTAATGGTGATCTTCGGTAAGAGGGCAACCCTCATCTCTTCCATAACCTGTTCTTTGTGGTGGTCTCACAGAGAGGGCAACTCTCATTTCCGCCATAACCTGCTCCTAGTGGTGGTCTTCGAGGAGAGGGCAGCTCTCATCTCTGCCATAACTTGCTCTTAGTGGTAGTCACAGTAGGGGCCATTGCTGCTTGTAGAGGTCATTTAGTTGGGGAATACAGACGGTGCTAATTGTAGCCCCAAGATTCCTCTCCAGGACGACAATATGTAATTATTAGTTTTGGGCTTGATACGTCTTACCGGAAGAGGGCACCACTCGACACTCTTTGGGCCTTTTCTTCTTCTTCCTCTTAGGCTATTGGGGTTTCTTTAATGGAAGAGGAGGTTCTCCAAAAAATCCCCCTTTCCTCATAGGCTATTGGGGTTTCTTTGATAGAGGAGAAGATTCTCCAAAAAAGCCCCCCTTCCTCTTAGGCTATTGGGGTTTCTTTTATGGAGGAAGAGGTTCTCCATAAAATCACATTCCTTAGGTTACCTCCCCCATCTATTTATAGGGAGGGTTTGACCTAAGAGTACTCCTACTCACTTGCCTTTGGGGTCGCTGGGTAAGCTAGCTGGAGTACTCCTAATTTTGGTAGAGAGGCCGTCTTGCGACCATCCACCTCGTGGTTAACGGGAGCGTGCTCCTACAATGCTAGCTGGAGTACCCCTAATTTTTATAGAGAGGTCGTCCAGCGACCTTCTACCACGTGGCTAGCGGGAGCGTGCTCCTACAATGCTAGCTGGAGTACTCCTAATTTTGGTAGAAAAACCGTCCAGTGACCTCTACCTCGTGGCCAGCGGGAGCGTGCTCCTACAGTGGTTTCTTTAGATGTATGTCAGGTCTTCTTGGGTAGTCCTTATCTTTGGGACCGAGATGTGATTCATTACCGTAGAGCTCGCAAGTATTGTCTTGTGAAGGAGGGAAAGGAGTTTTATATCAATTCTTGTTAGGAGCATGTCACCACAAATAATTTAGTAACAGCAACTCGGGTGAAGCGGTTGGTTAATGTAAGCGGCAAGTTTATGTTATTGGTTCGACCAGTTCAAGAGGGTACGTCGGCTAGAGTGTTGTTTACAATGACAATGTCTCACAGGTAACAAACTGAAATGGGGAGGTTGCAATAGGAGGTTGTGGTAAATTCTTATCACAGACCATTCTAGTTTTTAGCTACATAGTCCAAGCTACAACAAGCTCACCAGATGAAGTGGATATCGTATCTCTAACAATTCCCCTTGATTATCAAGTATAAGAAGGACATTGATAACAAAATGGCTGATTGGTTATCTCGGCCCCCATTACCAACTATTTCTGCTATGTTGTTAGCTATACAGATACAACCTATTATTCCGTTAGAGTATGTTGCAGGATATCATCATTCCAAGGGGAATAGTGTGTTTCACCGGAAGTTTCTACAAGGCAGGACATGTGATTATGAATTGGATTTGCCACCTTTCATTATATATATACTAGGTTATGAGCCCGTGCTATGCACAGATGTTTAAGTTCACAATAGACAAAAAATTGCATTAGTAACAAAGACTATCAGTTCTTTATCATCCCTTAATTAAATTTTGGAGGGGACAATCACATAAGAACCAAGATATAGTATCCTTGACCAATGACCATGCCTTTAAGTATCCTTATAAAGTACCACAATGGCTACCCTTAAGTTATAACAATCACTCTAAGCATATTCGCATGAGTCACATCATCTAGCGAAACCACCACAATTCTTTAATTTTACTTTTGAAACCTACATACATTCGAAAAGTCGAGTGGAAGTGGTTGTAGTTTATTTTCCTTACATTTTTTATTGTTTTTGCATCTCTAACAAAGACTTTGAGTAAAATAGTTTCAACTTGAGTATATGAACTTTGCATTTGCATCTTTAATACAGACTCATTCTCATGTCCCCTGACATTTACAACTATTAAATAATCAAGTGGATGGCCCAATAAAATATAACAACGATAATTAGGTCATTATAAGCTATATGATCCAAAAATTTGTAAGAAACAACGCTATGTTTTCAAACATCTATAATCTAATTTTTATCATTAATACAACGTCAATTTCAGCAACTTTGTATAAAAATACTTTAAGAATAATTAAATTATAGGGAAATTGAATAGAATAATTAAATTATAGGTATCAAATGAAACATCATAATCAAATAAGAAATGTTTGCCTTTTGGATCCAAAATTTAAAAAAATGTCTAGAGAAAGAAAGATAATCCCCAATATGAAATCCCCAATAAAAATAAGAAAATAGTTAATTCTATATTCCCGGAAAAAATCATATGAAAATGCAAGTGGCAACAATGTATAGGTAGGGAAAGAAAGATGAAGAACATACTTGGAGATCTCCCGCGCTTAAAGAAAATGGCGAGAGATAAAATAAAGAGGGGGAGTGAGGCTTTTATAGAGAAAGAAAAAATGAGAAAAAATATTTAAGCTAATGAGCAATTGAACTCTTGGATTGCTTAATGGCTATAATATTCCTTTTTAGAGCCTAGAGATATCTCCTGGAAAAAAAATCTTTAGTCTTCTATTTATTCTAACAACTTCCTCTCATATGGTGAAGAACACTTTGAAGAAGACGACCAAAAAATACTGAAAACTATGCTCCATGACTAAATATAAGGCCTAATATCCATAATTGGCATGGGGAAAACTGTTAACTATCTAAAAACTCTACCTTTTATTTATCACATAATTAGAAGCAAAATACTTTAAAGAAGCAAACCACAGTCTTTGTTCAGGGCACTGATTCTATGGACATCACTAAGAAAGTACCAGAAATCCATTTGGATGCGAATATGCTTGTGGTTACCCATTACCCATTATGCTGGATCGGAAAAGTTATACATTCACTATAATTTCATTGTTATGGAAAAAATGAGAAACCTTAAATATATAAAGCAAATAATAAGACTACAGATAAAAAATTTTGAATAGACCGAAGAAGATGAGTTATATAGAGAATAGGAAGTAATTGTTGGGGGGTGAGCGTGCGGAATACATCACCCTCGCTCAATTTGGTTTTATCCGTTATCCTCATAGCATACAAATAATTAATCAAGAAACTAGAAGCGATTAACATGCACACAAAACATAATATTTACCGAAGGTTCACCCTAAGGTTACTCCCCCCTCCAAGCTAGAAATTCACTATGTATCCAAGTTCAATTACAAGCTCTCAAGGGATTCCAACAAACATGGAAATCCCTAATCTCGCAATAATCCTTACATGATTTACAAGAGACAAAAGAAACATAAGATATCCATCAAGAACATCGAAGATTACCTCAACAAAGACCATGTTGCCTACCTTCTTCTTGAAACCCTTCAATCTTCTCTCTACCTTGATTTCTCTTCATAGCAACCAAGAGGCACTTTCCCTCTCACCATCGAATCCCAAGAGAACAACACCCTTTACCTTCTTCCTTGTAAAGACCAACTCTTTACAAGGTCTGCCACAGAGGGTACATCTCTTCTAGATCTCAAGTTTCTCACACGGAGGCTTTTTAACTCATATACTGTGTTTGATTCTATAGGAGGCTTTGAACTTACACTCTATATTTATAGACCTTCCATTAGGTCATCTCCGAAGTACGCATCATGAGATAATCCATCGCTTTGGATTAAATCCCCTTTAAAACGGGCTTAGAAACAAACAAACATAGCCAATTTCATTCGAGCGGGTCATTAGGTCGTTCGAATGACCATTAGACAATCCTCTAGAATTTTGGCCCAAGAGTTATTTTTGTTCGAACGACCTCAGAAGTCGTTCTAACGACTTCAACAGAAACTCTATCGTTTGAACGACTTCCCCACTCGTTCGAACGACTTTCCCATTTTTGAACCATAATCCAAATAATCTCCTCCTCGACAAAAAATCTCAATTCATTGACCATCCATAGCGCGAACAAACCCATCAGCAAAGCCGCTAAACTTGTTTACTTCGTATCCGCTACCCACGTCAAAATATTTTTGTATCCAAAAATTATATACCTTCGTCAAAACTGATGAACATCCTTTAGCTTCTTTTCTCTCTATCATAAACCATACTTCTGAGCTTGCTTCACCTGCAGCCATGAAACTATACCGCTCCAACATCTGCTTTGAGCACATCTCCATAAGTACCTTCAAGTCCACCCCTGAACTCCATCACAGAAAAGAGCCTCTAAAACAGTAATTCCATCAATACCGATGAAATCACACAATTTTCCCTACACCAGCAAAATCAGAACCAGTGTATGTTTAATCTAGAAAGGAAAAAATTAAGCACTACACACTAACCCAGCCATGTCAAACAAACCTGCAAAATATGACTCTATGTCGCAAACCTAGAGTCTACGGATATCAACACAATTTGTTACCACACGAACCATAACTTGCGACCATGATTCATAAAATTGTGACCCACCAATTTGGTAATCAACCGTGGTGAATAACTTGAGGTGCCACTACGATTACCAAATTTAACGAACATCAGTCCTAGAGAGAAAACCATCCCCCTTATTGAACTTTTGAAGCTTTTGCCAGAACCGCTTCACATTGAACAAATAACCATGTTCAACCCTTTCTCACAACATAAACCATGTTGCCATGCTTGTGTGCAAAATCGCTTTCATCTAAATTTCTTCTTCCCAAACTTCACCACTTGAGAAAATTAGGTAGCCAAAATATCCGAAACCAAATCCAACTTGAAAATTTTAACTATCAGACTTAACCATCAAACCCATAAATCTTCAAGAACTAAAATCCCAGGGCCTTAACCTCGCTCTAATACCAATTTTTAGGGGGTGAAAGTGCGGAATACATCACCCTCGCTCAATTTGGTTTATCCGTTATCCTCATAGCATACAAATAATCAATCAAGAAACTAGAAACGATTAACATGCACACAAAACACAATATTTACCGGAGGTTCACCCTAAGGTTACTCCCCCCACCAAGCTAGAAATCTACTATCTATCCAAGTTCAATTATAAGCTCTCAAGGGATTCCAACAAGCATGGAAATCCCTAATCTCGCAATAATCCTCACATAGATTTACAAGAGATAAAAAAAAAAAAAAAAATCCATCAAAAATATCGAAGATTACCTCAACAAAGACCATGTTGCATACCTTTTTCTTTGAACCCTTCAATCTTTTCTCTACCTTGATTTATATTCTTAACAACCAATAGGTACTTCCCCTCTCACCATCAAATTCCAAGAGAACAATACCTTCCACCTTCTTCCTTGTAAAGACCAACTCTATACAAGGTCTACCACAGAGGCTACATCTCTTCTAGATCTCAAGTTTCTCACACAGAGGCTTTTAAGCTCACACACTGTGTTTGATTCGATAGGAGGCTTTGAACTTACACTCTATATTTATAGACCTTCCATTAGGTCATCTCCAAAGTACGCATCATGAGATAATCCATTACTTTGGATTAAATCCCCTTTAAAACATACTTAGAAACAACCAAGCATAGCCAATTTCGTTTGAACGGGTCATTAGGTCGTTCGAACGACCATTAGGCAATCCTCTGGAATTTTGGCCTAAGAGATATTTACGTTCGAACGACTTCAACAAAAAATCTGTCGTTCAAACAACTTCCCCACTCGTTTGAACGACTTTCCCAGGTTTGAGCTATAATCCTAACAGTAACAACCTAAGCTAAAAGAATAAATAAATAAAAGTAAATTGCAAGATTAAAAAGATTATTGAAAATAAAAGTTTAAGGTAATGAAGCCAGAAAATAAGTCGAATATGTATGCTAATTTAATTTTGGCATTTTGCATTAGCTATTTTGATATATATCAATTACATAAATTGCTTCTCCAAGAGAGTGAAAATAAAACACATAAACACAATAGTCTATGAGTGGACAATAAAGATGCAAACCCATGCTATCAATATTTTCCATGTAACCAAAATGTAGAAAAGCTGGATCTAGACACAGATCACCATTTAATATCAAATTGAATACTAATGTGTCTCTTATAAACTCCTCTAATTGATCACACACTATTGTTCTTATAAGCTCCTAAGAAAGAAGTAAAAAAGAAACCCCTGGAATTAAAAGGATCTCAATATTACTCTATCTTAGTAATGGTACTTTATTTTTTGTATGCCAACTTATATTCTTATTTTAATTATTACAATCTAGCTAAATTGCTAATAGATCAATTTAGGGTATTTCACTGAACGCATAAAAAACATATAAGACAAAAATTACCTGTTGTGATTAGCAAAATTGATCTTCTTCAAAATATAGCAAGCCTCTAATCTCTTAGATATTATAATTCCATTACAACCTGCATAAAGAAGGAAATCAATTTTACTTGGTTAGAATCTACTCATAAATAAAGCTTATTGTATGATAAATATCCAAAGCTACTTTTATGTTTGGCAAAGGAACAAAGTACCTCTAAGAGAAAATTAAAAAGATACGTTGTGAAAGGTGGGTTTGGACATATACAACTTAGGATAATTTTTACAATGAAATAGTCATAACAGTTCCAAAGTATTAACAATAAACAACTAACTTAACTGATATTATGCATTACCAAATCAATTATATTCACGAAGAAAGAAAATCGCCCAATCAGTTTATTATCTAGAAAATCCCTTTAAAAAGCCCTAATAAACACACCTTAAGAAATCCAAATGCGGTTAGTTCATTGTTTTAGCAGAACTTGCAATAGAAGAGTTAGACAATGCATAAAAAGAATGTGAATATTAAGGATTTGTGTGGCTAAAGCCGTATATGCTGATTTATTATGGTAAACAGAGCATGGGTGGTTTCAAAAAGCAATATCAAAGAACCACACCTATTCTAACTTGTGACTCTTGCTAATGTGGAAGACTCTTAAGCTAATTTTATATTATTACCAAATTAAACAACAAAAATTCTTTATAAAACTATGAAACAAATGGCATCTTATAAACATTCAGATATCCAATTTACCTTTAATTTTTTTGGCAAAATTGTAACATCATTTAGCCGCTTTGTGTGGAATAACCTGAAACAAAGATTCAATCATAATATAGAGATTAAGATGAGTTGAAGATAGAAATGAACAACTAAGAGAAATTGAGTAGCTCACATGTATTTTTAGATACTATAAATTCAAAGAAAACCACAAAGCTTTAATACGCCAAAAGCCCAAACAAAACCTATTCATGAATTGGGAGAAGTGCATTGTGAATTGGAAATGCATCAATTGGTGTCGTTTGACAAAAATCATTAAGCAATTAATGAAAATTTCAAATTAAAGGATAAGACTATATCAACTTAGGAAGAGGCGTTGGTAATTTTTTTTTTAACACAACTTTGTTAATATTACATAATTCAAAGAAAATCTTCAATTATATATACTTCTTTTTAATATAAAATTGAACAGTTCATTAATTCTCCTTTTGGCGCTTCTGTCGCCAAGCCAATTTAGAGAGATCTAGAAAATTAGAGGATGGTCCTTGGTTAATGGTTAGAGCAATCTTAGTTAAGGCTATATGTCTGTAACAGATTCTTCAGCCTAAAACTCCATTGCCTAAGCACATTGTCTCCAACTTCCTAAAGAATAAGTACTTGATCAAGAAGTCAAAACCTTGTACTCATTTTTTTGATTAAATTGGTCGATGATGTATTCATAAATGAAACAAAATAAAAATCCCTGCATAAAGATTAGAAAAATAAGATAATGAAAATACACATGAAACCTTGATGAATCGGAGGGCTCAAAAGAGGGTGTGCATGAAAATATCAAAAATTGATGGCGTTGATGGCTGTTGCAAGTAATTGTTTTTTATCATACTATAGAATTTCCCCAACCATTCTTTTTGCACTCAATAGGTAATATCAATCTTGGATCTTGGTTGATTTAAACCACCATCTCTTGAGATACATTAAGTGCCCCTAAAGATCCAACATGTAGTTTGATTATAAAAACAATAGAATCTTTTGTACTTAAGTGTAATAATAGACCAATAAAGGGTGAATGGAACACAAAAAAAACTAATGGGGATTAACTACAAAATCATTTTAAGAATAATAATGAATACATAACAAGTTGGTGACTTGTGTTATTCATCAAAAAAAATTGTGGGAACATAACCCTTAAAATGCGCAAAATATGATCCCTATAAGATAATTGTGTGGTTAAAATACCACACCAATAAAAAAAGCTAGAAATAATGGTATCTTAGACATCATTAACCTATGATGAAACAACTCAACCAAGATCAGTATATATCTTAATGAGTTTGACATATTAATGAAAAATCAACTAATAAGGGTAAGAAATAAGGACGATATACCTGAGCATGTTAAAATTTGATGCCAAGAACTGAATTCACTGTCCACTTCCAACGTCTTAAACTCGGAATCCACCAAAATGGTCTCTCTAATAAATATCATGGTAGATTATAGACATGGGGAAAAAGAGTCCTTTAGTATCCAGATAGAGTGCTCAAAGGATTAAGGATGGACTAATAAAAACATAGAAAAAAATGGTTGTTTAAGAGAGACATTCCACATGGTTTCTTATACCTTGAGAATGCAGACTGGGGGTGTGGCAATCACTTTCCCTGGACTTTGTTACATGTTAAAATAAAACTGGTACTGTTGGATATGCCCAAATAGTTATCGAGAGCTTCGGAGCACAATACGAATCTTCCTACCAATTTTGGGGAGTGGGGGTAAAGCCGAGTTGGCTTGTGGACCCATAAGTAAATAAAGCTAGATAAATTTTGAGGAGAATATTATGTCACCATTAAGTAGGAATATGCTCCTACTTGGGCTAGCCTCTTACAAAAAATAGATAGCTATTAAAACATACAACTGTAAGTTGCTAATTATGATCTCTATAGCCAACAATTTTACTAAAAAAATAAAAGAATGATATAATGAAAGTCTTTCGCTGCAAAACAAATTAGTCACTAGCAAGAAAATAATTGATATTTTACTTAGAATCCAATACCAATACAAATTCGTAGCAAGGTTAAGAGGTTTCCCTTTAATGCATTAATCAATAACTATGAAACATCCAGAGCATTAATGGGTACAACCGTGGATGTAACAAATGAACCTAAGATAATTCGGGATAAGAAAAACTAAGATTCTCTCTAAAAAAATATAAAGGCAAACAAAGTATTTTTGAGTGATTATAAAGATCTATGCAAGAAAAGAAAAAAAATCTAAATCCAATTAAAATACTAAGAAAGTGATGAACATTCTCTATCATTGCGATCTGCAATGAAAAAATCATAAAACTATAATGAAATCGGCATCATTTCGATTTCAATTACATAAAATTGAATCATCTATTAACCCTTGTGAGCAAAAGAGAGCCAAAACTCAAGATCGCAAATAAATAAATAAAAAGCTAGAAGATCATATAAAAGTATCCATTAACCTATTATAAGCTCAGGCGGTAAATGATCAACTTGTTAAAGTAGTTCAACCAAGACCATTCTAATGCTTAAATAAATTGATCTGGCAGCAGCAAAGCAAGGTCAAGGAAAAGTTAAATATGTATTAAGAACATCCAATTTTCTTTATTGGGTGAGATTTAAAGAACCTGTAGAAGAATAAAATTTTAAAAGCAGAACCCCAAAATCGAGATTCACAGGTTTTCCCAATATGCAATAAAAATACTATACACGCAAAAATCATATGTACATGCAAAAATTAATGAACTACAAAGGGCAACTGTACCAATTTTAAAATTCTATAATCTGCAAATACAACCTAGAATTTAGCCCTTACCTAATGATTCCCTTACCGTAACCTAAAAAAGTTCCTTCTTAGTTTATTTCAATTTGGAGAGAGAGAGATGGGTAGTAGAGAGCATAGGATGATGTCTTATCAGCCAAACTTAAATCATGATGGAAGATAATTGGAAATTTCATAAATAGTGTACCTGATTCTATCAAACAGTGAATATTACTTTTGCTCTTGCGAGAATCTGCTTAAAATTTACATCGTACAAAAGATTCCATTGAGGAGGTTAAAACTATGGCGGACATTGTTTCATCGCAAACCAAACTATGGTGCCATCTTATTCTGCACAACATTTATGAAGATGAGTAACAAAAAGAGAGAGAGAGAGCATACCAACAAAAAATAGGGATATGAGACCTTCATTCACCATTGGGGTTTGTGAATAGCTCAATTTTATATAACTTGGCTCATTGGATATCAATGGTAATAGAGAAGATTAGGAATTGAAGTTGGGGGTTTCATGCAATTAAGCTCAATTGATATCAATGAGAATGAAAAAGATTAGTTGTTAAAGGGGTTTCAGTATTCAATTAAAAACCATTATGAGTATGATTATGAAGAAGGTGATGACATAGGTGGTTGATTAGTCTTTGAATATGGGTTTCATAAAATAATAATGACCCAAATGAAACTTGATTGTGCTCTTCTATGCCACGTAGGAAAAAACACGCCACAAAGGACAAACGAAGCCACCCAGGACAATCGCTTTACATATATCTTAAAAATCACCTATACAAAAGCACTATTGATAGATATTGGTAGGTTTGGACTAACATATCGAGTGATTTTGGAGATGCATTTTCATTCTCATGCACACCATGAATGTGTGTTCACGTGTCTCATGTCTCAACTGTGCATTTTACGTGTTCCTTACATTGTTAGGGTCTATTATTTTAAATAAAATAACTTCATATTACTTAAGCATAATGTTAATTCCATCTTCATGTTACCTAGCCATTTTTGGAACTATATACATATACCTTTTTCATGAATCCTTTTTTCCCTGTAACACTAAAAAATTAATCATAAATACTAAATTCACAGGTAAAAAAATGGATCACCATTTTAACAACATTAAGTAACCTGGAGAAACTTCAACTATGTAGATGGCTAGAAAAATCTCAACTGTATAATGCACATCGTAAGTCTCTAATTTGTTGTTTTTTATTATGCACATATAATACTAATGTTAGTACCACATGCTTTATATTTTAGATGTCTACGCCTCTTAAAACATCCATATTTGGAGTTTGTTTCATTTCGTGTCCAGTTTAGATGTCAGCACTATCTCGTAGTTTTTCGACGTCAGAGATTGTACATGGAGCAACTATAGTTGGACTGGCACTGAACATGTACGTAGCTTTATACCTCTTTACTCTAAATGTTAAGCCCTTACTATTTTACAGAGTATAAAAAGAAAGTGATATGCCTTTTTGAGAAAAGCAGGACTCTGTTTGAATAAACTTTTATTATGTTCGAATAAGATCTTATGCAAATAAGAGTTAGTATCTATTCGAACATTTTTACGCAAAACTATGTTTGTTCGAATAAAATTTTGGTCCTGTTCGAATAGACTATTTATCTATTCGAATAAAATGTTTGTGAACTTAGTTTCTCGAATAGGTTTTTGTTGTAATCGAATAAAACTTGTTTTACTCGAATAGACCATTTTCTATTCGAACAAATTGCCTCAAAACTTTATTTGTCCGAATAGGATCTTGGTCCTGTTCGAATAGAAATTGTACTATTCGAATAGACTTTGTCTCTATTCTAACAGAGGTCGGGTTTTCATATAAAAGACAACCTTTCTTATTTAACTTCTCACCTCTTCCAAAATATATTTTTAGAGGGCTTGAATTTTTAGAGAAAGAAGAGAGGTAACCACGGGATGTGTTTATCGATTCTGTAAGTAATTAAATTCTTGTAATTTCTTTTTAATAGTAGATTGTTTAGCTATCGAGTGATTCGACAGTGACCTGTGGATTTTTCTCCTAAAAAAGGTTTCCTGCAGAGTTAAAAAAAATTGGTCTTGTGTTTAATTTCTAATTGTTTGTTGACACTAAATAATGGAATCAATTTAAATTAGGTTATGTTTAGAACATTAATACAAAGGAATTCGGACCTATTAACTTAAAACTAAATTAATCAAAATTAGTTACTCTCAAGTAATCAAATATTTTGCATCTTTTGCGAGAAGAGGTAGCGACTCATTTCCTGAACTTCTACGAGCATATTGTTGCCACTAGGAGGGCGTTAGTACTTCCTGATCTCTAGGAAAGCGAGGAGGTAGAATATGAGGTTATTGTTGATATAATTTTTGTGAAAAATTCTCTGGTCTTTGGTCAACATGGGGTTTTCTTTGACAAACTTTTAATTGGCACGAAGATCAAGTACCCGAGGATTCCTCTTCGTTTTCCCTATTAGGTGAATGTTCTTCCTAACTCTTGTACATTTTTAAACTATGTTGGCAAAACCTTGTGAATAAAGATTGAACACCAACTTTAACATCTTCCATTCCCTCTTCTTGAAGGACCATTGCGAAAGCCTTTACTATGGTTAAGCACTACATTCTTAGAGAAGCATAACATCGTTTAGTATATTTAACTTCTTTCGTTCAAACACGCCATGTATCTCTATTTCTTCCAACTAAAGATTTGTCGGTCTTGAACCTCATCTAATATTCATGATATCTCTTCTGTTTATTAATGGACATACCAAGAATCCTACCAATTTTAGTTAGACTTCTTAACACAATTCCCCATGGTAGATACCATAATAAGAAGCTACACATACAATTAGGAAACACTTAGTTTACATTTGACATTACTTCCATTGTTTACCTATATGATACCTCGAAGAAAAAGAAACAAATGACAATGATCGTGAGTTCTATAATAAATTAACTCAAGTAAAATCTATGAAAGTTAAAATAATAATCGTATGAACAATAATGCAAGAAGAAATTAGTACCTGGCGCTTGGATTATTATTTTCCGACTGGCAACATCTATAGTCAGTACTATCTTGTTCAAACATAGAATCCAGTATAATTAAATTTCCCTGAGATTAAATTTTATATGCCAATAACATATCTGATGCTCAAAAAAGACTAATTTCCACCTTTCAAATAATCCCCTAAAAATTGAGAGAGAGTACCTTTTACACTCCAATCTTCTCTCATTGGCAAAATATTTAGGAGAATCAATTAATGGTCGTAGGATTCAAAATAACAATCAAACAGATGATTTTGCAAAATGAGGGTTTGATTACACAGTAAATTAAAGAATGATATGGGAAATCACAGACACTAATTTCCAATTTAAAGCGATCCTAACTACATTAATCAACCAAAATTCTGAAATGAAGATACCTTACAATTCTAGATAGTTGAATGAATATCAGTTAATTGAGAAGGATGAGGAAGATCATGAGGGTTTCCCAATTTAAGTGTCTCGAGCATTTGACATTGTGGAAAATAAAAAAAAAGGCAATAAATGTTTTATGAAAGAAAACTGGCAAGAGAGGAAGAAGAAATAATTGGACCCACTCAAGCTCCATGAATGTTTGTAGACATAGAAAAGTTGTGGGAGAGGAGGAGCTCTTAAATGGTGAAGAGGCGTTAATTCAAATGAGACCCACCAGTTGAAGTTTATTTGACAAAACTGTCATCAATATTTATTATTATAATTAAAATGTCTTTAATGTACTTATGGATAGTAATGGAAAACTCTTGGAGATCTACAGTTTATGAGTTTTACCCAATTTTTTATTGCCACATCATTCAGTCCAGTCAGCTTTGCACGCCACCTAGGGCAATCAAAGCCATGTTGGACAAACGAAGCCACGAGGGACAATCGATGCCACGTATATATATATAATCTAGAAGATCAAAGAGGTAATGAAATCCCATAAATCTAGGTTATGAACCTGGGTTACGCACGGCTGCTAAGTTCATATAATAGAAGTTATAGTAATGGTGTTCTTTTAACCTGCTTGAGACCATTTCACTTAAAAACAAATAAAACAATTAGTACTCGTATCCATACAAAATTCCATAAAGTACAGTCATTTGAATAATTATCACAGTACAAATTTATTTATTTTTCACATAGTAACATAAGTGACTTTTCCATTTTTGGAGACTAAAATCTATAAAAGACTAAGAGTACACAAATGCCAAAGATTTACCAGCTAATTGATCCAACAATCACACCTTTACTTCCCTCAAAACATTAAAACCAATGCTAATGATTCACCACTTACAATTCACTTTGGTCAGCAAATGAAAACCCTCGCAATCTGAGAGAGAATGAGATTGAACAAAAAGCCCTACATTCAACACTTAAAAACCAATATCGGGATTGGACCATTCACCTCTCCAGACTGATGTATTGATCCATACTTTAGTAATACAATGAACATAGATTGTAATCAAGCCTTTAAAGAGGAAAATTAAAATCACAACACAGAAACCCAAATGACTCGCAACATTAAAAAAAAAGTACCCAAATTACTTAAGGAACATAAAAAAATTATAGAAGCGAATATTCCCCAACGCATTTTGCAGCCGAGGAAACTTCTTGAACCAGATCAATCAATGATCATGGATATATGTTAAACGCAAACCAATCAATCACCCCAAAACCCCAGTGTGGAACAAACCAAATAAACCCTTTAATGGATATGCTGAACCCAAACAGTCACACCAGAATCCCATGGCAGGGAAAAACAAACAGCACCCCAAATGGTAAAATACGCCCCGCCATTAATTTATACTATCTCTGCAGCAATAAGTAAGATTCAAAAGAAACTCCAGAGACATATACGTACCTAAAACCTGAAAAACCTCAGATTCTATATTTTAAACAAAACCTACTTGTACAAACCCTCTAAACATCCAAAATAAATTGCTACCCAGGTTAAATGTAAAGTGGGGTTTTTCTCTTCTTCAACTTTCTCTCAACCTCCTTGAAAGCACAATACTTTCTCTCAACCTCCATGAAAGTAGATGAGATGGAAATTGATACCAAACTTGAAACCCTAAGAACCCAAATTGATACCAAATGTAAGAATGAACAGTTTTAAGCCCTTCTCCTACAACAAACCCTTACGGTTTAAATCATCGATCATGAACTTGAGATCCAAACCTCCATGGGAAATTGCAGGAAATTGAGAGAAATATTAGAGAGAGACAGAGAGAGCGTTGGATTTTGTTTTGAAGTTTTTTTGTTTCTGCTTTTGGAGAAAAAAAGTGTCGGGGGGGAGGAGATCTCAAGTTTTGAGTCGGGATTGGGATCTTTAGTTTTTGGCCTTAAAACCTTAATTTCCAAAATAACCCCTTCATTTTTTAATCTCGAGGCATTGAGATCCCATCACAACCCCTCTTTGTCCCTTGGCTTATTGTCCTAGTCAGCTTTTTTACATGCCACGCAGAATAATTGATGCCATATTAGTCAATCGCCGCCATGTAGGACAAAATTAAGATTTATAATATAGATAAATACTAGTCATTTATAAAATAAAATACTACTACATTTACTATTAATAATAATAATAAAGTACTATTATTATAATGCTAATAATTACTAATATTAGGCTATCCTAGAAATAGAGAAATAAAGTAAACAATTTTTTAATTTTTTTATTTAATAACTTACAAATAAAATTTAAAGAGGTCAATTTTTTTTAGTCCTATGCTGAGGTACATCAATCTTTTATCCCCTTCTATTGCTCTCGTCAGAGAAAGATACCTTTGAAGTGTGAAAGCAGTGAAAGATTCGAAAAATATCAATTTATCCCACAACCGAGAGAAATATAAATAATACACTTATCAAATATATTACCTAAGCAGGGTCAGGGGAAAAAACCCAACAAGTTGGGAGTAAAGGGAGCTTATTTGTCGGCGATCGTTATTAGCACAAGGTTAGTGGTTAGTGGTTAGCGATCGCTAGTTGGTGGGGCCCGTATCACCTTAAAAAAATTGAGTCTTCCTGAGGTTTAGTAAATCCTAAACCTAAGTCAATCACACCAGAGTTTCTATTTTAATAGTGAGTAAATTAAACTATTAAAATTAAAAAAAAATGAGAAATTGTACATTAAACCAATTCTAAGATTTATATCTAACCTAGAAGTCACCGTTATCTCATAGCAGCGCTATTTGATAGACTGTTGTTAGTCTAATCAAAATCATACTTAACAAAATTATAAAATAAATGGAAAGTAAGGTGTCAATCCACGAAGATGTATGTTATCCAAGGGTAAACAAAAATCTAGGGGAAATGGGTTTTGTTGTGTCAAAAATTTATGTTAAACTAGGTGTTGTAATTCGATTATTAAGGTTAAATAGACCTTCGGATTCGGCCCTATATTAGAATATTAGGTTTTAATTATTAAGTTTTTTGTCTTTTCCTCGAATTCTCTCTTTTGAATCGAATTCGAGGGGTTTAGAGTTCTTTTATGATATCTCCATGAAGAGTAAATCAGAGAGCTCAATTCGTCAAGGCTTAAGCTTAAATTCTAGGTTATATAGCTAGGATTTGTCCTTCCTTTTAGATAGACAAAGACAATACCTAGGTCTTGAGGCCACTAAGTTGACTAAGAAGTTAACCCCTTATCCAGGAGATCAATTTCTCTCTAGGTTAAAATTGTTTTTCGCTTCTCCTAACTTCTGGGGTTCATGATATTTTAAGAACAACCCCAAAGAGTGATCAAAGACCTCTAGGTCAGACCTATCACTTGCAAGAAAATCCTAACATGCACATATAGGGCTTCCCCCTATGATCTAGTCCGAGGGAATTAGCCATGTAACATCTTAATAAACAAGATTAATGAAAGAAAATAAGTTAACTACCATTAAAATTGAACTTAGTGATTTAAGATATAAACTGAGTTCTCCAGCTCTCAAAAACCCTGTAAAATGAAAAGTAGGTTTGAAGAAAAAAACTTACCATTAACTAAAGAAACCTTGATCCTGAAATGTCCTAACTACCCCTAGTTTACTCTTGCAGTGTTGCTTATGTGTTCGATTATGATTTCCCCTAAATAGACCTTCTAGGGATTTGTTCCAAAATATCACAACTTCTTATGCTTAGTGGTCGACGATCGTCGGTTGGGGGTGGACGCAGTCTCCCAAACTTTAATAAAATTCTTCTCTTGTCTTATAGATGATAAATGTGTGTTAAGGCTATTAGTATCACTACATGAAAAATGGTTATTCGCAACAAAAATATATGTTGTTAATACTGGATTAGCAACATACTGTCGTTTACAACTGTCGTAAAAAATGGTGTTGTTTTCTGTTACCGACAGTTATAAATGTTATATGTTTACAATAAATAAGTATGTCGATTCTAATAAAAATGTGACAGTTACATGTGTTGTTCTTTCGGTCATTTTAAAATAAAAAATGGCGTTTAATTTATGCATTTACAACAAATATATATGTCGTTCGCTAATAATGCAACAATTATATGTGTTGTCCATTATGTCATTTTAAGGCAAAAATGTTGTATAAGGTAAACATACATGACGATTAAAAATGTCCTTTTCGAGGGAAAAATCCTCTTTCTATATCAAAAAGTGAATGACCCTTAACCTCCAGAAGATTTGGACTGAATGGACCAAAACCATCAACTTCTCAAACATGTAGGCGTTCTAATCATTTTGAGCTTATAGACCATACAAAAATGAAAGCCCACAAAAAAGTATCACCCTAAAAAACTAATGCATAATTTAGGAAAAGTCTAGTGCTCACTTCATAATATACATTATACAATCATAAACAAATCTCATAAAAGAAACTATGTAAAAAATTACGTTAAGATACCTCATTCATGTTTTTTTTTCTTCCCAAATTTCTATTATTTATGAAACCTTCATAGCCCAATTAGACCACGTCATTAAATCAGCTTCAACTATCATAACATAATATCCTAATATAGAATCGTGCCTTTAAAAAACTAAAACTAATTAAAGCATGCCATCCCAACATTTAGCAATTTAAAGTCAGTTGGACTGAGCAATTACCAAGATTAGACTATCTTTAGTAATATAGGGTTTTGAGATTTTATTACATGTGTACGATGGATACCAGGTAAGCCAAAGTAATGACTTTAAGTACCTCTTCTAATGACTTGTAATTTGGGGTAATGAAGAGGAACATGTAAAGAATATAAGCAATAAGAATGGCGGGTCATCTCCAATTACTAAGACAACTTACCTTTCAGCTTCAGCTTATTATCGAATTACCGTTCTAGCTTACTTGTCAGCTTTAAGCAATATATTTCCTTCGACATCTTCTTCCTAGCAACTTTTATATTCTCTGCTGTATTTATCTCTCAAGACTCTTTCTCCTAAAAATAAAAAGAATGTGCATTAATTCCTTAGTTCAACACTCTTTAGAAATGAAAAAGACATTAGAACTATAAGGATCCAGGATTTAATAAGATACTCATAACAAAAGGTAAAGCAAAAACATAATCACATACCTTGATCCATAGCTTGATTGATTGAGGTATGTCCATATGTTCATTGGCAGCGACGAACGATGAAAACTTGGTTTTCTCTCCCTTAACCTTTACATTAAGATTATGCTTTGGTTGATCGGTTAGGCACACTTATATAGGTAGAGAGAGGACATAGTTTCCTATTTTAATTAGGACTACTTTCCATTAAAGTAGAGAGTTATAGGAAACCTTAACCTCATTAACCAATAGGATTAATTTCCTATTAGGACTTAGATCATCATAATTAGAAACCCATAATTACTAAAAGACGCATACTCATGTAGGCCATAATAGGTCTTACATATTTCCACTTAGTCTATATGAAGTAATTTTGAAAATTATACTCGATAAAACTTAAAAAATAACTAACATGCACGTAATTTAAAATATATCAAAGTCATAATACCAAAATCAAACAATTTACAAAAGCGTGATGACGATCTTATGCAATTTTGTAACATATTTCCTTCCATGTACTACCGTAATAATAAACTATTTAAATTAGCTCATAAGTGAGGTTTATAGGCATTAACAAATATGCCTATAAAACATCCATCAAAAATGTCTTGTCAAAAGACTTTCCCGTTATCATTCTTCCAATCGCATACATGTGTACACATAATAATAAATAGGAAAATATCATAACCATACTGTAATAAGATCTCAATAAGATGTCTAAAGAGAATAAAATCAAACTAAAAATCCATAACTATAAAGAAAAAGCATCATGAAATTCGACCAAGACCCATACTTTGAACATGTTCCTTAAATGTCTTTGGTGGTATACCTTTAGTCAATGGATCTGCAACCATAAGCATTGTGCTTATGTACTCTATAGACACTCGTTGTTTTAGAATAGGCTCCTTAACTGATAAATATTTTAGATCTATGTGTTTAGCATTATTATAATGCTTATCATTCTTGGAGTAAAAGACTATTGGGGAATTATCACAATAAATTCTCAGTGGCATGGCAATAGAGTCAGCAATTCAAAGTGCTAAGATAAAATTTTGTAACCGTAAACCATAATCTGTAGCTTCACAACATGCCACAAACTTAGCCTCCATAGTAGATAAAGAAATACTATCTTGTTTTACACTTTTCCATGAAATTACCCCACGAGCTAGTAAGAAGACATAACCAAAAGTAAACTTCCAACTATTAGGGCATCCAGCAAAATTTAAGTCTGAGTAACTGATTACAGACCTCCTAAATGTTAGCACGTAATCTTTTGTTCCATGCAAGTACCTCATAACATTCTTTGCACCTTTCCAATGATCCATCCCTGGATTGATTTGAAATCTACCCATCATACCAATGATAAAGCTTATGTCCAGTCTAGTACAAGTTTGCGTATACATTAGGCTCTCTATGGAAAACGCATATAGAATCTTTTCTATTTGTTTACATTCTCATTCATCTTTGGGAATTGCATAAGATTAAATTTATCACCTTTCTGAATTGGTACATCACTAGCTGAACAATTTTACATACCAAATCTTTTTAAAACTTTGTTGATTTAGGTTTTTTGAGACAACCCTTAAAATCCTCGTGCTCGGTCCCGATAGATTTCAGTTTCAATCACGTAAGATGCTTCACCTAAATCTTTCATTTCAAAGTTCTTAGAGAGAAACTTCTTAGTTTGGTGAAGCAGACCAAGATCATTACTAGTAAGTAAGATATCATAAATATACAAAACCAAAAATATATACTTACTTCTACTGACCTTGAGGTATGTGCATCTATCATCAATGTTTTCCTTCAAACTAAAATGAACAAGGGTATCGTAAAAATTAATGTACCATTGGCAGGAAGTTTGTTTAAGACCGTATATTGATTTATTAAGCTTACAAACCATATTTTATTTCCCCTCTTCGGAGAAACATTCTAGTTGATTCATATAGAATTCTTCCTCTGAACTCTCATCCAGGAAAGTAGTTTTTACATTCATTTGGTGTAACTCTAAATCATAATGAGCTACCAATGCCATAATATTTCTAAGTGAGTCCTTCTTTGATATAGGTAAGAAGGCCTCCTTGTAATCAATGTCTTCTTTCTAGTGAAACCATTGGCCACAAGTTGGGCTTTATATCGTTCGATATTGCCATTACTATCGCGTTTGGTCTTAAAAGACCCATTTGCAACAAACTTTCTTGCATCATTTTTATAATTTAACAAGATCCCAAACTTCATTATGGTTCATTGATTTCAACTCTTCTTTCATAGCATTAATTTATTTTGTATAAAATAAATCTGGGCCCTTAATTGTCCCTTATGTCAAATTCAAATTCCTATAAGTACAATGCATAGTCACCCAAAGTAGTAGATCTCATTTCCCGTAAGGAATAACGCGGTGTTATTTCTTATGGTGCCTCAATTATTGGTTCGTTGTGGTAATCGCATTATAAAGTGGTTGATTATCTACTTGTTACTCAGTATTATGGATTTGATCAACAACCATAGGAACAACTGTAGAATTAGAAGTTATGGTAATGGGACTAGTACCCTAACTTCCTTCATAACCACATTTTGTGATTCACTACTTCCACTAATTTTACTATTTTTTAAGGAATCTGGGATTACCGGTTTCAATAATTACATGAGTCAGAAACAAGTGTGTGTATGTTTTGCTAATGTAATAGGGAAATGGGGAAAATGATGGGTTTAAAAAGAACGCTAAAAGATGCACAAACGAAAGCTAACATAGGGATACAAGCCAAAAATGCATTTGTAGTGGAAGTCATGATAGAAAAATAAAACAAAAAGACCGCCTTTGAAGCCGATACACACCCTGGTATCAGAACTACATATTTCGAAAGTAGAATGACGAATTACTAGAGTAATGGAAACTCAAATTTTTGTAATTATTGTTTCGAAATCTACTCTTTTCATTTTTCTATTTTAAAAAATGATTATCTTCTTTGCTCTAGTTTCGAAATTCATGATTAATTATTACTGCACTTTCAAAACTGATGTTTTTCAATACAAAGTTATGCAAGAATCTAACATCACTTTCACTTTGTCTTGTAAAAGAGGGAATGTGATACTTTTAAGAGACATGTCTCAAAGCTGGATGGCATGCTACACTCGATGATAGAGTTGAAGAAGGACTTAGCGAAGCTTTCAAAGGTAAAGGGATTCTGGAGAGAGACTTGGGGGCTACAGAGGAGGAGCGTTATGCGTTGTGAGAGAAACTTACTGAAAGTGAGGTGGTGGCGGATACGGTAGTGAGCAATTAAGTAACCACACTTACTGCAGAGAGGGATGAATTGAGAGCGAGTATAGCCAAAATGAAACAACTTCTAGCCGAGAATGTGGAGTTGGGGGAGTCGATTTTGGAATGGATACGACTTACTATTGGAGAGGCTTATAGTTTTTTAGTAACGTTAGTCCATTACTAATTTGTCTAATATTTTTTATCTCTCAAACATTGAATAACTTGTATACTTATTAGAATGGATGGAATAAATATTTTAGTTCAATTAGTGTATGCCTTCTTCCTTCATGTACACAAACTCTTAAGTTATTAATTTCAGAAATTTCCTTTTCCAAAAGCAAATGTTACGGAATATGCATATTTCATTACTACCTGGTTTTGGAAATATCGATTCCAAAACTAGTTATTGTAACGAAAATAAGTAATTCCAAAAAAAATATAACCAGTACTATGATTAAAACAAAGGAACCAATATAAAAAGTACAATAAATGAGAAACGCCATAATTGAATGACAAAGCTTTTATGAAATACGGCAAATACTTTCTTGAAAGATTATATTGATAATATCAAATCACAAAATCTTCTCCCTCATACAATGTCAACAACACTTCATCCATTTCACTCATTGGAGAAGGCCACCAACTTGAACCACCCTTCACCTTGTCTTCCTCACCAAAATTAAATGGAGGGGCATGTCTTCCTGGAGAACCATAGAGGAAACGACACATCAAAAGAGCAACCATCAATGATAACACGCCCTAACCAATTTAAATAGACATACTGCTGCCATTTATAGGGAACAAACCTTTGAAATAGTCGTATGATGAACTGATAAAATTCCAGATAACTGACATATAGTTGTAAAAAAATCTTCAACTTTCGGAATTAATATTTTTCGTTACAGATTAGGCTTTGCTTTCGGATTACAGCTTTTCCGTTACAAATTTGGGCGTTGCTTGCAGAATAAAGATTTTTTGTTACAAATAAAGGTTTCATTTTCAAAATTCAAAGTTTTTGTTACAAGTTTTGGAATGTTTTCTTGAAAGATTATATTGATAATGTCAAATCAAACAATCTTCTCCCTCATACAATGCCAACAACTCTTCCTCCGCTTCAACGGATAATACAATCAATATCTGACTCTTATGATAGATTACTCGTTATTTGTTACTAACTGGGATAAAGTCGTCAAAAAAAAAATGTTTTCGCTACTAACTGGGACAAAGCTTTTGGATTATTGAATTTCTGATACAAAACATTTTTTTACTAATGGAATTAATAGTTTTTGACACATGATAACATAAATCATATATCATAACGAATATTTAATTTTTTGTAACTAAATATTTTGTTACTATAAGCTTCAGATCTACTGTTCATCATCTTTTCCATAAAAAGACTTAAAAACTTGATTTCACAAAGAACAAATCCCAAATAGATTTTAGCAAGCTTATTGTAGATAGAACTACCATCAAACCTTTGAAAGTTGTGTCGGAGTCCCTGAATACAATACTTTAAGAGGGGACACAATACACCATCGAAAAATCAATCGAGAGAGCTCCAAAGATAGAGAGGGAGAATTATGGTAAATATTTGAGGCTGATGATTTCTACTTAAGTACTATACAAGTCATCATTGCTAGCTAGGGTTTGAAGAGCTCTGTTTTAAATTTGGTTCCCATAGAGAGAGAGAGAGAGAGAGAGAGAGAGAGAGAGAGAGAGAGAGAGATAGGGAATCAAATGTCAATAATTAATGAAAAAGAGAGGGGGTTAAAACTTGGAAACTTACACCTCATCAGGTTGAGGAGAGAGGGTAATTTCTAATATTCAAAAGTTGTCACCTCATTTTTCTTCTCAACCACTCATCTTTAAAGATGAATGACTCAAGTTGGGTGGTTTATTGGGTGTCATAAGGGGGGTGGCCATGGATCTTCCCCTATATATATATGGGGGAGGACCAGAGACACGCCATCTTGGAACATACCCCTAGACACACCATCGCTATGACACCTTAAAAATAATTTAAAAAGTCTTATCCTTATGGATATGATCTTATCATCATGTTGATCATATTTGGAAATTATTAGGTCATTCTGGCATTTGTACATCATAAAACATAACATCAATTTTTTGATAAAATAGACAACTAAAACAGGAAAAATATATTATATTTCAAATATCTTTTTAATGTCGATAAAAATGTCAAAAATGACTTCATTTTTTGTAAGGATGATCTAACTGATGAGGAGATCATATCCGTATAAATAAAACATATTTAAGCATCTTTAAATGGTGTCTTAGTGATGGTGTGCTTAGGGGAGTGTCCAGAAAGGGTGTGCACCTGGATCCATTATATATATATATAAAGGATCAATAGCAACCCCCCCCCCCCTCCCTTATGACACCCAATTAAAACCACTTATCTATAGAGATGAGTGGTTGAGAACCGAAAAGAGGTGGCACAATTTGAAAAGTAGGCTTTACTTTCTCCCTTCAACCAGATGACCTGTCGGTTTTAGCTTTTAACCCCTTTCACTCTCCTTCAATATTACTTTGGTCTTTTTCCCTTTCTTCTCTCTTTTTCTCTCTCCTCTCTTTCTCTCTCACTTTTGAAAAACCAAGCTAAAAACCTATTTCCTTAAAACACTAGCAATGATGATCTAATTCAGTCATTCGGTCACTGGAATTCAACTATTTCGTTGATGCGGCGATGTTTTAAATCCATTTTTTTCTCTCTTTCTATCTGGACCTCTCTCGAGATTTTTTACCGTGGAGTCTACCTCCCCTTTTGAAGTGGTGAAGAAGTACAGTTCGCGTTATTCGTAGAAGGCTTGTTTCACTTCAAATTCTCTTTAATTCTTTTTGGCTTCAATTTGTTCTGTGAGTGAAATAAAGTTTAAGTTTATTTTTTGGGAACTGATGGTGAACAATAGATCTGAATTTTACAGTAATGGAAATCATTGTTTTCGACGGCAATTAATGTACGGAAAATGATATTTTTGTTACTACTAAGTAGTTAGTTATTTTGTTTTGGAAAATATAAAATACAAAAGGAAAACTAAAAATTATAATGAAAAACCCGAAGTCTGAAAGGGAAACCATTGCTTGTAACATAAAATTTGTATTTCAAAAGCAACACCCCAATTTGTTACCGAAAAATTATTTTCTAAAAGCAATTTCGTAAACGGAAACAGAATATGTGAATTCTAAAAGAAGGCCCATTTTTTTGTCTCTATTCTATGTCAGTTATCTGGGATTATATCAGTTCATCACATAACAATGTCAATGGTTTGCTCTCTATAAATTGCAGCAGTATGCCAATTTTACATTAGTTGGGGTGTGTTGTCATTAATGGGTGCTCTTTTGATGCGCCGTTTCCTTTATGGATCTCCGAGAAAAGACATCCATCCATCAAAATTGATTGAGGACAATAAGGTGGTTAATATTCCAAGTGTGTAGCCTATTCTAATGAGTGAAGCATATGAACTATCGTTGGCATGGTATGAGGGACAAGGATTAGATTATGGCAACTGTTATACTATTTTCGAGACTGTGGTAACGAAAACTCAACTTTCCGTAACTGCTATCCGATTATGAAGAGATTATGTTTCGCAAAAATTAGATATCCATAATTAGAGTAATAAAACTCAGCTTTCCGTAACTACTGTTACAAAATCTGATCATTTCGTTTCTTTGTTTCAAAATATTATTATTTTTGTTACTCAGTTTCAGAATTTATGATTTATAATTACTGTTCTTTCGAATATGATGCTTTCTAATATAGAATTATACAAGAATCTAACATCATTTATACTTTGCCTTATAGGAGAGGGAATGTTGATGCTTTAAAGAGATAGGTCTCCAAGCTGGATGGTACGCTTCAGTCAAAGATCGAGCTTAATGAAACTTTCAAAAGTATTTTGTAGCCCTTGCACTTTTTAAGGAAAAAAAAAATTGATCCCTCTCATAGTGGATTTATAAATTTTGATCTATTCTTTTTTATCCCTCTTATAGTGGATGTCATCCCTAAAAACTAAGCATAAATTGTAAATTTGTACTTGTGGATGTAATCAATTTTATTTCTCTATTTGTGCTTGTTCTATTTATTTGTTCCCATGTACACAACTCTGTTCTTCATGGTATCGAAAATCCCATTTTTCGTAACTGCATCTAACATAATATTTGGACGTTCGTTATTAAAGTTTTCGAATGATATGATTCCGCTACTAGAACCACACCTGAAATTAAAAAAAATTGTTAAATATTGTCGACAAATAAAAAGAATATAATATGTTATTTACATTACCGAAATTAGAGATGTGAGACAATACCAAGGATTTTCATAGCATAATACAAGAAGTAAGGGAATGAGAACAAGATGTCAACGACTAAAACTCAATTAAATGTTAAAAGACAAGACACTCATAAAACATCTTACACAATGTAATACGCCATTTCTCTTGGCCCAAAAATTATTTGAAAACATAAAGATCACTGTCAACTTCTTCATCGGCTTAATCGTCTACAAAATCCTCTTCTTCATTGTATTCTAACACATCTTCAACGCCACCAATAAGAAAAAAATGGCTATTATTGTAATAACCAAGTTTCGAAAGCCTACAATGTTACTTGCAGAAATAACCATTTTACGCCTGACAACTCCCCACCTATAAAATATAAACATATAACTTTAAATTTAACTGCATATATGGCTTTGGAAATGCTAATTTTTAAAACTAAATCAAAGATGCCCCAGTCTCGGAATAACAAATATACCAAAACAAACATTCACAGAAAAACAGTTTTGAAAAGACAACATTTTCGTAACAAAAAACAAGTAAAAATGATTTTGACAATTGTCATATTTCGAAACCAGGCATATTGGATTTATGGCTTCGAAATTATTATTTTTTTAACTGGGTTTCACCAAAGCCTGTATATAATTTGAAACCCAAACAAAGGGTACCCCCAAAAACATCAAACCTCAAGAGAATAATTTACCCATTGGTTCGAATCACAAACAGCAAAAATGCATTTTCACCCTATAATATCAATAACACACATATATTTTGGTTCTTGTAATAGCCTAATTCTGTAGATTGAAATAGCTCAAAACTAGATCTTACACCAAATATACCTGTAACAAGAATTATTGTAATACAAGAAATGATACAGGTGATTTAGCGTAAAAAACCTTTGAATAGGTAAAAAAACCACGACCTCGAGTTGAGGGTTTAGTAATTATAATTTTTCTTGCTTGAGGCTGATATCTTACTATAAGTGATCTCTTGAACTAGAAATACTTAATCTTAAAATAAGAATTCTTGTGGTGTTTAGAATCTAGAAATTCTTGTGTTTTGAATCTAGAAAATCTAGTCATTATCTTCTCTAGAACTTTTTCTTTATATAGACCTTACCTGCAGCTTGTTATCGTGTAGTAGCACGTTCTCCTGATAATGAGGTAAGTGGTAGTTGAATAAATAACTATTAGTTTGTGGGAGACAGGTATCTTTGACTTATTCTTATTTTACTGTAGTGCTCAATCCACGTTCTTTATCAGTTTGTGGTCAAGGTGCTAATGTTGATTGTGCATGTCACGTGTGTAATGTGTAAGTCTGATACTGAGGTAGTTCGAGTTTAAACTAGGTCGAGGGAAAGGTCCCTACAATTGCCCCCTCGTAATTGAAGGCACAAGTGACTTTAGCCGAGAAAGAACTTTGTTTAAAATTTTGTTAGAAGCCGGTAAAGTACGATGTATTGATATGGAATTTAACTAGTTAGGTTCTTGGTATTGCTTTATAGAAGACTGTATCTGGCATTTATTGTGGTGGAAAGGATTGTTGTACTTGATGCTTGGTTTTCCCAGTAAAAATTATTCTTTGAATGATGACTACATTGGAAATCCATCTTCACATTGAATGCGGGCACGGTATAAATAATACATGTACTGTAGCGTCTGTCATATCTGTGAAAGTACCTTATTTCTGAGAAAATCTATTGGTTTATTCTATCTTGAGAATGGTGATGACGAGGCATTAGACATATGAAGCGAAGGTTCTTGTAGAGTTGTAAAAGTTGCAGCTGCGATACTTTGGTAACCAATCTTTGGAGATGCCCACGCCCATTCCGATGCCACCAACATATCATGGAATGACGAAGGAAGAAGCGGCTGAAGCTGAGGATGATTACTGCCACATATGGCGGTTTCACTATGTAATTTTATCTAGGGAACAACGTCGGATATGCCTTCGCCTGTTGGCGAAGGACAAGGTTAAGGAGACAGATGTGGAGGCCGACGTACATAAAATGACGTACTGCCGGTATCCTATGAGGGATTAGGTTCTAAAGTAGAATCCTCCTTTAATTTCTACCAACTCGAAGGGGGCAAGGGTTACAGAGGAAAAGACGGTGGTGGTGGAGAAGAGAGAAGAAGATTGAAAATCTTCTTCCACAAAATCATCGTTATTCTTCTTGAAGGAGTATTTCATGTTGGAGGTTAGTTCAGGCTCTGTTACAACTAGCTTCCTCAATTTTTTTGTGGAAGTAAGTTATGTTAGATGTGGAATCAAGCTCGCTGATAACCATTGCAAAGGCTTTTCTTGCAAAAGAGTTTCAGTATGAAACAGTGTTGAAAAACTGAAATATAATATAACTTGTAGAAGGATCTGCAGGAAAATCATAAATTGTACTTTGTAAAGTATTTTGTAAGAAGTATTTGAGCTAATAAAAAAAATTTGTAAAAAAATTGTGTTGATAGATCGAATTAGAAATTATTAGTCAAATCGAACTAAAAAAAATGTTGAAATATTAAAATGTAATGTTGTAGAAAGTAACCTGAAATAAGTATTATAAGTCCAACTAGTATAATGTACATCTTTACAATGTATCAGTCGACCTAATAAAGATATATGTGAAGATGTAAAATAGATATATGTGATACGTATATCGGACTGATTTAGTACCAAGAATCAAGCTATGTGGCATCTTTCTTTTGTAAAATAGAATTGTACACAATCTAAACATTGAGCTGTCGAGGTATTATTGAAATGAAATCGAAATGTTACGAGATCAATTTGGAAAGATAGGTTCAAATAACATGTTATCATGATTTTAGGGTTTCTAGTGATTGAAAAGTGGAGTAAATATAGATTATATTATAGAGAGAATGTGAGGGATTTTATTTTATCTTCAAGAGGTGTATAAATAATGTGGGAGATGTGATCTAAAGAGGAGGAAGAAAAATAAAATAGTGTAGACTCATTCTGAAAGAGTTTGTCATGCTTCCGAGGGGAGCTTAGCATTAAATATTGCAAAAGTGTAGGAGAGGATCTTCGGGCTATTAGATTGCGATGCAAACTTACCTAAATTTGAAATTCGATTTGACGGGATGGATGCGAGGTGAGGGAATACGAAATTGAGCATCACTTTTATTCAGAGATATTTTGTGAATTGGTATTAGAGCCTAATGCTCGAAAAGCTATTGTGAGGAAAATTATTGTAGAAGAAATAGCTGAGGAAGATGACAGGATGGTTGGGGGCGAACTGATTATGTATAGTACTCCAGGGCATCTTCGATGTTTCATGTGTGATTATGTATAAGGGAGCAAACTGATTTAGATTGAATAACTGTATTTTGAATGTTGGGAGAATACTTCTTTTAAATTTGTTCATGTTATGTTGTAAATGTTGTTGGAAATATAACATTGAAAATGACATCAGCAGTTCTATAAATAACAAATGGTGGAATAGATAAATCAGATCAACTGTAAATTTTTGTCTTTTGTGTAAGGGTAGAAAAAGTTTGATTGCGTGTAAGTATAGAGTCATCATGAGTGTGGGAATGGTTGAGAAAAATTTAGGTAGGAAAGAGAAATATATATTTAAATATAGGATGTGTTATAATAATGGGAAGGCATTTTCACCAAAAAGGTACGAAACATCTGACATTAATTATAGAAGAGATACCTCAGTTCCAAAATCATGGGCAGCTTGTGCGAGACCCAATAATTGCCAGTAGTTAGAGAGAGAAAGTATAAATAATAATTCTTCTTCCTCATTCAAGCGTTTGTCAAACTTAAAAAAGCGAAAGAACAAAGGGAGAAAAAAAATATATTAAGTTTCAAAGATTCGAGAGAGAAATTGGACGAAGATAATCACCTTTGAAGGAGGGAGAAGGTTGTAGAGGTAGAGTCAAGACATTGGTTACATAGTACCGTGGTGAAAGAGGGATTGGGCACTACTCCTAACTCATACTCAGACGTTGAAGGTTAGTGATTGAGTTATGATTTTGCGATTGTGAAGTTTGAGATGGAGATTACAATATTTATTTTCAAAAACTGAAATTTTTGCTTTTTATAGTAAACTTTTGAAAAATTTGTTTGATTTGCAAGGAAAAAGAAATATGTGTATGATGTATGTATGTGTATGATAGATATATGATATATGTATGTATGGATGTGTATAGACAAAAGATAATGATTGAGAAAATTAATAGAATACCTGGATCTGTATATAGGTTGAGGCGTGAGGAAACTCTATTATAGAAATAAGCTTCATCCTCAAGCCTATATTTGATATGGAAACTTCACCTGATATGGGGACTTCGACCTCTGGTCATGTGGAGGAAATAACATCTCATGAGTCTTAAAATGTAGAGGTTGTAGATGTAGAGTCTGAGGGGGATGACAAAGTACAAGTTGTACAATTTCCAGATTTCCTTGGTAATCTTTTATACTATCCTCCAAAGTCTGATGTATTCAAAAAATTCTGTAAATTTAAAGGTAGTTTAGTTAAGAAATGGGGGAATGTTGTAGAACATGTTGGGAGGTCATTTAGGGGTTGTACTGTGCCAATTGGGGAAGAATATTTCTTCCTGTTACCGGACTTAGAACGGGAAAAATCAGAGAGGGAAGTAGAGGAGTAGATCTTTTTGAGTACTTTAATGGGAATGTCCAAGGAGACCTGGATCAGGGATTTTTATGCTACCTTCCTCAGTTTGAATATGGATTGATGTTGCCTCTTAGCAATCTTGCAAAAAGTATTTTGAATACCATAAAGGCTTGTCCTACCCAATTGAATGGGAATGTGTGGGAGGTGATAAACGTTTGTGATAATCTGAATAGATTGTGGGAAAAGAATGAGGTGGAGAATAACTCTTATAGATGTTTTGCAATATTATACTGTGAAATATTATACAGCGATTGGAGGTGCGTACTTCTCTTCTAGCTTGACCTCTATTTTTTATTTCAATTCAGCAGGTCGAGTCTGGAATGGTAATATGATTTGGGTGAAAAGTGATTGTCTTCAGAGAATGGATGAGACACCCATGGACCTTATATATAGAACTCCAAAGAAATGAAAGTAATAGTTTGCAAGATTGAACTATTGTAGATCTAGAGACGTTCTGCGCTTGCTTTAACAATTTGTGGTATTATGTTACAGGTCCTCGATCTCAAGTGCTGAGAAGAGAATCATTGATAGATATTGTAGCCCGAGAAGGTATTGAGCTCAAGATTGTTCTGAAAGAGCTTGATATTATCATATATAAAAGAGTTAATAGCAGGTAAGAGAAAATGCAAAAGTCTCAAGCTAAGAGACAAATAACAGGAACTAGAACGGGAAAGAAAAAAGCAGTGGACGAGGAAGAGCAAGCAACCAAAGAGGAAGGCTATGTAAGGTAGCTCGGCCTCGGGGACCACGGTCAGTGGTGAGGTCAAGATTAATATAAAGAAAAGGAGGGTAGATTTGCCTGCTAATATAAGCAGGGCGAAGGTTGTGGAGAGTGAGCCTATTGTAGGGGATGAGTTGTTGGCCATGGAGAACAAGCTGAGGCTGACAGCTCGAGTGGGTACCGAGGAGCTTAATGCTTTTGCATAGTTGGAGTTGAGCAGACTAAGTTCATGTTTTTATTATATTTAAACTTTGTATTTATTTTTGAGTTTAAATGTGTTTTTTCTGTAGTAGGCTACTCGCATGTTGAAGGGTATCTACCATGGGCTCGAGGAAGGAAAAGATGAGCTCGAGGATGGGAGAGCTAAGCTCGAGAAGGGGGTGGCTCAACTCGAGTATGATTTGTCTTTGGAGAAGGAGCGCTTGGTTTTCGTGAAGGACTCACATCGGTGATGATACGCGAGCTCATGGATGAGTCACAGAAGAATATTGATGAAATTGCAATTGTTCGAGACAGCCTTGGGCATAACCTTCTCAAAGTGGGGTACATTGTTGTTGATCCAAAGCCATCATAACAGGACGCTATGTTGAAGAGGAGTTTCAAGTTTATGGTGGCTCTCTCCCAGGTGTTGTAACATGGTTGGATGCGGTCTTTGTTAGAACTAACGTGAAGAACCATGAGGAAGATAATGAGAAGGTAGAATAAAACTGTTGGGAGTTTGTTTGTGTTTTTTGTGTGAGTTGAAAACTGGAAGTGTATGGTACATTGATTTATAGGATAAATTTGGGATAGGCTAAGAGATGTTTGTAAACATTAATTTGTCGAAACTTAAAGATATGCGCCTCAGAATTGAGGAATTAGAGAAATAGCTCGCTAAGGAGCAAAATGCCTCAGCAACTCTATTAACTTCGCAAGCAGAGCTACAGGTTAGGAAAGAGCTATAAATATTTGACATGTATGTTGCGTTACTTTAGAGTTACAAAGTAAAATTAGAAGGCAGATATAGATCATAATAAACGATAATAACCAAGTATGTTCAGACTATTTTGGAGTGTTAGAAAATTAAAACATACAAAATGTGCACCTGCTTGAAATAGGATGTAGATGTTATTGCCATTAGTGTAAGATAACCTCTTATCTTAAGGTTGAAGTATAATCTCAGCTTGTTGGCATATTATAAACATAAATCTATTAGAAATCTTTAAAGTTATTTGTATTATGTATTGATTGTATCTGTGAAGTATTGTTGACTCGATCTTGATGATGCAAGTCAAATTAGAGACTGTTCGTTTAAGCGAATATCAGACGCTTCAATACAATCATGAGTTTGGGGCTAAATTTGATATAATGAGCGAGGCATATGAAGATAGGGAGGATCAATATGTTAAAGTACAGATCTAGTTTTCCAAGGCAATGAAGACTGTTGATGATCAGACCCGGCAGATCAAAAGTAAAGACGCCAAATTAGAAAAATTACAAAGGGAGTTCAAAGGTGCACAGACTGAATTAGCAAAGCTTGAAAGTAGGAATGACTTGTTGATGGTGAAAGGTAAAGAAGCGGAAGCCGCTCAATACCGTATCAAGTCGTTAAAGATAACAGAAAATGAGTTGCAAGAAAATGTGGCCAGTTTAAAGGGTCGATTGGCCCAGAAGGAAAATGAACTTGTGAAGGCTCGAGATGATCTAGCTGTTTTTAAAAGTGTAGTCGAGCAGTTGAGTGAGGTCATGCCTGCTAAAGATATTAATCTTTAAATGGCCCAAAAACTATGTAACGAGCTGAATGAGAGGGTTGCAAGGTTGAAGGAGGATTTGGCCATGGCCAATTCGCATGCCTAGAAGGTCGAGCCTGGAGAATGGTCAAAGAAGAAAAAGAATGACGTTGAGGTCTCGACTGTTAAGGGTAATACGGTTAACCCATCAGTCCGAGTTAAAGAGTTGGAGGCCGATCTTGTTCATGTTCAAACTCATGTAAGGAAGGGAAACAAACATTTAAGATAGAGTACTGATAACTTAGACAGCGTTCTTCGTAGAGAGCAAGAGTCAAAGGGGGTGATCAAGTGGAAAGATAAGCTGCTGAACAAAGCTCGTATTTAGGGAAGTGATGTAATGAGCTGGAGTTGGTGGCACTTCATGCTCAAGTGGCAGAGCTGAGGACGATGAATAAATTAAAACAAGATAAAGCAGCGGTGATAATAGCACAGCAAACTGAGGTGATGACGCACCTAGGGCAACGCACAGAGCAGACAAGACATTGTGACAGTGTTATCAGATACTCGGAAAGTAGTTTGCCAAGTTAGTCATGCTTGATCGAGAGAAGATTGACCTGGAAAAGGTGCACTCGAGGGAGGTAATGGTTGTCATAGCTTACTTTGCAGAAGAATTAAAGAGGCTTGAGCTCGAAAGGGATACATTGCATGACTGTGTGGCATTCTGAGGTTATATTTGTAATACTGATATAGATCAAGGAAATTGCTTGAACAACATAGAAATGGAGTTAGGTTCCTGACCAGCAGAATTAGTAGAGCAAGGCAGGAATGTGGTAATTGCTCGAGCTCTAGATTTCATGGCTGAATGACCTCCTGTGTAGGGGAAAGTGTAGCTGACCTCCCAAATATAAAAGAAACCTGTAGAAGTGACCTGTAATTTTTGTATTTGTAGATATGTAGAAAGATAAAAGCTAGTTTTACCTATGCATTATCTTGTGTCTGATAGATAGACATCATTGATTGAAAACTAGTATGACCTTCATTTTAATCATTGATATATGGATAAATGGGTGATTGAAATCTAGTATTACCTTTGCTTTAATCTGTATAGATGTCTATTGAAAGCTATACTACCTTTACTTTAATTAGTATAGATGTCGATTAAAAGTTAGCATTACCTTTGCTTTAATTTGTAGAAATGGTCGATTGAAAGCTAGTATTACCTTTACTTTAATCTATCAGATTTAGTAGATTCTACGTAAGTAGAGAGTAATGTGGGAAAAAACTTGAAAGTTTTCATTGAGTAGAATATAATGTACACTATTGGCTTTTGGAATGTAAAGAACGAGAATAGAGTAATCTATAATGGAGAAACTAGGGATTTAGCGATAATATCATTTTAATTGCCTAGTATTCTAAGGATTTGGGATTCGGTCTCCTTTCTCTGTCATGTGGTAGTATAATCCAAGGCCAGTGCAGCCAACGATGAGGAAAGGACCTTCCCAATTTTCTGTGAGCTTTCTAGCGCTTGCTTCTTTTCTACTATATAGGATCTCTCTGAGGATGAGATCGCCGATTTGGAACTCACTGCTTTAAACTCTTCTATTGTACAAGCTTGCTAGTATATGATGATATCAACCTAGATTGGCAATAGTTCGCTCCATAGTTTCATCAATCCAGTTCATATTGTAGGCCAGCTCGAACTCATTTTCTTTAGCTGTGAGCCCGTGATCTCTAATAGGATGGTGGTACTCTGCTGGAATGATGACCTCTATGCCATAAGCCAAGAAAAAGGGGGAACAACCAGTTGATTGTCTTGGTATAGTACGGCATGCCCATAAGACGTAGAGAAGCTCTTATATCCAATTTCCTTTCTTTTGTAATTGAAGCTTTTTCTTGAGTCTATCCACTATTGTTTAATTGGTGATTTTGGCATGTCCATTGCCATACGGGTAATATGGATTGGATAGGGAATGAATGATGATGTGTTTGTTGAGGAAGGCCACAACCTTTTCTCCAATGAACTGTAGCCCATTATCAATCTAAATCAGGTGAGGTCATCTGAATCATGTGATAATGTGTTCCCAGATAAAAGAGATAACTTCCTCTTCTCTAGTTCAACAAAGGGGAACTGCTTCTACCCATTTCATAAAGTAATTTGTCATCAAAAGTAAGAAACGTTGGTTACCTGACATGTTGGGAAATTCTCGTACGAGATCGAGCGCCCACCGCTTGAAGGGCCAAAATACCTTGCTTGCATGTAGTTCGAGTGCAAGGGCTCAAATCATGTGTTCATATCACTGACATGTGTCGTATCTTCGTGAGTACTCTTCTGCTTGCTTGCGCATCCCTGGCCAGAATACTCCTTGTGTAATTACTCTGTTTGCAAGTGATCGACCTGCGGCGTGGGAGCCACAAGTTCCTTCATGTAATTCTTTAAGCATTCTATCGGCTTTCTTCTTAGAGAGGCACTTGAGATAAGGCCCTATTACATATTGGCGGTATAGACGGTCGTTTTAAACAGTTTAACGCTTTGAGTTTTCGATCAACTGCCGGTGTTCTTTTGGATTTGTTGGAAGGGGTCATTCACATTCATTCTTCGGGGCGAGGTAAGCAATAAAATGTTTCTGCCAATCGTCGTCTTCCTCTTTATCACCCCCAGTGTTGATCATACATACAGAATGGAGATCAATGTTGGGGGTGGACATCACTTCAATCTGTAGATATCATGTTTCTGTACCTCAATGGAGGAAGACGACTCTTTATCACCCCCAGTGTTCACCCAAAACTAGTTCTTATCTAGGGATCCATTGAAAAATAATAATGCCTCTCTCTCTCTCTCTCTCACTGCGATTAAGGTTTATCATGGAATCAATGTCAAGTTTATGAAAATTATTAGTCGCCTGAGACTAACCAATTTTGATCATTTTAAGTATAAATCGAAAGATCCTAAAGCCTCTGAATTAATGATCAAGACTTAACCAAATTCAAGTCTATACTATTATCTAATGTCAAGCAAGCTATGGAAATTAAAGGCAAAGAAAATATTTTTAACCCTGTGAGAAACCTTTCTCAGGAGAAAAACCCACAGGTCGCTATCGAGTCACTAGACAGCTAAACAATCCACTATTGAAAAAGAATTACAAGAATTTAATCACTTACAAACTCGATAAGCACTTCCCATGGTTATCTCTCTCCCAATGAATCTTCTTGCAATCAATTCCGCATTCTCGCAACGCCTCGCTCCAATCTCACGTCGAAGCTCCTATTCTTGAATCGCTCAAGTTCTTCAATTTAGTTCTTCAATGCATGACAAAGATTTCTTGATCAATTGATTGATTCAAGATTGAGTGATTTGATTCTCTCTTGAATCTCTCAAAGATCGATCTCTTTTCACTCTTAAAAATCAAGCCTTCAAAACAAAAAATAGGTTTTTTAAGAAGTGAGTCTTTGAAAAAGGCAAGTATATCTTAAATAGTAAAACAGAAAACACGGGCTCTGTTCGAATAAAAATCAATCTATTCGAACAGAAGTCTATCTGGTGAAGATTATTTGAACAACAATTTTTCTATTCGAACAGAGAAGTAACTATGGAAAATTATTCGAACGACAGCTATTTTATTCGAACAGAGAAATAACTGTTAAAAGTTATTCGAACAACAAGCAGTCTATTCGAATATAAATGCAAGTGTTGAAAGTTATTCGAACAGAAGTAATTCTATTCGAATACAATTCTATCTGTTGCAACATATTCGAACAACATTAAAGGTTATTCGAATACAACTTCTGCTTTTTGTAAATAAACATTCTTATCCCTTTTTCACTCTGTAAAATTTAACGGCTTGACTTTTTAGAATAAAGAGTTTAGAAATCTACTTACCTGTTCAGAGACAGTCAGTCCAGCTGTAGTCGCTCCACGTGCATTCACTGACGCCGGATAATTACGAGATAATGTTGACGCCTACTCTAGATACTAAATGAAACAAACTCTAGAAATAAATCTTTCAGTTCACAGTTAGGGTAAGCGATTGTGCCTTCTTTCTTGCGATTCATGCTTTTCTATCACAGTTAGGGTTTCGGTTCCTCTCATTTCTTCTTGATTTTAAAATGAAATTCGATTGCCTGCTTCATCAATTTCACTTGTCTTCTACTACAAATTAGAGTTTCGACCTTGATCGATTTTGTTGTTCTACTACAAATTGGATAGTTTGTATTGTGATTGCAATTTTACTTGGTGGTTGAATTGTGTGTTCTTGGATAGTTTGTCACATTGTGTTTGTTATGGCTAAAATAAAGTTTCCGCCCGACACAAGAATTACGAATCAAAAGAAAACTACTTATAGGGTTCCCATCACTCCTAAGAAACTGGCTTCGAAAAAGAATTCCACAAAATCACCTATTGCTTCTGCAACTCAACCTGATCCAAGTGGTGGGCTAAACTTGATACTTCTGAGAGTCTTGCCAAACCTCAAAAATTTCCATCTCGCATTTTTAGTGATGAGACTGAGTATGAAGATTTCAAATTTATTTACTCTGGAAAATCTGTTATTGCTGAAAGGCGCATTAATTTTGATGAATTGAAATGGTACTCGTTTAACCTGTGGTTCCCTTTCGAACATGAACACCTCTCTTATCCTCTGTCAAGTTATGCACCGATTATGATTGTTCGATTGTTCTACTTCTGTGCGTGTCAACTTGAACCCTCCAAGAAAATTTTATGGACAAGTCTTTTATGGCGAAGATGTACGCATTACTCCGGATCTTATCTCTGAAGCACTACAATATCCTCGTGTGAAAAATGCTCACGCATTTCCTTATGCTAGTGTGTTGCGACTCTCTGTACATTCCTCAGCTTTTCAGTAAGCGTTACCAATCCATTGTCGGTAAGACAAACGCTCGACTTCATTACCTTCAACATATATTTCAAGTTCTTTCTCACTTTATTGAATGCGATATCTACCTTAGGAGATGACACTTTGATGGCGTTCATAAAAGTCCTCAAATGCAAGGGGTAATCATCCGAGATGTGCACCTATTAAATATGGGATGCCCAAGAAAAGTCTCCCTTCCTTCTAAAAACAATGGTTTGGTTTGATTTGTTTTTCAAGCTGTTGGAGATGGTCACATCAGGTGAACAAGTCTCCATATTTTGGGAAAACGACTGCCCTACTCACCCAAAGGCTCCAAAGCAATCACTCCGTCCCTTCTGGACTTTGAACTTTTCTTCTCTACATTGACTTCCAAGTCTCCAAAGCAATCACTTGTTTCTCTACTTAAACCCATGGCCATTGAGCTCAATACAGGTACTCCTCTCAAGCCTCATGTTATTAAGGACTTCTTTGGGTACTACAACTGGAAGTTTTTTCTTCTTCAAGAGGTAATTTAGAGCTCTGGGTATTGGTTATTTCTTTTGTTCTTGTTGATTTCTATATTGGGAATGAATGAATTGTGTAGGGACTTAATTTGTGGGGTGCTTTAATTTCTCATTTTTGGTATGGGGTCTGTTTGTTTTTTGTGATTTTAATTCTTGGAGAAACTTGTTGTTCTTATTGGGAATGAGGAGAGAGTTTAAAGATTTGGTTTTTGTACTTTAAACTTAAAGGGAAAATTTTTATAAGTGGGATAAGTATGATGAAGTCTAAAGATTTAGTTCTGTAAAGTTACAGAGTTAGTTCTGTAACCTTCAGTCATCGCTCCTAATGTATGATCGCTATAGTAGTTTTAAAGGAAAAATAGCGCTTCTAAGTCTGATTAGGATGACCGTTCAGCATAGCACAATTGTAGCAATAGTGCCCTTGGGTTTGGACTAGTATAATAATTCCTAGAATGTTCTTGTCTTGTCAGCATTGCGAGATTGGAATCGAGTCAGTATTGCCGTACTCACAAAAAACCCTGCTTGTATCTAAGATAATATAACTCTCAGGAAATGCTGGAGATCAAAATGTACAACTTTGTGACTAGAGTATAATATTCAGTGATCATCAGCAAACTATTATAAGGGGTTTTCAGCAGTGCAAGTTTTTGTACTTGGAAACCTTACACATTTAAGGGAGAGATATGGGGAAGGAGAGGCAGGCTCACATCGGTCCGAGGAAATTGAAAGGAGTCCTGCGTTAACGTCCACGTCTCACACACAAAGCATAGGTAAACTATGATATTAATAAAGCAGTATGGCAAACAATATTGTTAAGGAAAAGGGTCTGTAGTATGGTTAACAAGATTTTACTGGACTGTTAAAACTTATCTGGGAATACCACTCCCTAAAGAGTATATACTAAAAAAACAGAGGGGAAATTTGGGTCTGAAAATTGTACAAGGAAGCAGTAAATAGCTTGATCTACTGGAAAGTAAAATCAAAACAGAAAAAAGAAAAACTGGAGAAACATATTGATGTTGAAACCCGTAAATGATTTTATTGAGATGTTCTCTATAATATATAATCTGATTTTTTCATGTTCCCCTTGGAGAAAAAAGAATAATAAAATAGACTTATTAACAAAGAATAAGATGACAAAACATATTACATATTTTATTTGTGCTCTCAGATCTCCGAAGGTAGTGTGTTGAGGTATCAAACCATTTTGGCTCCTAAACAATGAATTGAGGGATTTTTACAAGTTGAAAGTTTGGCACTTTTGTTTTGTTCTCAGTATAAAATTTAGAAGATGTTTTGCCTTTAAAGGAGGGTTACCCTTCGTAAGAATGCCGTCGAGAACTAGATTTGAGTCAGAGTATAGACACAGATTGGCCCTGCTACTCGTAATAGCTATATCTGAATACCCCTTTCAATGTCTTCGACGTCATGTTACATCAAAAATTTCTTCGAGAAAACTAACAAAATGTGCATAGCATACGTTATTGTTATTTACTAAAATTTCATCATTTTTTTTTTGAGAATGTAAAAATAATTTATTGAAGAACGGACCGAAACTTGTAATTTATTTGAGAATCTAAAATTTCGTCATATCCACCTTGGCACTCTTGGACACATGATTCTGCCAATTGTGTCTTCCAATTTCACTCCAGTTTTTGACGAGCTCTCAGGTTGATCGTCCTGCTTATGCCTCCAGTAGGCTATTCTGCAAGGGAGGGTATGGACGGGTGACGAGGAAAGAGAGCTAAACCTAAGACAGAGCGTCCCATAGATAATGTTTAGAAAGGTACCTTAAACCTTGATGCAGTTTCTACCTCAAGGTGGTATTTTAGTCTGGAGGCCGTCCTGAGGTGTTCGACGCTGTCTCTATTTGAAACCGTTGTCTATAGATTAAAACAAAAACAAGATTTCTAGCAAGTGAATGTTTTTTATTGATGTAAAACTACCTTTTATGTTCATTTTCTTCATATAAGTCACTTACGATGAGTATTTTGCGGATACAACTAAGCTAATTAGACAAAATATGAAAAGTTAGAAAAAATAGCACGCCACATGAAGTGAGGCGTGCTCCAAGGTGACATCCTCCAGGCATTGAGGAGGTGCTAGACATTGCTTACAACCTTGATGTTTAGCTCGTCCCTATGCCTAACTGGCCTCTTTTCTATGCCTAAAGACTGCAGGACTGCTTGTAGTGGGCAGAGATATCTAAGTTAGATATGTTAGTTCGTATTGTTTAAAAAGATTTTTTTGTTCTCTTTTCCAAATGGGGATTTTATTTGATTTATTTACAGTCCCATTCTCCATTATCAGACTATGTTTCGATTTGAGTGTGTCTGCGTCAATTCATTTTTATAAAAGCAAATGTTTCGATACCTGGTGGCTTCAAAGTTGTATTTGCATGAAAAGTTTATGCTGGCATGCTCTTTTCTTGGGTTCAATCTTTGGAACTTCAGCATTTATGTAATAGTTACTAAATTATTCTCTTTATTATTAGTTTTCCTTATTAAGCTGTTATGTCTTTCTTTGTTCGATGTAACGCATGTAGTTCGTACGTATCATATATTTCATGTTCTTCTCTTTTGCCTTTTCAGAGACTCCATCTTGAAGCATTAAGAGAGCTATTCAGAGGATGTTTCGTTAAAGATGATCACCTCACATTTTAGGGTCCAACTCCTAGCTTAGATGATTGGCTCATAGACTTATCAGTGCATAATAGTGAATTTCTCTTGAGGGTCCTTTAATGGCGTTATCATTAGAGCTACTACCAATTGGAACGTTCTTAGTTCTCCTAACAAACCAGGTCATTAAAACAGCACAAGCGGCAACGGATGTTATCATAGAGAAAGAGAGCTTCAAGGTCCTTTCAAAGTATCTCTTAGATATTGAACCTGTCTTAAAGGAGCTGCAACTTCGCCAGCTTAATGATTCTCAAGCTGCAAGACAGGCTCTAGATTTCCTCCAGAAAGATGTTAAGAAGGCTAATGACTTGGTGGAAAAGTACAAAAATCGATCCCGTTTCTATCTACTAGTCAAGTGCCGTCACATAGTTAACGAGGTACAAGATGTCACAAGAGATATTGGAAGGTCTTTGGCTTTTTTGTCTCTCGCAAGCACTGATGTCCTAACAGATATATCAGATAAAGTCAACAAATTGCAAAATGAGATGCAAAGGGCAAAGTTCGAGTCCTCTCAAGCCCAAATTCAAATTGTTGAGAAGCTGGACCAGGCTCTTAAGGACCAGAAGATTGATCAGGCAAACGATATGCTTGAAGAAATAGCTAGAGCAGTAGGAGTTCCAGTGGAACCGTTGGAGATAAGCAAAGAGCTCGCAAGTTTCAGACAAGAAAAAGAAGAAGCAGCGGATCGTAAGGAAAGGGCAGAAGCGTACTTTCTAGAGCAAGTTATTGAGTTCCTCTCTCGAGCTGATGCTGCTAAGGATCAAGAGGCAATCCGAAAGCACTATCTTAGAAGGATCCAGACCGTTGAGAGAATTTCAGAGGATTCTATTCCACCTCTTCAATCTTTTATCTGTCCAATAGAGGGGAGATATGTAATGGTTGATCCAGTAAACCTTTGTACAGACACCACATGTGAGAAGACAGCTATTGAAACTTGGTTTGAAATTGGAGAGAGAACTGACCCAAAGACAGGTGAGATCCTTGATAACTTATCTCTGAAGTCGAATCATCTATTGAGGCAGTCGATTGAGGAGTGGCGAGAACTGAACTATTGCCTTCAGATTAGATCTGCCAAGAAAAAAATGCAATCGGGAATTGTCTCGTCTGTGGAAGACGCTTTCTATCAAATTCTCGAAATTATCAAGGAGAACCCAATTAATAAAGATTGGATTGCTATAGAAGGACTTATAGATATTTCTGTTCAGATTCTAGGAAGTTCGAACAATGATAATGTCAAGAGAAGTCTCTTACTTATGTTATATAGTGCTGCCAACGGACATGCCCCAAACAAGGTAAGCAGCTCTAATTGCATATATAGAAGCCTTTTCAGTTTGCAGTACATTTATATCATGGTTTAGTTCTTATATTTTGGCTTGTTTTTTCTTCAATTAACTTAGAATTTCATCATCTTGTATAACAAAGAAGTCCTTTTTTTAGAAATGTAAATTCCATTAATTAAAAACGAACATAACAAAGTAAGAGAAGAATAGAAAAGAAAAAGATACAGAACCCTTCAAGAGGTAAAAACCAAGAACGCCAAAACCCGTCAAGTGAAGCCCATAATAGAATCTTTTCATATATGTCGCGGCTTTACTCCACCAGAAAATAAAAGCTTTAATAATTGTTGTAATACTTTCGACTTTTTCTTCATTGAATCTAAGCATTACCTTCAAGTTGTGTACCCCAATCACCTCGGAAGAAAAAAAAAAACATCATATCACCTTACCCTGTCCGACTAGGTTTCTCTTCTTCCAATTTGTTAAGAGCTCCATATCACTAAAATGCGGCCACGATATGCCAAACCCAGAAAACAAATTTAATCCAAATACTTTCACGGAAGAGGCAAAGAAAAAAACTTTGATTAATGGACTCCTAATCTCTTTTTCTCATAGCACAAAAATTGGCAAATAAAACTTTGACCTTAAAAAGGTTGTCGATAGTAAAATTTTGCCCAAGCGAAAAAAACCTCCTTAGGAACCCAAATTTTATTATTTGGGAAAGATAAAAGGAATATTAGAGGCTGAGTTATCCAAAGTATTGTAGAATGCTTTCCCGAAAAATACACCTTTAGCACAATCAATCCAGACCATCGATCCGATTGACTTATCTAGTCCTTCGTAGAGAGAGGAAGCCCAGCCCACCTAGCAATTGCAAGGCCCAACCTCGCACCACATATGGCTCATTATCCGAAAGAGATGTTTTTTTTTTTGGGTTAAATATAACTTTATTGATTCATAATTAAAAGGTAAGACTCGACTAGTGCCTCAAATAATCTAAAAGAATCCATCCCTAATTATCTGTTGTTATAAAAGCGCTAACTTTTCTAGGATAAAAAGACCATGAGTCATACAAAAGAGTAGCTTGAGAGTCCTCAATCTTGGATGGAAAGCCATCTACAACAAAATTTCCTTTCCTGTATGTGTATGTACGAAAGATCTCCAACTCAAGGTAAAGATAAAATTTGGCCTGATAACTCTATACCTCCAAGGTACCGTACGACCTTTGTTAAAGCAAGCAGTTCATAATTGTAAAAATAGATTAGAGATAGAAAAAATATTATTATTGAATTGATTATTTAGGTTACATCGTACTCTATATATAGGAGAGAGATAATAAACTATTTCTATGAATAACCAATGTGGGACTAAAATAACATAATATAGCCTTGCTAATAATAATCACTAGTAGAGAGTCGACTTCCAGCATCACTTACTTCCATGAGTGATGTTTGCATAGTTGTAGACCAAATAATACTGCTAGAAGCTCTGCAGCTATATATATGTTGTTCTTAGATTTAGAGACTATATTGAAAGAAATAAAGATGAACAATATTTATTATTCAATGTAATGATTCGCCTACAATACAATCTATGGGCTATATATAGCCAAACATAAAAGACTAATTAGGAACTTACTAAACATGAAAAATAAAAACTTATTAAATAAGACATTACTCTAGTAATAGTAACTAATATTAATTCTACTTCTAATACCCCCCGTCAAACTCAAAATGGTACGCAAGTACATCAAGATTTTATAAATAGTAAAATAGAGTCACTGTATTGAAGCTTTACTCAGCCGCCAAAAATAAGATTCTGACAAGAAATAACAAGAACCAAAACCCTGAAATAGCTTAGATGCTCAACCCTCAAAATCCGATGCACTACTAAGAACATGTAACCCAACCGCCGCCAAATCCTATACATATGCGACCAACCGCTGTATATCCTAAACAGATGCTAAGTAACCGCCCAATCCTACACAGATACGAACTAATCGCCAGATCCTAACTGAATGCAAACTAAATGTCAAATCCTAAACCGCAATATCCTCCATATCAAAACCAAGACCAAAACTGACAATACCCAAATCAAATGTGAAACCCAAAAGTCAGATACGCGACATCTACTTTCAGATATCAATTACCAATAAGATCTTACAGATTAATCTCTAAGAAACTTCACACTTTCCAACTGGTCAAATTTGCAAGAAACTGGATACAAGATCAGACCATTGAAACGGATGTTACACCAAAAGCAAAGGCTATTCCTCCAAACCATCATCACTACCCACAAATCACTTGTAATAACAACCGCTTCTCAAACTCTGAACTAAAACTGAATTCAAACTCATAAATAATCAGATAGTAGATCAGTTCTTCTCCAATGATCCAGAACATGAACCCTTCTTGTACAAAATTGAGTTTATTTGAGTATCCAAATCAGCGTGTATCATTAGTAACAACACCGCAAAAACAAGTTCCCAACACCCATAAATTAGGTATCACTACCCTGAAATCAGTTCCCAGTACCCAAAAATCCTTTGTCACCACCAATTAATTAGAGATAACACCCAAAATTTGTTTTAGCACTGCCCAAAATTGGTTTCACCACCCTAAAATCTTTAACAAGATCCTTAAGTTTAGACCAAATATTCAGAAAGTAAAACTTTTAATTTATAAATTACCACTTTGGCTCGTTTTGGATGGGCAACAAGCAAAATCAGATAAATAGTACCTCAGAGTATCCTTCATCTCCTTTTTTGATTCTCATCAACCTACTTTCGGTGATGAGCAACGAGAACTTTTACGATGCTTTGACGGATTGTGCAGATTTGAGAAATTCAACCTCCACCACGAACCCTAGTTTTCATATCTACTTCAACAAACTGTGACCACTATTGAGAATTAGTTCGTCTTCTTCCAAACCACTACCATTCTTACAACTCGGTTTCTTATTCTACAAATTTATTAACGCAAACAGATTTTAATCCGTGAGAAGAACCTAGTTAGATTCAAACAACGGTAATCAAAGACCAATTGAACAAATTCATAGCACAACCAATAATTTCGTTAACAAAACCCTAGATTAGATTTCTCAATACTTTTTTTTCTTCTTCCCCAACAGAAAATCAGAAAACTAGCTCAAATATAGAATCCCAGAAAACCCACGCAAAGAAAAACAATTAAAATCATATTACAGAATTAAAGGAGCTCGCTCTGATACCATCTTAGATTTAGAGACTACATTGAAAGATATGTAGATAAACAATAGTCTTATTATTCAATGTAATGATTCTCCTACAATAAATCTATGGGCTATATATGGCTAAACATAAAAGCCTAATGAGGAACTTACTCAACATGAAAAATAGACACTTATTAAATAAGACATTACTCTAGTCATAGTAACTAATACTAATAGTTGTGGCCAAAACCAGTGGAGAAAGATAAAACCATTATCCCATTTTGATCTCTGAAAATATGACCCCCTCCACTGACCTCAGGACTAATCTGTATTCAGCTTTAGTGTCCCTGTACGTAGGAGGTCTTGTCCACTTAATGAGTTTTGGTTTCTTACGTTGAACTGTTGGGAGAGATGAAGTGCCTGTATAGAGAGAAAGATAGAGATAAGCAATGGAAGAAGGCCCCTTCTTTATCTTGAATTTGAAGGACAGAGCTTGCAACCATTCTTGATTTCTGTAATCCATATTTCTGTATAGAGCATGCAACCTTGATGATATTTCTGTAATCCATAGCAACCCCATCATGTAAATAAACATTTCTAAGTTTCCTGACTTCCCATACTATAATAGGACCCAAAACTCCTTTAAGCAAATCCATTTGTGTAGACTTTGAAGCTTCTAAAGCCATGAATTTAGTCTAGCTTGGACGGAGCATACTCTACTAATAAACAGATCACAAAAAATCATTGAAATGACACCAAACTCTATGAGCAGTGCACCCTTGTATAAATAAAGACCCATAGATTAAATGTGAGGGTCATCTGAGTAGCATGATATTTAGAAACCAATGGAATAAAACGATTTTGTTTCCATCCAGAGTTAATATGGTGCCTTAGCCAATTCACGTGGGCCATAGGTGAATGATGTGATCTTTGTAGCTCCCATGTACCTTTGATAGAGAAATTTCCCTCCAGAATTGGTCCCATACTGCCTTGTCTAGATCTGTTGAGAGAAAATAACTAGAGACTAAAGCAGATTTAGTATTAATTGGAATATCATTTGACAACCCTTCTCCAATCCCAGCTACCATCTAATTTGATGATTTTCTTGACTTTTATTTTCTGATCAGTTTGTATATTTAGTACCTCATTCAAAGGGCCACAACCACACCAATTTCTTGCCAAAAATGTACCCCACCATTCCCAAGTATCCAAGCGGTATGATTGCTAACGTTGTCAAAAAACTGAGACACATCAGACCACATTTTAGATCTTGCTGCAGCTGAAGATCTTGCAAGTAAAAAACTCTCTAATGTACCTTAAGCCTCTCACACCCAACCCACCTTCTGCTTTTGGCCTGCATATCTTCTTCCAAGAGATCCATTTTTTTTTTGATCTTCCCTTCAAAAAGATCCCCAAAAGATATTAGAGAACAACTTTTCTAGATGATCAAACATTGCATCAGGTAGATGCATACTAACCTTTAGGTGAATAGGCATAGAGTTCAACACATGATTCAGTATAAGTTTTCCACCACTAGAGAGAAGATTTGCTTTCCATCCTGTCATATTTTTTTGAACCCTGTGAATCAAGGAATCAAAGTGTGAAATTTTAATTCTTCCATAAGAGATAAGAGTACCTAGATAAGTGAAAGGAAATGACTTATGTTCGTATCCTGAAGAAGCTTGGACAATGTGTTTCCTAACATTATGCATTGGAAATAGATCTTACTTTTAGCTCTGTTTATTAGTTTTCCTGAGACTTTTTCATATCTATCCAAGAAAGTAGTGGGACCTTTAATTGATGTCTTTGAGTCATTTAAGAAAACCAAAAAATCATCGGCATAAAAAAGAAGAGTTATGAGGTTGCAACCTCTGGCAGTTTGATAAAATCTAATCATACAAGAAGAGAGACACTGCAACAATCCTTTTGAGAGAACTTCCTCTCCAAGAATAAATAAAGAGGGGGAAAAGAGTCTCCCTGCCTCAACCCTCTTGTAGATTTGAGAAAGCCCTTGTAAACACCTTGGAGAACTAAAGAGAACCAAGGAAATCCAAATGCAATTTAAAATAAGAGACACCCATCTATTATTGCAGAACCCAAACTTTTACAACACACTTTTAAGAAAGCCTGAGTCCACTATGTCTTACTCCCTTGCTATATCCACTTTCTAGATAATATTATGACCTCTAATTTTCTGATTAGTTCACCAACAACCTCCTGTGCCATACCAATTTTTTTCACAAATATCCTTACCTTGAACAAAAGCTCTTTGATTAGTAGTGATAAGTTTTGGCATGATACTTCCCAATCTCTTGGTAATAATTTTGGTGAAGATCTTGTAGACCAATGAGCACAGACGAATAGGTTGTAAATCACCAAGTTGAGAGGGTTTTTCCACTTTAGGAACCATGGTAATAAAAAAAAGGTGTAGATAGAACCTTGGCAGGGGGGGGGGGGGGGGGGGGGGCGCATTAAAATATTCCTTTGCAGAAATAGCTAAAGAGAAGGTCTTCACACAGAATATCCCAGTATTAGATGAAGTAACCTGAATTATATTCACCACTACCTGGAACACTATCTGAAGGGATAGTAAGTAAGCTTTCTTTGAATTCCTTCATAGTGTAGGTACTTGAAGTAGCATCTCATTGTCTGCCTTAGAAACTACTGGAGGTATTTGTAAGCCTTTCTGGATCTAAAATAGTGTCTTCAGATGAGAGCGTATGAGCAAAGTAAAAAACTACAGCCTCATGTATAACAGTTTCATCATCAGAGGTCGAGCCATTGACAAAGTAAACTTTGAGAGCATAATACCTTGTCTTTTGATTTGAGCCACCTTGTAAACGAACGCTGTATTAGCATTACCCTCCTCCAACCATCTCACTCATGATTTCTCTTTCCACTATACTTCTTGTAGCTAGAGAGTTGAATCTAACCTTGGTTTTTCGCGATTCATTATGGACTGTGGTATCCCAGTGTAACTCCAGTTTATGTTCCAGCTAATAGAGTATTAAACCAAATTCATCTTCTTAAAAAGATTACCTAAAGCAGTGTGGTTCCATTCCCCTACATTTTTGCAGTTTAAGAGCAAGGGAGTTTAAACCATTACCAAATACACCAGGGGACCAATTGTTCTTCAAATTTTTGTATACCCAATTGAGGAGTTGCTCAACTCCCAAGTTCTCATGTGCAACTCCAATAATGTTAAAATTCCCAGCCACTAGCATAGGACTAGTGCGTTGTTGTGAGATGTTTACTAATTATGCCTATAGTGATCTGCTTAGCACTATCAAGCATTTGGCACATACAATGTCAACTGAACAAGTACAATCACTTGGTAATGTTACATTACACTGTAAAGGCTGATTTGAAGCATAAGATATCGATAAATTGTAGTTAGATCTCCATATTAACCAAATTTTACTCTGATTGACACCATTAGACGTGCAACCATGAAAACCAAGTCTCTTTGCAGTTTTCATTAATTCTTCAGCTTCAGCAAAAGGCTCATAGAGATCTGACAAAGCTAACTTAAGAATTTCACTAAGATTCTTAAGCTTATTAATGGTCTCATTATTGGCTACCCCCCCCACTCAATTAACCAGTTAAAGTTAGGCTCTTGCTCTTAGTAATAACACTAAGAGGAAGAGTTGAGTAATTTTTTATCTTTCTGGAGTACTTGATGGCAAATCCTCCTACAGTCACGAGTTCCCAAGAGGCAGCAACAGCAACCACTGTATTGTCTGAGAGGGATTCTTTATTGGAAACCCTGGGACTTTGAATGTATTCTTCCCCAACAGATAAACTCTTGCTAAGCTTGATTGGCGAGTAAATTTCTTTTTCTACCTCACCCTCATCTAACGCAGACTCAGGGAAGCGGATAGGAGAATTACCGCCATGTACCACATTTGCTGGCTTAGGTATCTCCTCCTGCACCCTCTCTGACTATGACACATTCAGATCCCCAAGAACTCCCAAAGCCCCCACTGGTGTTGTTGTTTAGCTTCTCAACAGCCATAGGGGACACGTCACCATAAAAAACATCTTAGAGAGTGATCCCTACCTGTTTCTTAACAGGTTTGGCTCCTTGGACCTTTCTTTTGCCTTCCTTCATAGTTTTCCTCTTTGCTTCAGCCAGAGGGATAACCCTTTGTTTCCTCTTACTTAGTGCAAATATCATCAGAATGGCCTTCAAGACTGCAAAAGCTACAAACTCTTGGGAGTCTTTCATAGACCACCTTTTGAAGAAAAGAATCAATCTTAGGCAGATTAACCATGACCTCTCTAGGCCATGGTCTTATGAGTTTCAACTCAACACAGACTCATGTTGTACTTGGTTGGGAGGGGACCAGGTGGTCTGATCTGTCTTCAAGTACTTGCACACCAACCCTGGAACTGGTTTGAACAAAGCTTGGTTAAAGAAACTAACTAATTTCAAACCTGGGAAGTTCACCCAAATTGGAACTTTGGGGAATGCTTCTTAGGTCAAACCCTATTTACCAGCGAACAGATTTGTAGTAGAGGCCTCTGATTTAAAAGATTCACGAGCCAAAGCTGTCACTACATCGATTTTACTTGTCATCACCAACATGATGTGCTTAGCATTAATGAGACCCCATATTAATCTGGCCTTGCAGACCCCACAATTGATCAACATGGTTATTAATCTCATCCAAGGTAGGTCTGCCCGAGTATTTCATGATGAGAGTTGCGCAAAGGTAGCCTCAGATCGAGCGATGCCTTGAGGAGAGAAGGTGATGCTGGGAATTCCATCCTTGTTAGAAACCATAACATCAACTTGCTTGCACATGTTTCCTGGGAACAACAATAGCAAAAGATTTGCAAGGCAAACAAAAAGCTGCACTACAAAATCCAAACAAAAAGCAGAAAGGCCCTCCTAGGCTAGAAAAACTTCATGTACATTCCAAGATAATATTTTTCCATCTAGCAACAAAAGAATCGAAGAACACCCCTTTCATATCAAACGCCGCTTTACTCCACCAAAAGACAAAAGATTTTGTCGAGATAAGAACTTTCTCTTTCGTCCGTTCTTTTCAAATCGCCCTGATAACGGCAAAAGATACAAGAAGCCATAGTCTTACTCCGTCCATGAAGATTATTTAAGTTACATTATGATAAGAGATCCATTGCATTATTAGGTTGAGGCCAGATAAAACCAGTTTTAGTAAATAAATAAATCCAAATTTCCCGAGTGAAAGGATAATGTATATAATGATGGTCAATGCATTTCCTATCTGGCTTACGCATTGTCAAAGCCTTATTCAAGTATAATAGATCATAGAAGATAAAGAGAAATGAGAGAAAACTGAAGAACACAAGACTACATTGGATTGAATTAGTTGAAGAGTTTAGGTTAGAACTTGGCTATATATAGCCTACATGAAAAGATAAAATGACTAAAGTGCCCTTGACATTACACTAACTAATTATATCTCTAACACTCCCCATCAAGCTGTAGATGATACTATAAGTAACATCGAGAGTTTGCAAGTATAAAACATAAGCTAAACTAAATAGTTATAGATATCCAAACTTCAGATCCTATGCAATGCTAGAAATTGCAAAGCAGATGCAGCCACCAAACCAAAACTAACGCCCAAAAATAACACTCGGATATTACCTACAATAAGATGTATAACTACACAGAAGCCAGTAATCAGATGCCATATCAATCACCAAACCAAATGCTACCAAACCAAATTAAAACAACTTAGAGCAAACTAACCACCAAATCCTAATCAGATGCCAACTAACTACCAAATGCTAATCAGATGCGAACTATCCGCCAAAAATGCTAATCAGATACAATCGCCAAATACTAATCAGATACAATCGCCAAATACTAATAAGATGCGAACTAACCCCCAGATGCTAATCAGATACTAATCAGATGCGAACTATTCGCCATAAGCTAAACAAATGCATATTAACGCCAGATCCTAAACAGATGCGTACTAACGCCAGATCCTAAACATATACAAATTAATGCCAGATAATAACTTAATACGAACTAAACACCATCAAATATTACCCAGAAGCGTACTAACCACCGAACGTACCAGTAATTTTTTCAATTTCTAACTTGAAACATCCATATCACAAGTAACCCAACTCGATTCGTGACCTTTACCAATTTCATCAACCACTATCAAAACTTTGAGACCCCAATCACAAGCTTGACATTAGATTCAAATCAACACCTGAGAGAGTATGCCAGCCCCAGATCTACCACAACCCAAAAATCAGTAAACGACACCTTCAGAAATTAGTAAATAGCACTCTAGAAGCAGTATTGGATCTCGAGAAGTTGGTTTAGCAACCTAAAAATTGGATTTAGCATCCCACACTCTGGCCATCAGACTTCATTCCTCTCCTCCATCTTCTCCCAAATTTTGAATTAGCAGCTGAGAGAAAACATTAAAAATTGTAAGCCTAGAAGTTCATACCTTTCGGCCCTCCAATCGAACTCAATCAACCAACTCTTCATCGTTTACAGTCAGGAATCATTTATCACCACCCAAATATTAGAGGCAACACCCAAAATTTGTTTCAACACTACCCAATCGGTTTCACCACCCTAAAACTTGTAAATACTTCTTCCAGAATACTAACAACAACCTAGAAAACCCATAAACTCTTAAACACTAGAAAACTATTAACCACAACTCAAAAATTACTTGTAGCACATCAAAATTAGTAAACATCACTCCTTGTTAGTACAATGACCCTAGTGATTTCAACCCCAATTGCAAAGTTACAGCAACACACCCAAAATTTCAAACCATTTAGAATTAAAACACCAAAAATTCTGAGCATAAAACAACCCCCCAAATTTAATTGAATATGTTCATCTCCAAAACTCAACATCCTCTTTAACAGAATAAAATCTGACAATTGTGATTCAATAATCAATCTTTGAACCCAAGTAATCATAACCAATTCCAGCTTTAATCATTGCCATAAACGAACTAGCAGATAAAAATCAAATTAGATTTGATTAAGTAGGAGGAACCCTAGAAACCAAAGTCCGACTGTAGAGAGGGAGAAAAAGCAAATCAAATTGCAAGATAATGAAGCAACACTTAAGATAATCAGTTTACAATAGTAGGTATGTCATAGATGCAAAAATCAAACCAGCAACATAATCAGATTCGTCTCCAAGTGATTCGGTACAATCAGGCTCCAATTAATAAACACTAAACGGAACTAGATTTGTGCAACCAAATCTATCTCAATCAGCAACAGCAGAACCCTAATTCACTTTTCAATTAGATTTCATCTAAACTCAAAATCAGATGCTTAGATAGACAACTGCAGACAGAGAGCGAGAAAGAGTGAGAATCGTAACGGCTCTGATACCATAATTAATAGATCTTAGAAGATAAATAGAAATGAGAGAAAACTGAAGAGCACAAAAGACTACATTAGATTGAATTAGTTGAAGAGTTTAGGTTATAACTTGGCTATATATAGCCTACATGAAAAGATAAAATGACTAAAGTGCCCTTGGCATTACACTAACCAATTATATCTCTAACAAAGTAGACAGTCCAAGCAGAGAAAACGACCTTCGTTGGGGGTTGGGCTACTGAAAGCCTTTTGGAAGGATCTTATATAGAACACCCTTTTGTTATATCCGCCCAAATTCTCGTGGGTGAGAATACACAGTTTACCGAAAAAGGATGCCAATGTATCCAACTCGTGATTATTAAAACGGCGCCGAAAGCCCAAACTCCATGACAACCCTGTATGATTAATACACATCATTTTTTTGACAATGAACTTGTGATAATTTGAAGCAATGAATAAGGATGGATAACATTCCTTTAGCGTGGAATCAAATAAGTACTCTGAGAAATTTCGCCTATTAGTTATGCCAACCCTTATCCTAATTCTTCTCCCAAAACTTCATTTGATATTCGATATCCCACGCCAGACCCATAATCATAGCTTTCTATTACCTCATTGCTACTTCACCCTAATTTTGTAACTCTAGACCTAGTCTCCATCCTCAAGACCATATCTTCATAACCACATCTTTAACAAAGCATTATTCATTTGAGTTAGACTCTCTAATCCGTAATTACCCTTCAACCCTCCATTCTCTTCATCCAAAACAACTATCTCATCGAAGCAAACCAACTTTTGTGCCTTTCAATATTACCTACTTTATTCTTATTCCATATAATAAATTCACTCTTCAACAGTCTAAAGACTCTAAACCTAAAGGCTTTTTCAAGTAAACAATATGTCAACTTTGAAGTTGGAGGACTGAAGTTTGGGGTGAGTGATATTAAAGAGTCTATATCTTGTAAATTGTGCATAGGGAAGTGGACTACTGTTTATCTAAATTATTTTCATAAGCGACATTTTAGTTGTGTACTTACCTAGCAATGTTAATTAAGTTGATATTGATTTGAGCATTGTGTTTGTTCTCGATTCATATCACTATAAACATTTCAAATCAAATTTTCAGGGCAGGGTGTTTGAGTCCCAAGGAATTGATCACATAGTTCCTTGCATAGGTCAGTCATATTTGTCGAGGATTGCGGTTGAGCTTCTCTTTGAGCTGTTGCATGATCATTCTGGTTGGAACATTTCTGCATCTAAGAAACTCTCTGAGCAAAGCGATGCGGTTCTTTTTCTTGTCATGCTTCTAAATACGGAGTCTGCAGAGAAAGCAGAAGAAATCTTGCTGCAGCTCTGCAATGATGATGACAGCAACATTATTCACGCTGCTGCAGCAAATTGGTATAAACCACTTATTAATCGTCTTGTTGAAGGTTAGCATCCAACTCCATCATCTATTCATTTAAAATCTATTTTTCAATAACAATCACTACTATGATTCTTTTTTTTGTTGTAAAATTTGTGGAATAAAATGCATTATTTTATTTATATATACATAGATATAGATGTATATTATTGTCAAAGAAACGGAATTATGGAAAAAATATTATGCGCAAGCAACATAATGTCGCCTTTTTCTGTTTCCAAAACACCTCAAAGACAAATCTGGAAATTAAACATTACTCCTTTTTTTTTAGAATGTCGTATAGTGCGTGGGTTCGTACACCATTTCAATAATGGGCAATTTTTACATGGTATCGAAGAATATCTGATCTTAGAGGAAATATAAAGTTTTCACGATTATGCGGGAGCTCACATTGCCGTCGCCACACTACGAGATGGGTGAGGATAGGATGTATTGCATTCTAATGGTAGTCCTTTGTGTGAGGTCGTGAATTGGTTGGGTGTGAAGATGCAGTCCTTTCTCACTGGCCAAAATCATGCACCCACCAAGATCGATAAACCATTTTTCAATGCTGCGACCTACAGTAAATCCCAAAGCTGTGGATCCAACCGGGATTTCTGCGAAACAAGTGGTCATCAGCGAGCAAGACTCGCAACTACCAATCTACGATGATGATGTCAAATCTTTTAGGTTTTCCCCAACGGTGACGGAGACTCTCCGGGTTTGTTGGAGAGAGAGTTTCCCACCATATCGAGCTCACAGATTTTGGCCAATTTTTTTTATTCGCTTTTGAAAAAAATAATTTTGACAACCCTGGATTCTTTCATAAAGATCAATGTAGCCTGACTGGTTCATGTTATAAATAGTGATCATGTAGACATGGGTTCAACTCCCAGCTCGATCATAATTTTAAACATTTTGTTGAGTTTCTCAAAAGAATAAGCCTCTTAATGTATTTAATTTGTATCATTTTAGGCAACTCTAAAATACTCTTCAAAAATTACTTCAGGGCTACCACCCCGCCCCGATACTACTATTTTGAACCCCCTGGACCAATATCTTGGCCCCTCCCCTGATGCCTTGCCTTGTGGATGTGATTATGTTACTCAATGGTTACATCAATATCCAAGGGCTCCAAAGTCCAAATTCACATGGAGGTCAACAAATTATTACCCGTACAACAAATTTGGGCTATAGTTTGGCTACATGTACCAATACCACTCTGTCCTTCTGCTAATACTCAATAGGGCCAAGGTCGGGATCACGCTAAGGCGGCTACACCATACTGCCCTTTGCATCCTTCTACAGCTATGACCGCACTGGGGTCTTCCCGAAGCTTACGATAATCCAGAGCCCTATTAAACACGCTCTCAAAACCAACTATCAGTACCTACCCATAGAAGGTCACGATTTATCTACTCTTATTCGTTCTTTTGCACAACATAGTCGCTGAATTTAACAAGAAGGTTGATTCTGATCCGATCATGTAATGCTAGTCAAGACGGAACTTATGGGGTATATCACTTGCTGGCATAGTTGACAAGCCGCTCATATTCAGGAAGGCTATCTACCGATCACGTCATGGTGGGAGATGCAATAAGGGTGGGAGATGCGACATGATTTTTATGACTGAACTTGTTCCTGCTCAGTGCAGGAACAACGTCTTTATGCGATTATAGAATCTGTGACAGGTTGAGTCTAGCGTAAAGGGGTGCAGATGAATTATGTTTATTGTACACTCACCCTAACTTGGGTAAAGAGACGCCCAAAAAGTAGGGAGGTACCTAATGGGTTAAGAAAGCATATTCAGAAGGATCTTCTATTCCAAAGAAAGCATATTCAGTAGGCCTTAACATCGAAGGAGCTGCAAAAACTGCGACAAACACGACAATGCCGTTTACTTTTACATTGAAGCCAGTGATTTGGGGACTAGGGATTACATGTTTTAGTGAAATGTTGTGAATTGCTAAAAGTTATGGATATTCGTAAGGTATAAAAAAAGATTGTGGTTCTTTATCAAGCATATGACAGCTTTGACTAAAGCCTTTGTGTTCCACATAGATGAAATCACGCCCACCTATGTATACCGCAATGGGATGATTTCTATGTAAGAGTAGAAAAATTTATTGCAGATGTGGACAACTGCAGCTCCCTTTTTTCTTATGCATGCCACGAATCAGTTATTGAAAATAAATCTCAAGTGTTTGGATACTATTGAAGAAGAGTCCGCTTAGTATAAGCCCCACCCGCATAGTACTCTCTATAGGACCCCTCTAACTCAATGACACCTAGCCCGCAATTCCCTGCGACTCCAATTCTCCCATGTTTCGCTCCTAAAATACTCTTTATATAATGTCATATTAGCCTTGCAGGTCTCTAACTATTTTACATTAGAATAATAAAAAAACTAATATGTGCATAAATATAATTGATCAATTTTATTAAAAATAAATAAAATATCTAGAATCTTAGTCGCCTCCCTACAAAAATTTGTAGCAGGTTAGTTTTGAAAGACAGCCAAGGATCTTATTCGTCTCACTCCAAAATATTTATAATGGGTTCAATTTGAAAAAATAATCCTTGTGGATATTAGTCGTTTCCCCATTAAAAGATCCAGGATCGTAATTGCCTCCCCAAAACAATTTGTAGGGAGACGGTCTCCCCAAAATATTGCGAAGGTGATCAATGAATAACGAATTATATTGGGGAGTGGATTATGTTCTTCGGTTTTGTGAAGAAAAAAAATGATCGCTCACAATTTATTAAATATGAGATAAGTTGTTTTTTGTTTTTTGTTTTTTATTTTAATGTTAAATAGTTAGAGACTTGCAAGGCCTAATATGGCATTATAAAAAAAGAAAATAATTTTAGGAGAGAAAAATGAGAGAATTGGAGTCGCATAGAATTGCGGGCTAGGTGTCATTGAGTTAGAGGGTCTTATAGAGAGTTTTATGCGGGTGAGGCTCATATTAGGCGGACTCATTGAAGGATGAGGCATAGCTTTAATAAATCCAAATTATTGAAAAAACAACATTTAAGTACTCACCAGAAATTCTTTTCTTTCTTGTTCTCTGTACTCGTTACAAACTAAATATCCCCTTCATACAAGTCGTCAATCTACAACTAAATAATTGACGATAAAGTTAATCAAAATTGGCTACTCCTTATTGTTAGAGTATATGGTGTGACATATACTCTTAACACTTATCTTTCCATCCATTTGAAAAGTTGTAACACCCTTGTATGGCGACTAATTATTTACATCATTCACTATTTGTATGTCCTCAATTTTTACATGCCTTTAGCTACTAATGGATCTCATCATGCTAGCAAATGAGGGAAACTTTATAAATTAAGATCAAATCGTGATAAAAAATCACCCAATGTCCATGAAATCAACATCTTTATCCTCTTTTGTTCTTCAATGAGATAAAGCATGAAGTTGAGTAGGTTGTTTTCCGTAATCATTTTCAACCCCGACTCCCCCCTTCATATTATTACTAGTGTTACTGCACGCACTACAGGCGTACAGCCCCACTTTTCAGGCGCGCTTCCTTTGGTGGATTAAGTCGCCAAACTCATTGGACCACCACAACGTTGTCATAGGGTCTCCTTAACACTAAGTTATCGAATGTGGCTTGTCTTATAACAAAAGGTTGTCAAAGTCTATTGTCAAAATCACGCTGGACTTGCCTTTACAGTGTACCAAAATGGAGCCAGAGTAGAAGCTCATTGAGAAACCCAAAGATTGCATGGGGTCTTCTCGCTGATTGACTGCTCTCATAACCTAGTCTCTCCCTCTCTCTTCTTTAAAGTTTAAACCCAAAGAGAGACAAAAGAAACCCCCAAAGACCAAAACAAAGCCCCAAAATTTCTTATTTTTCCCATTACTGAAGAAACCCATAATCACCAATTAAACAACACTTCTCTCTCAGTAATTTATTGAAGCAGCACATAGAGATCCCAGTCATGGAAAAAGAAGAAAGCATCACCACTAACACTACAATCACTAACACCTATGATTCATTCAGACTCTTAAATGGAGTCATCACCACTTAAATTTCACCCAAGTCCAATACCAACTTCTCCCCTTAAAATCCACATGAGAAACCTAATTCAATGGCAATTGTGGCAACCGACCAAGCCCAATTTTTGTTTTGAATGAGATTAGGGTTTTAGTTCCCTTTGCTGAAATTAAAGTGGGAGGGAGAGATGGATAGGAGATGGGCGGAGGAAGAGATGAAGAAGAGACGGGAAAAATAGTTAAGGAGCAGAGGAGTTACAAAGAGGAAGACTGAGTAGATGTTTGTCGATTAAGGGAATGGTATTAGTGTAATTTCCATGGACTACCAAAGCTAGCATGACGACGAAAAACGGAATAAACGGTTCGAAGCCCGTTTTTGGTTATATAGTAGTATAAATTACTGTTATTATCATCTGAATTAACTTGCACTTATTGATCCATAACCCTTTATAACCATGTATTCCTCAGTGTCAACCAAAGTTTAGCGAACCCAAAGCCTTTTACAATCAAATCAGCGACGCCCAAACACACCACACTTGTGATAATTTCCATCCAAATTAACTATGTTTTTCTTTCGTAGCCCCAGGATTAGACTTCTCAATATCAACCGGTTTGTCCAGAGACGATGAACCAACAAACTTCAAACAATTCACCCATTGATCATGGTATTTTGCCTTATGTTTAGCATTTGCAAACCACTGAGGACTAAAAATCATAACACCCTTCTTCAAATGAGATTTTAGACTATTAACTAAACGAGAAACCTAAACTGACTCATCCTCTTGTACATCACTACGGGCATAAACAAAAGTAAACACATTATAATTGTTATCGACATATTTAAGACCTTGGCGAGAGCTTAAAATATTTTGATGTTGCACCCTTTGATGATTTTACGGAAGATATTCCTGACGCATAACACACTTCGAATTCTCCCAATTTTTGTATGGTAACAAAACTCTCATCTATGAATTGTTTCTTTATCTGCCACTATGCTCGGTCTCGATTTCTAAATCTTGTCGCAATATTAACAACTTGCTCCTTTCGCACTCTTTCCACAATTTTTTTCTCATCCAAATTTAAGTTGTCAATTTTAATTTCCAGATTTCCTGCACAACCAACTGAGTAGTGCTTTAAATTCCTAATTTTTCACTATTGTCTATTGACTATAATCCTCGAATTCACAATTAATGTAAGGATAATATTTGGGAAAAGTTGGGAAGATTAGGGGTTGATGTATCGAGAAAAGAAAATACAAATTGCAGGGAATCTTGGGTATTGAGTCGAGTTCGTTCTAGGGCGCCTAAACTTTTGCCGATACCTTTTTCAACAAAAGGACGTAAAAAACTAGATAGGGGAAAAAAAACCCCTAAGAACCTCAATAAATTTAGGGAAAGTAAGAAAATACCTTTTAAAATTTAGAGAAAGAATCACAATTTGAGAGGTAGAGAAAGTTGACATGGAACAGATCATTGTTGGGGTTTCGTGTTCTTATACTAATTTGATGCAACCTAGGGTTACGGTATGAACTTGGATTCGAAATACGAGTACTCAAATGCTAAGTCGATTCTTAAGTTTGAAAACCTTAACTTTTCAACAAGAGCACTCAAAAAAGCTCTCTAAACTTCATCTTTTTATTTCATCATTAGCTAACTATGTCCAAAGGCCTACATCCTTATTTATAGTAGAGGAGTTGGAAACTAAACAAACTAAAGAGAGTTCTAAACTCTACTTCGAAGCTAGTCAAATTCAAAATTAAAAATAGCCCTAAAATAATTACTAGGCTTAATTGATGAAAATAACCTTTAAACATAATTCTAAAATTCCCTAAAGATTTTATTAGCATAGGGCTTGGGTTTAGGGTTTTCTAATCTTTGTATGACTACTTAGAACCAGACCCATATCAACATGTTTATTTGTAATTACCATATATGTGCATATTGGGCATTGATTGTGTGACACAAATTCTTAAAGTTGATGTACTCCAGCTTGAGAAGGATAGTGCAAGTGTCAGAAGGTTATATATTCATTTGCTTGGTAGGCCTAGGGAATAGGTTACAAAAACTAAGTAAAAAACGTAGTCAATTTTCACAAGGGTGAGTTGTTAATAACTTGAGAATAACATTTAGTATAAGACACAAGGTAGTCAATGCGTGTTGCGATGCGAATGCGACCATGGCTAGCAATATGCAATAATGGATCTTGTGACCCCAATACGCATATTGCAATTTGCTTCGATACATTAGGTGAAATACTGTATATACTGATGTATGCACCCAATAAATGTATAATTATTAATCGTATATGAGTTTCTTTATTTTCGTATTTAAGAGATTGAGATGATATTAATTGAGTTTAGGTTGTTAGTTTATCAAGATCTAATATATTCGAGTTATGGGCTATTGTATTAGTTTCCTTGATCTAGTTTTGAATTTTGTCATATATCTCATATGAGTTATCATAGTGGAGGTTCTAGTTTTACTTGTAATCAAGTTTTGATGTTTACCAAATCTCTTACTCGACGTTTGAGTTTAATTTATCGCAGTCTTTCGCAACAGACTTTGCAATACATGCATGTGGAGAGAAATTGCGTTGCAATTGCGTTACTATGCGTCATAGGTGCTGTAAGGTGTGTTGTGTCGCACCAGTAGCAATTGCGCTCACAACACTCGCATCAGAGTACCTTGATACGACATTTTTAATCTGAAACATATTTGATGTCATCTACTTAAAAACATTCTTCTTTTTTAATTTTTTTGATCATCCAATAAAATATGTCATTCATCTAAAACTGCTCCCAATAGTTCTCGGGATAATTTTGAGTTTTTTTTTTGTTTGAACGGTGAATAAAATAAATAATGAAGGAAAAAACATGTACAAAGTGGGGGCAACTCCCTCAAGCTACAGACAGAAAGAGAGAGAGAGCCCGAGTACCAGAAAATCACAAGCTAAAAATACAAAACATCCACCAAAACAACAGCCACAAACAACACTTCTCATGGAGACCATCAATGAACAAAAATCACCACAGGAGAGGGGATTAGCTGCATAACAAAGAGGATAAGAACTGCATCACAGCCAGCCCTACAAGCACCCATAAGCCAGCCCTTCAAGCATCAAAGTATAAACTAACCAAAGCAAAACACAACTCCACAAAATCAACTCTCTCTGAACGCCAGAACTGGCAGCAAACTGCTTCCTACCATCAAAGAAAGGATAAAACCAATTCAGCTATGAGTAACTCCCTTAGCTGCTATCCACAGTCCAAATCTCAAGCACACTTTGACTAAAGCAATGCTTCCTAGTATTCCCATTGACTAGAAATCTGCAATGGGGAAATACAATAGTCAGTCTATCTAACATATTATGATAAGGGGCTGTGACCAGATTGCAGACCTGCACAAAATCATAAACAGCTATAACAAAGAGATCAAACTCATGAACAATAACAGAAATAGAAGAAGAGCATTTAAAAGCCCCAACAATCACTCTATTATTCAGCACCCTATTTGAGCATAAAAGAAGACCATAACAGCCATGATTGTCCACTGTCTTGTCAACATTACTAAGCATGCTGAAAACACCCCACTCATCTGTTCACACACCACAATCACACATCGTCATTGAACAATCCATTCTGCATTGATATTCCATCTGTTCAGATACCCTCTGTTGTCACAATGATCAATAACCTTGTAGGTTCCACTGGAGAATTTTTCCTTGACAATATTCTGAATTTTGCACAGAACAATCGTAGCCTCAGTGGCCAAGCTATTAAACACTCTTTCACTTCTCTCTCTCCGAATGTAATATATATAAGCATTGAAAACTGTTTTCCTGATTTTTGTAATAAGGGAGAGGTGCCTATAAAGTGTTGTCTGCACCAAATAATTTCCTCATCTAGGCTGAGAGAAGCTCTGTTGTACCCCAATTTTGAGCTTCAATTGCAAAAGAACTACATTCACTTTTAATTTGGGAGTACAAGGGACCTGCGCCCCCAGTTTATGGAAAAATATATAATGTTTATGCGTGCATCACAAGCTAATGTATTCTTATGTATCACACAAAAGTGTTACCATGTCTTTTGGTTATACTCCTGTTGTAAAAACGAACTGTAGCCATAGTATAGCTATATAGTTAGAGATATAAGGAGACCAAACATTACAACTTTGAGTAATTATTTTGCTAATTTCTGCACGGAGCGCATGAAGCTTGTGTTCAGGTGTCAAATAACAATGTCCTGTCCTTGGATCCTAAAAGTCTAGGTTTTGAAAATTTTATGAAATGTTGGACCCTTATTACCTCCTTTGAGTCACGTTTCATGGACAGTAACCAAGAGTCCAGTGAAGATGACTTTTCAAGTTGCATATCGGTACACTGTGACCTCCACTTCTTTTGCCTTATACACAAACCTTCTGAAGAAATATGTATAATATAAGGCAGAGTTCCCTATGTGTTTTCTACTCTATTTAGGTATGTGTATATGACTTTCAGTGGGCTGATCATTTTCATGCTTTCCAGGGCCGGAGCCTTCAAAGATATCAGTAATGGAGGCCGTTCTTCGAATGGAATTGGATGATTTGAATATTAAGAGTCTTGGTGAGGTAGGAGTAATACCACCATTGCTCAAGATGGTATCAGGAAACATTGATTCTAAAGAGTTGGCATTATCTGCTCTTGCTAAGTTGTCAAGTTGCCGCGAGAACAAGAAACTTATTGCAGATTCTGGAGGTGTTCCTCTTATCTTAGAGCAGATGTTTTTGTCTCATGTCCGAACAATTATTACTGCAAGGTGCTCTGAGATCCTTGAGAGACTGACTTCCAATGATGGCATCGAATTCCTTGTCAACTCGGATAAAACCCCCCTCGAATTAGATAAGATTGTTACCAACTTGCTCTCATTTCAACAAAATAAACAAATATCAAACACTATAAGAAAGCCTATTCTGCATGCACTGCTTGAGATTTGTAGGTCCGATGTAGGGCTCGTGAACAAAGCAATTCTATGTGCAAATGGCGTTTCTATTATCCTTCCTTTGCTAGATGAGCGTGAACAGGAAATACGAGAGGTCGCCATTAACCTTCTCTTTTGCTTCTCAAAGCATGAGCCACATGGAATTGTCGACTTCCTTCTTGTGCAGAGGAGACTAGCAGCATTGGTGGATGTTCTCAAGGACGATACTAGGAGCCATACACAGATGGCAATTGCTGGGTTGTTGGCTAATCTCCCTAAATCTGAAACGAGACTCACAGAAAAACTGATCGAATTAGATGGGTTGCAAGCAGTATTGAACATCTTGATTTCAGGAACCACAGAAGCAAAGGAGAATGCATTAGGTGTACTTTTCCGGTTTACAGATCCCACTAATATCGAATTCCAAAGAATGGTGGTCGAGCTAGGATTTTATCCTTTGCTAGTGAACTTTGTAAAGTCTGGTACTCTTACGGCCAAGGGACAAGCAGCGGCACTCATCGGTAACTTGTCTTCAAACAGTCATAAACTCACGCTGATGATATCTAAACCTAAACCTACTAGCTTTTGGTGTTTCCGAAGTGTTAGTGTTCCCATATGTGAAGCTCACGGCGGTATTTGCAGTGTGACCAGTACATTCTGTATGTTGGAGGCAAAAGCTTTGCCAGAGATAATCAGTCTGTTTCAAGAAAAGGTTCATGCTACTGCATATGAAGGAATTCAAGCATTATCCACATTGATTTACGATGAAAAACCTCATTCTGGAGCGAAAGTCTTGCATGAAGCAGATGCTATAAGTTCAATACTAGAGGTTCTGAACTGGGGAACACCATCTTTGAAAGGAGAAGCTCTCAGTCTTTTGGCAAAGATCTTTGTCACTCGGGAATTTGCAGAGGTGTACGGATCACGTGCTAGGATCCATCTTGGTACTCTGACAACTAGTAACATCCACGAGGGTTGGCAACTCGGAAGGAAAGCAGCTACAGTATTGACACAGCTAGAGCGATATTCAAGAACATCAATGTCTTATAGACGAGGTGGGTAAGAAGATAATTCGATATAAGACATGCATATTCTTTTGTTCTAGTAGGGTTAGAGTTTAAGTCGGTGCGAACACTAGTCTTCTGTTTCTAGTGTAGTAGTATTTCTCTTTGGCCTAACTCGCTTTACACCAAATTTGTTACTACTGTTTTGTCCAATTACCCTTTTGGATTATAAATTTGTTACGATTTATGTAAGTACTACGATTTATATTTTGTGAGGAAGTTAAGAAGCAGATCTTCAAAGTATTGTACCTTGCTACTCCCACATTTCATGTGGCATTTAATTTCAACCGTCTGTATGTCTGTATAGATGTGAGGTTAATACGTCACTTTCAACCTGTCTTCAAAAATCACAAGTTCTTGTTCCTGCATGAAATTTGCAAGTTCGTAATGTTTCACTTGTTCAGTTGATCTCTGCGGTTTCATACAGGATTCCTAAAGTTCAATGATGTAAATAACATATTGTATAGCCTGTGCTTATAAACTTATTGGTATATCGGATAATCTTATTGACGCATGGAATATGTTTTTAGGGTCGGGATAATAGCCACCCTGGCAAATGTTAACCATAACCCGATGCCAAAAAAAGAGTAGGCAATACGGTATTTTCCACTTCAAAAGGCAAATGGGAACCTCGAGATAATCAACAACACAAAAAAAAGAAAAATAGCAAAAAATTTGCAAACTCTCTTCCGGTGAGGTCCTCTCCGGTAAAACTCGAATCCCCTCCGGCAGAGTTCAAACTCTCTCTCTACACCACTTGATTTCTCTGTTGCCATTAAAGATGGTAGAGATAGTTTAGTGTTAGTATAATGCTAGGGGTACTATAATCTTTTTATGATATATCGAAGGCTAAAAGTAGCCAAGTTCTCTATGTTACCTTATAAGATTATCACAATGTAGACAGCCTCTTCTCTGTGTTACTTCTTCTTGCTAAACTTAGTTTTCATTACTTCTTTGTTTATAATATGGTATCAGAGCAGTTACGATTCACTCTTTCTTGCTCTCTGTCTGAGTTGTCTCTCCAAACATTTGATTTTGGGTTTTGAAGAATCTAATTGGTAAGTGATTTAGGATTATAAGCATAAATTTATGACTCTCCTACTATTGTAAACTAATTTTGCTTAAGTACTCCTTTATTATTTTGCAATCTGGTTTGCTTTTCCCCATTTTTTTTTCTTTTTTTTTTGCCTTTATACAATAAGATTTGGGATTCTAGGGTTTTGCTGCTGATTCAAATCGAACGAGTTTGAGGGTGGACAAAGTATGATTTATGGGTTTAAACGAGTTTGAGGGTGGACAGAGTATGATTTATGGGTTTAAAATCGTATGAACAAGATGGGGAATTTGATTGAAAGAAAAGCGGCTTCGATTAGGCAGTTTTGGTGAGGGTTCAGAGCTGCAAGAACTTCAAACGATTTAGAGATTTGTTGGTTAGGGTTCATTTTCGACCCTATTTAGGGATTAGAGATTTGTTAGTGTTGAGTGAAGGTGATTAGTATACTCAAATCTGTTTTTCGTTTAGGGTTTTGCTTTCTATTTTGGTGTAGAATTAAATAAGGGATTTACGTTTGATGATTGAAAATTGATTAAAGGGTGGTGGTAGTAATGATTCAGTGGGTGCCTTTTACTAGTTGTGGGTGTTATTACTGAAATCTGTGTTGTAAATAAATATATCTGGTGCTGATAACTGTTTTTGGTGTTGATAATTGATTACTGGCCATTTCTTCTTCTTCGGAAATATCTGCTTCGCACTTGGTTTAGAGGCATCTGGTTTCTTAAGATTGATTTTGATGCTTTTGTTATCTACTTACAAACTCTCTATCATCTAGAGTTTGCGCGGGGCGGGGGGTGGGGGGTGTTAGAGATAGTTTAGTGCTAATATAATGTTAGGGGTACTATAGTCTTTTTATGTTATATTGAAGGCTATAAGTAGCCAAATTCTCTATGTTGTAACCTTATAAGATTAATACAATGTAGACAACCTCTTTTCTCTTCTCTTCTTCTTTGCTAAACATAGTTTCCACTTCTCGAGCTTAATTATCTTTCAGCCAAGACTGCTGTTTTAGGTTTAAAAAATCATTTCTTTCGCGCAGACTCTTTTCTTTCGCACGACTCTTCTTCTTGATTTTACGTTTCCCCTCTATCATTAACAAGCATTCATGATTCACCAAACTTCTAGTCTTCTTAATTTTGATTGCAAATGTTACCTTACACCAAATTTATTTACCGTAGGATGGGACTTACGTTTGGCCTTAATATAACACCGCAACTTTCAACTTATGGTGGATATAAGACCTTATTTTTGCCGTATTGTATAGAACTGCATGTTGCCCCTTAGAGCATCTCCAACAGAGAAGGTATGTTATTCCAGTTTTGGATACTAGTATCCGGAATAACATGTCACTTTGCTCTAACAGATTTCTCTCCAAATTCAGTATTTTTTATTAAACTTGGGACCTACAATGTTATTTTATGTGAGAAAGAGAAAATTTTTATTAAAAATTTGGACCTACAATGTTATTTTATGTGAGAGAGAAAAGAAAGGAAGAAAATAAATATTTGTGGGGGATCCACAAAAGTAGTATGCACATACCACTCACCAAGTTTCGAATTTGCATACTTTGGAGGGATATGGGGGTGAGTATGCTGAACACCATGCCCCTGTTGAAAGGAGTTTTTGTAAAAATATGTTAAAAGTGTAAACAACATATCATGTTGTTGAAGAGGTTCTTAGGGAAGGTATCAATGACTTGTTTTACCGCAAGATAAAAATCTAAAATCACAAGTATTTACTTAGGTTGGGTATAGTATAGTTACCGTAATAGTTGTGTTTCCTTATCTATCTCCTATTTAAGAGAAACATATTTTTCTCTAAAAAATCCTTAAAATTGGGAGAATTGTATTTCTATCCAAACACAAGTGACATTTACGGCAACGCAAAATGCAAGTAAGCACGCAAGTGACCTTTATGAAAACGCAACTAAGCCATTACAACGATGAGAGTAACTTATAGGGACGCAAGTGTAATGTTAAGGCGATTTACGACAACGTAAGTAGGCCGTCACGGCAAAATAATTACTCATGCGGTGACATTTTTTTTAAGAGAAATCAAAATTGGGAAAAGAGAACTTGTAGTGACAAGAAGAGAGATTAATTTTGGGAGAGGTTGTTCCAATTCTTTGTCATAGGTCGCCGAAAGTCCGATTTGCGGCTTAACGCAAGTTGTCTCTTCAAATACGCTTTGTTCCTAAAGAAGATTGAGCGGTCACAGAGAGAAAGAAGAGAAGATATCAAAGAAAAGGAATTGAGAGAATAGAGATCGTGAGGAGATAGAGGAGGTAGTAGCATGGTTTTAAATAATCGTTATAACAACCGTTATAAGGGTAACGCCTTGAGCCCGTTCCGTTATACCCCATGTTCCGTTTCTAAAAAATGACACATGTTATTTGTTGTTACAGACCGTTATTTTATGCTATAACGGCTGTTGTTACCGTTATACCAAATATACCATTATAACACTGTTATATGCCGTTATATGTCGTTATATGATTCATGAGGAAAATCATTTCTTTTGATATAATATGAAATAACCACTAAGGTGAGGAAAATTATTTCTTGTGATATGATATAAAAGAAGAAGGGAAGATAGACGTCGATGTTATCGTGTAGACCCCATAAGTGTGTCTGCTATTTTATTGGAAGATCCATTATGTGAATGAATTGCTGGAGATGACGATGAGCCTTTGTTGCCAGCACATGAAGAATGGCGAGAAGAGCTTGAAAAAGAATTATCAATTGAAGACCCGGAGGTCAGTGAGAAAAGGAGGTACTTAACTTCTATTATTGACACAAATTTTCCAGAAAATTGGTCACAAACATTTATGTATCAAACACCAATGGAGCCTTTGCCTGAGGCGTATTTTGATATCGATTTCAGCCAAATCAATCTGAAGCATGGTCAACATTCGAAATACTTCAAATTTGATACCAATAAGCTTGACTTCATTTACCAGTGAATGCAATGTCGCATTCCAAAGTAATCATTTTCCATTTGATGTTTATGTGATTTTTAATGCTCTGGTGTGATGTTTAATGCTTTGGTGTGGTGTGGTGTGTTGTTTCAATATTGTAATAAGTAATAACTGTTAGGAGTTGGGTCCAAGCCCAAGCTAGGAACCCAACAGGGTTGGGGTGTCCTATACGGACTTCTAGCATGCCCATAGGCCCGATAAGGTTATGGAGAGAGTTTGAGCAAATTAGGTAACTTATGTTGTAGGGTTACCAATATATATCTTTGCATTATGTACAGAGAAGACAACTATGATGAATCAATAAATCTCTTATTCTCTTTCTCCTTTTATTCATAAACTATAGTATTATATTACTCTAGATTTATCATCTTTTAACACGTTATCAACACGCAAGCTCTAAGAATGAGGAGAGCAGAAATTACCTTCTAATCAGAGTTGAGGACACGTGGCATGCTGATGTGGCATGACACGTGCGTGACACGTGTGTAACATGTCTGGCACGTGACAGTCACCAGAGGTGATATATGGCAGTTATCAGACTATCACCGGCTGCCGACCAGACGTTGGAATTTTTGCCAGAATATTTGTCGAACGGTGACCAGAATATTCCCGTCGGCCACCGGAGCAGTCACTGGAGAGGTGACGTGGCAGGCATGTGCGAGGCACGTGTGCGTGTGTGACACGTGTGGCACGTGTGCATCCCGTGCGTGTGGCAAGTGTGTCTTATACGTCCATGACACGTGGCAGACTGGTTCAGAGCATTCAACCCGATCCAGACCTTGACCCAGACTGAGTCAGACCGGTCCAGAACTGATCTAGACACTAAAATAACCATAAATATGTTAATTTTTGGTTAAATTGAGCCCAATTTTTTTAAAATATTATTATTAATTGGGCCTACCCCGTGAGGGACCAATTTTGGATTTTTTTATGCAATTTTTTAAAAAAATTTGGGTATAGGTGCCTCGTATTAGAACATTGGCTCACTTATATGTGATATAAGTAAATGGTGTAATACATATTCAAGTATCTTACAATAGCTAATATGATATTATTAGTATGCCCCTATGATGCTAATTATCATGATCAAGGATCACAAATAATACAAAACCAAAACTAATTTAAAATATAACTTGGAGTCATATCTAAATCTCAATTAATTGTCAAAGACAAATAATTAGAGCTCAATTAGGAAATGACTTAGTCTTATTTCTAAAAAAATGGTGCCTGAGGAACCAATTTTTTGTATCTAGGTACAATTAGATATTGCAAGATAATATTTAGAGGTATATAGGCATTAATAGCAACCTATAGTACCCAAGAATGTTAGTTTAAAGATAGGACCACTTCTTAGCTAAACATCTAATGCCCTTCATATTCGTAGCAAATGGTTCATTTGGCTAGAATATACCTACCTTTATAAAACTTAAGGGCTTAGAACACCCTAGTTCTTAGAATAAGGAACACACATCTAGTGGTTTTGAATAACAATCTTGGCTAAAATTTTATTAAAATACATATCTAAGATTAAGATCGTCATTTTTATAGGGTAAAATTTGGGATTTAATTATTAGAAAAGAATTTCATGAGTTTTAGAATATGAACAGGGTTCAACTATAACATGATTGAGAATCAGTTATTTATCTTTATTCTAACTACTATGATTTGTCTTAAATGCAATTGATATGCTGATCAAGTACTACTACTACTGGTATTGATCTACATCCATAATAGATGTTGTTAACACTAAGAACGTTGAGTATTTCCTATTGCAATTTCTATTTTAGGTACCAATCAGCATGACCTGTATGGATACTGAAATCCATATGCTATTGCAGAATCTGGACAAGACTATTGTTGAAAACATTGAGTTTCTAAATAACAAAGTAGGAGCTTTGTTTGGCACCCTCGCCTCCATATTTAGGAAGGCCTGATAATGGATTAACTTATACTATGATAGTATTATATGATTGCGGCAAAAATTTTATTTGGCACTGCAACTCCACTATAATCTCACATAGAGAAATAGTTGAGGTAAATATAGATATTTAAAATATTCTATTACAATTTCTACACTTCAAATATTGTCCTTCTGAGGAAACATTTGATAGATCACTGTGTACGCAGACCTAATTCACATTTTCCTCATTTATGAGTAAAACAATGAGCTACTGGTTACGAACCTCAAGCTTATGCCTACTAATAGTAAGCATATGACAAAGTCATACAATGTTGGGTCTAGTGACAGGGGGAGTTGCAGACAGGGTAGCAACCATGGATTAACGAGAGGTAGTAACAATGACAGGATTTAACTCCAGCTATCAGTAACCAGAGGGAAGGGGAACAAGAAGTTCATCAATGGACCAAAATGGAATAGGAAGAATTTTAAAATGGATACGAGATAGTCGGGTACAGGATTGCAAGGCACCCCATACAATCTATAGAGATTAGCCCCGAACTTATCACGTGATCACAGCTAGCACAGACCACGTTACGGCAGAGTTTGCAGCTTTGGATTTCTCCCATGATACCAATGCAGCATTGGATCATGTTCTCAGAATGAACAGTAGTAACTTCTCAATAGATGAATGATGTCACCTAGAGAGCATTTCCAAGTAGTAACTTTACTTATTGAAGTAGTAGCTTTATTTTATTAGTTCTATCATTGACTGAGTTGGGAACTCTTCAGTGTTTAGTTTAATAGAATGCTCGTGAGATGCACTGGTTTGGTATCCCATCTATGTGAGATTGTTCTTTAATTTTTTGAATTTATTGCTTGGGAAGTAGTTAAATTTTATGTATAATAGTTGATCTACTACATACAACCTGCCTATGGATCTATCTACTTATTGAATATGACCGATAATCGGATGAGTGACGACATATGTTTATGAGACATTAGTACCACGCACTTGATCCTTTTGAGATATGCATATATTTATTGTCTAATCTTGTGCATCAGGAATGGCGCGAATATCATTGACACGACCAACATGATAGAATGTACTAAGTGCGTTATGCTATTACTCTCTATTGGTACGATACGAGGTATCTAGTCTATTTTATATATTAGTAAATCCAGCCAGATTTTACTGAGTTTAGGGAGATACATGATAATGCTTATCACGTAATGAATATTGGAAAAAATGATAGACAAGATTTTGTGCATTCACTCCATGTCTAACGGTTATAACACGCTATTGAAACGGTTTCTAATACGCTCCTCAGGGATCAGATAGTGAGGAGAATTATCGGGATTACATCTCAACTTTTCTTCAAAGGAGAGAAGATCCAGTGATTTCAAGGAAAGTCTAGTATTTCATCCTAGTATGACCAAGGTGGGGTGAGATCTCTAGCCTTTACTCCAGACACATCCATGGAGATACATATGAACCTTTTCATCCACATAGTGGCCCACTTGACTATTTATGGTCATAAAAGACGCATCTATGAGATGGTCTTACGTTTGCCTACTTATAAAATCTAGGAATGCAACGTTAACACGACTTCTCACTTAGATCATTCGATCGCAGGCTCAGTTCCTGGATTTACCGATCAAAGTCGATCGTTGTGACTTGACGGGGGCTTGAGAGTTGGACTCACAGGTTTTTGATGATTATTTTACAGCTAAATGGGATAGATGATTGAACATCGTGAGTACCCTGTACCATACCCATCTCGGGATTGTCGGAGAACCTAATCAAGCGATGTAGTATAATCGCTAGGCCACTGTTATTACGATCACAACTTCCGGCTAGTGTGTAGGATATGCATTCTTGCTCCCACAACACTGATTAGGGTTCATCCCTTAGAATATCATCATATTTTATTTTCCTAAAAGCGACTAGTAACTGGGTTGGAATCGACAAATATTTGGATGTTCCGTACAAGTGCCAATTGTACCACAATGTATGAAGATGGGACCTTCAAGGTCGGCCTGGTATTATGTGGGTTATGATTCACATTTATCATTGGATATTTGAACCCACTGGCGACGTATATACTATAGGGCAGATAATTGTCACTTTGATGAGACGATATTCCCAACATTGGGGGGAGATATGACAGTCAATGCTGAGGATATTTCCAAGAGGTCTTAGAAAATACCATCATTGTCTCATCTAGATCCCTATACATAAGTTAGGTGACAATAAGGTTTAACAGATTATAAACCTCTAATAGGTTGCAAATGATTTGCTAGACGCATTCATAGGCACTATTGAAGTACCGTAAGTGTATGTACCTACAAGTAATACACCTACACAGCTGAACATTCTGGGAGAACTAGTACCGCAGTAGAACGTTCTAGGGTAATTAATACCATAAACGAATATGAGGCTCGCGCTTAAGGGATAAATATGACTAATGGTGCAGTCGGTTCATCGAGGATGGAACAACCCATTGACGAGGAAATAGTAGTTACGCGACCAGTTAATACATTACGAGACTTGCCCCGCGTGGCACATACGCGTATGATAATAATGAGATCTCAATCAATTAAAAATCTGTAATAAGCACAACGTAGGATCGTTCAGTAGATTTATCGATAAGGTATTCATATTTGCTTCTGTGCTAACCATCAAGGTTGAGGATTCATAGCCAAAGTAGGCATCTGGAATCCAAGTGGATCTCAGCTTGTTAGCATAATGTGAAATGATACAATTGAGTCTGTCGATTATAAATGGAAAAGGTACAGAAACATAATTAACTCGGAGAGATAATTTGGTCAAGGCAAGACTAGTTGCCCAATTTTTTTTAAGAGATCTGGCATTGAGTACAGTGTAACCTATTACCCGGTTATAGACTCTATAACGTTTCAGTACTGATCAGTCTGTCAAGTTGTCAGGGACAAGCTAGACATGTGTCTGATGTAAATACCGCATATCTATATGGGAAACTAGATACTAATATCGACATGAAGCTATCTGGGGAGGTATAAGCTTCTAAAAGTAATTAAGCCCGACACACGAGGTGTGTACGTAATAAACCTGGAAAATTTATTATTAACATGAAACAATCAGGGCCCATATGACATAGTAAGTTGACTCAGTATTTGAAGATCGGGGACTTTGTAAATATCCTTATCTGTCCATGCATTCTTATTTAGAACACATATATTTGCTTCACTAATCATAACAGTATACTAAATGATTTGAATATCATTAGACCTCCGGGGGAGATCGCGAGAGCCGCCGAATTCCTTGGGAAAGAATTTAAAATACAAGACCTTAGGAAATCAAGAGTGTCTCGATTTGCAGATCGAACATCTTGATAGTGACACTCATACACCAAGCAATATATATCGAAAAAGTTATCTAACACTTCGATATGGATGTAGTACATGGTGCTAAGTCCTTTATTACGCGTCCATCACTTGGGTGTGGACAACGACATCTTCCACCATACTAATGGTGGGAGAAACTCCTAAGGCTATGATGCCATATCTAGGAGGTGCTTTGCTATAGTTAGCTGGGTATACTAGACCCAATGGCTCATTCGCAGTAAACTGTTTGGCTTGCCATAATTCAGTTCCTACCCAAAGGCACTGAATAGGATCAAGCACATTCTGAGATATCTCATCAGCACGAAAGACTAGGGTCTATTCTATCCACAACTTGACAAATGGGAAATTATAGGATACGCCGATACAGGATATTTGTCTGATTCACATAAAGGCCGATCACAATCGGGTTATGTGTTCTTGTATGGAGATACTGCAATTTTATGGAGATCAGTGAAGCAGACAATGGTTTTTTACATCCTCGAACCATGCGGAGATTTTTGTACTACATGAAGCCGACAGAGAATGCTTCTGGTTACGGTCTATGATCAACCACATCAACGGGAGTTATGGTCTGGGTTCTATCCAAGATAACCCGATGATACTTTATGAAGACAACGTAGCTTGTATCATTAAAGTCAAGGGCGAATTTATTAAAGGTGACAAAACGAAGCATATTTTACCAAAGTTCTTCCACATACACAAGTTACAGAAGACGAATGAGATCAACGTTGTTCAAGTCCATTAAGAAGACAACCTGGCTGATCTATTCACGAAGGCTCTTGAATATCCTATATTCAAGAGATTAGTTCATGGAATCGGCTTGTGAAGTTTATAAGATTTCTTATCTCAGGGAGATAGATCTTAGGGAGATCAACGTCCAGGGGAGTAGTCCCAGCCTGACGTGGACACATGCGTGTGGTACTCTTTTTTTTGATAGCGCAATTTTTATCCTAGGAGGTTTTACTGGCTGGAAGTTTTGATGAGGCAACGTATACGCGTCCACAGCCCATACAGGGCATATGATTGTACTCTTTCCCTGCACAATTTTTTTGCCCAAGGGGGTTTTGCTAGGCAGAGGATTTAATGAGGCAAGTCATTCTAGTATGGAACACACCAATGGGGAGTGTTAGGAGTTGGGTCCAAGCCCAAGCTAGGAACCCAACAGGGTTGGGGTGTCCTATATGGACTGCTAACATGCCCATAGGCCCGATAGGGTTATGGGGAGAGTTTGAGTAGATTAGGTAACTTATGTTGCAGGGTTACCTATATATATCTATGTATTATGTACAAAGAACACAACTATGATGAATCAATAAATTTCTTTTTTTCTCTCTCATTTTGTTCATGGGCTATAGTATTATATTGCTCTAGATTTATCATCTTTCAACAATAACTTCAATAATAATAAGTACTTTGGTTTTTTCCTTTATTATCCTTTTAAATATAAAAAATAACGTCTATAACGGTGTTATTTGTAAAATAATGTCTATAACGGTTGTTATAATTGAAAATTAATATTTATATATAGAGAAAACCAAAACACAACCGTTATTTTTATATAGCACCGTTACAGGACAAATAACGGCCGTTATAACATATATATTTTTATTGTCATCTAGCCAAAAATAACCTAACACCGTTATAATGGTAACGACTTTTGCTCGTTACACCGTTATAACATACCCTTTTAAACCTTGGGTCGTAGAGGAGAAAAGGAAACGTTTGTTAAGGGAGAGAGAAAGAGAACCAACAATAATTATTATGTTTTAATTAATTTTCTTTTTTTGTTATCTCCTCGACTGACGTATATGAGATGACGAGGTCAACAGTAGGCTTGGGTCAACTACGTTTGACCCGAAAGATTGGGATTTTTTTTTACATATTAGGGGGTGGCTATTATCCCGACCCTTTTCTTAGATGCTCTTACAAGAATTTTTACCTTTTCCATAATGTCATCTAGAAAGTGATTGTGGTGAGTTGTACGGTCCAAGCTCAGACCGTATACATCACAGGCTTGTAGAATTATTCAAAAAATTTAATGCAGGCCAAAATATTGCAGTAGTATTCCGATACTCAACAATGGGGGTTCTAGTAAGCCTTCCATGACTAGACAAAGACAATCCAAATTTTGTTTAAACCCCTGAAATGTTCCTCCTTGGTGAAACTAAGGCTGCTAATCGACCAAAGTGGACTAGGATCTGCTATCATTCTAGTCCAATCCGTTAATAAATACCCTAAGTCCTAACCCGATTCGAATCCTATAGGACCATTAAATTGTGGATCCTAACTCGGTCCGTTAATAATTTGGTCGATCCTAACCCGGTCCGAACCGATCCTTTAAGAAAAAAAGATATTTCTAAAAAGGTGAAATCTTAAAGAATCGTTACATAAAAATTAATTTTTTGATGATCACTCATTCTATGCAAAGCCCTAAACCTAAGTTCAAACTTAAAGATTTTCTTCTTCGACTTTTATGGCGTTGCAAGAAACAAAAGAAAAAATTCCTCTTAGATTAAGATGAGAAGAAAATACACTATTTTGGGTCATGGGTTACTATTTCAAACAATATAGAGACAAATTAACCTTCTTAATTAAAAGATAATTATAATATTGGCACCCGTAATATGTATCCTTAACAGATTGGGTCTTTAGCGGATCGGATTGAGGTGGATCCTTATTCAATCCGTTAGCTTATAGGACCGGATCTTAACGGATCGGGTTTCCTAATGAATCTAAAAAACTGGTCCTAAACCTTTGCTAACGGATCGGATTGGACCGGCTTACGGATTTAATCTTTACCATTGACAGCCCTTGGTGAAAACTATGTCGAGAATTGTATATTCCATTACTTTTTTTTTCTGACTAGAATTCATGTTAAGTAAAACGCCAGGTTGTATTTTGCTTGAATATCCGAAACACTCTAAATTTTTTGTGATTGCTAGAATTGTTTTTTTGTTTTTTTCTTTATCAAAAATTAGTTTCCTTACCAAACTTCTGAAAAGATTTCAAGTTTACGGTTGGATGCTGATCCCACAACGTGATCACATAAGAGGTTGGGTGTTATTGTAGGCGTTGAGTTTGCCCCCACTCTCAAACCTTAATTGTAGGTTGGGTGTTATTGTAGAAGTTTAGTTAATGACACTACAATAGAAAACCCTACTGAAGAAATTAAACTATAGGATATATATTGTACCATTTTCGGATTTCTCTTTACTAGTTCTAAGCATATCACCATGTTTTACTAATAAACAGATTACCAAAATCTGCAGAAAAGAGGCAGCGGTGGAGGATGCCAGGAGGATGTGAACAGTCACTTTTATGGCACCCCGAGATGATATTCATCGTAAATGCTATATCGTGCTGAGTTTGGATTGGGTAGGTCAGTTAATCTTCGGGTTTGAATGGGAAGACTCTTTTCTTATAAAGGAAGTTCCATTAAAGCACAAAAATTACTTGGTACAACGGATTATTTATATTGACTAGTCTATTGAAGGTCTGACCCTGTAAGTCATCCCTAAGACCTCCCAACCAACCCAACATGCATCCCTACATAAGGGTTTGGCTAAAAAGACGGGAAGACCTCTCAACCAAGCCAACATGCACCCCTACATATGGGTTTGCTCGTCATTAAAGGGTTTTAGAGTGACCGGAAGACCTCTCAACCAACATATTTTGTTCCGGCTCACTTGAGCTGAAACTTGTCAAGAAGAAAACTTACATTAATTGCCCCTTGATTTGCAATCACATCTCTAATCTCCCTCTCTGAAAAGAGAGGGGTACCTCTCAACCAACATATTTTGTTCCGGCTCACTTGAGCTGAAACTTGTCAAGAAGAAAACTTACATTAATTGCCCCTTGATTTGCAATCACATCTCTAATCTCCCTCTCTGAAAAGAGAGGGGTTAACTTGAGTTGAACACCCTTGACTGGCCGTATTGAAATGAGAGAATTTAACTTTGCTCCTTAGGCAAAAAATGTGGGGGAAATATATTATTATTGAATTAATTATTTAGGTTACATCTGTAGGAGCACGCTCCCGCTAGCCACGAGGTGGAAGGTCACTGAACAGTCTCTCTACGAAAACTAGGAACACTCCAGCAAGAGTGGTAAGAGCACGCTCCCGTTAGCCACGAGGTGGAAGGGCGCTGGACAACATCTCTACCAAAATTAGGAGCACTCCAGTTAGCATCGACCGTTCAGGTCGTCATACGAGCTCCCTGCTAGCGAGGAGCACGTCTCGGGCGGGTACTCGCCCAACGACCCCAAAGACACGTGAGCAGGAGCACTGTTAGGTCAAACCCTCCCTATAAATAGAGAGGGAATATAACCTAAGAAAAGGGGGGCCAGGAGCTGGAGAACAGCCTCCTCTATCAAAAAATTTGGATAGCTTAAGAGGAAGAGAAAGAAGAGACCCGGAGAGAGTCGAGTGGTGCCCTCCCTCCGGTGAGATGTATCAAGCCCGAAACTAACGATTTCATATTGTTGTCCCTGAGAGGAATCCTGGGACTACAATTGGTGCCGTCTGCGTTCCCAGACTAAACAACCTCTACAGGCAGCAATGGTCTCCAATAAGATCCCCACTAAGGGCAGGTTATGGCAGAGATGAGGGTTGCCCTCTCACTGAAGACGACCGCTAAGAGCAGGTTATGGCGGAGCTGAGAGCTGCACTCTCCCTGAGACCACCACTAAGAGCAGGTTAAGGTAGAGATAAGGGTTGCCCTCTCACCGAAGATGACCGCTAGGAGCAGGTTATGGTAGAGCTGAGAGCTGCACCCTCCATGAGACCATCACTAAGAGCAGGTTAAGGTAGAGATGAGGGTGGCCCTCTTGCCGAAGATGACTGCTAGGAGCAGGTTATGGCGGAGTTGAGAGCTGCACTCTCCCTGAGGCCACCACTAAGAGCAGGTTAAGGTAGAGATGAGGGTTGCCCTCTCACCGAAGACGACCACTAGGAGTAGGTTATGGCAGAGCAGAGAGTTGCACTCTCCCTGAGACCACCACTAAGGACAGGTTAAGGTAGCGATGAGGGTTGCTCTCTCACCGATGACGACCGCTAGGAGAAGGTTATGGTGGAGCAGGGAGCTGCCCTCTCCCGGAAGACCACCAGTAAGATAAGGTAATGAGCCCTTACTCTTAAACGATCCCTTGCTCTCATATGAGCTCTTGTTCATGTAATGAGCTCATGCTTTCATATGAGCCCTTGCTCTCAATCGAGCCTCTTACTGTCATATGAGCCCTTGCTCAAATAATAAGCCCTTGCTTTTATATGAGCCCTTGCTCATGTATCGAGCCCCTTGCTCTCATTCGAGCCCCTTGTTCTCATAAGAACCCTTGCTCTCAATCGAGCCCCTTGCTCTCAATCAATCCCCTTTATCTCATTTGAGCCCCTTGCTCTCAAATGAGCCCTTGCTCTCATTTGAGCCCCTTGCTCTCAATTGAGCCCTTGCTCTCATATGAGCCCTTGCTCTCATTCGAGCCCCTTGCTCTCAATCGAGCCCTTGCTCTCAATTGAGCCTCTCACTCTCATATGAGCCCATGCTCTCAATCGAGCCTCTTGCTCTCATATGAGCCCTTGCTCATATATCGAGCCCTTTACTCTCATATAAGCCCTTGCTCTCATTCGAGCCCTTGCTCTCATTTGAGCCCCTTGTTCTCAATCGATCCCTTGCTCTCATTCGAGCCCTTGCTCTCATTTGAGCCCCTTGTTCTCAATCGATCCCTTGCTCTCATTTGAGCTCTTGCTCATGTAACGAGCCCATACTCTCATATGAGCCCTTGCTCATGTAATGAGCCCATGCTCTCAATCGATTCTCTTACTATCATATGAGCCCTTGCTCATGTAATGAGCCCATACTTTCAATCGCGCCTCTTGCTCTCTTACGAGCCCTTACTCAAATAACGAGCCCTTGCTCTCATATGAGCCCTTACTCATGTATTGAGCCCCTTGCTCTCATTCGAGCCCCTTGCTCTTAATCAATCCCTTGCTCTCATATAAGCCCTTGTTCATGTAACGAGCTCATACTCTCATATGTGCCCTTGCTCATGAAATGAGCCCATGCTCTCAATCGAGCCTCTTACTCTTATATGAGCCCTTGCTCATGTAATGAGCCCATGCTCTCAATCGAGCCTCATGCAATCATATGAGCCCTTGCTCAAATAACGGGCCCTTGCTCTCATATGAGCCCTTACTCACGTATCGAGCCCCTTTCTCTCATATGAGCCCTTACTCTCATTCGAGCCCCTTTCTCTCAATCGTGCCCTTACTCTCATATGAGCCCTTGGTCATGTAACGAGCCCATACTCTCATATGAGCCCTTACTCATGAAATGAGCCCATGCTCTCAGTCGAGCTTCTTACTCTCATATGAGCCCTTGCTCATGTAATGAGCCCATGCTCTCAATCGAGCCTCTTACTCTCATATGAGCTCTTGCTCATGTAATGTGCCCATGCCCTCAATCGAGCCTCTTGCTCTCATATGAGCCCTTGCTCAAATAATGATCCGTCCTCGCAACATACGAAAGTCGTCTTTTGACGTAAAAATGAAATTACATAACTGGGGGCATCCTTAAAGTAGGCTGCCCTCGCAAAGTACGAAAGACGAGGCGTCCTTGAAGTAGGCTGTTCTCAGAAAATACAAAAGTTATTTTTTGACGTAAAAATAAAATTACATAACTGGGGGTGTCCTTGAAGTAGGCCGTCCTCATAAAGTACGAAAGATGGGGCGTCCTTAAAGTAGGCCGTCATCGTAAAATATGAAAGTCATTTTTTGACGTAAAAACAAAATTACAAGACTGGGGGCGTCCTTGAACTAGGCCGCCCTCGCAAAGTATGAAAGGTGGGGGCGTCTTTGAAGTAGGCCATCCTCGCAAAATACAAAAGTCATTTTTTGACGTAAAAACAAAATTACATAACTGTGGCATCCTTAAAGTAGGTCATCCTCGCAAAGTACAAAAGACTGGGGGAGTCCTTGATGTAGGTCATCCTCGCTAAGTACGAAAGATGGGGCATCCTTGAAGTAGGCAATCCTCGCAAAGTACGGAAGTCAGGTTTTGGTGCATAAACCATCCAACAGGTACGACCAACGTTATCTTGTCCAACGAGGACTCTTAAAATTTTGGGGAGCTCTGAAAAGTTCCCAAGTACTTTCTCATATGGTTGTTACAATGTCCAATGAGGACTACTAAAAAATTATTGGTTTGAAAATGATTTGACGTAAAAAAGTTGAATCGAAGTGTATCATTTCCTTGGGCAGGGACAAATTGTCCACTTTTACCAGCCCACAACGTATTGGATATCGCTAGGGTGGACCGTGCCAAGCCAATGATTATATGAAAATGATGCGAGCTGCCACGAAGAGTAGTCCCATGAGAACACACTCCATAAGGATGTGTAAGTGGAGATTGCCTATTTTATTTAAGTAATTTTTTACGAAAAAATGAAATGTAAGTTTAAGGCATTTTTCATTGAACAACAAATTGTATACAAAGATAGGACGTAAAAAATTATCCTCTCAATGTTAATAACATTAGTTGATGCCATGTACTTCATATAAATATTAAATATTATGCTCGTTCCCAACGAGCACAACTACGAGCTGCCTAGCTATATGAGCATGTGCTTACTCATGGAGAGCCAGACCCGAAGAGAGTCCAGTGGCACCCTCCTCCTGTGAGACGTTTCGAGCCCCAAACACAATAATAACGATTGTGGCCCTCAAATATTATAAGCAAAATATGCTTGTTAGCTTACGTTTTGACCGCCCAACGAGACCCACACTCACATGCTATAACAGAGCCCGGTCACGAAGAGGCCCATGTTTATTGGCCGATGAATTGACAGAACTAAATCACGCTCATTTTGTTTTGCCCAGTAGATTTTTTGGGTAGCTCAGCTCATCCTCGCCACGAGCAAGAGCTGAGGGGGGCGATTGTAGAAGCACGTTCCCGCTAGCAACGAGGTAGAAGGTCATTGAACGACCTCTCTACCAAAACTAGGAGTACTCCAGCTAGAGTGGTAAGAGCACGCTCTCGCTAGCCATGGGGTGGAAGGTCGCTGGACAACCTCTCTACCAAAATTAGGAGTACTCCAGCTAGCATCGACTGTTCAGGTCGTCATACGAGCTCCCTGCTAACGACGAGCACGTCTCGGGTGGGTACTCGCCCAACGACCCCAAAGACATGTGAGCAGGAGCACTGTTAGGTCAAACCCTCCCTATAAATAGAGAGGGAAGGTAACCTAAGAAAAGAGGGGCCAGGAGCTGGAGAACAACCTCTTCTATCAAAGAAATCTGGATAGCCTAAGAGGAAGAGGAAGAAGAGACTCGGAGAAAGTCGAGTGGTGCCCTCCTCCGGTGAGACATATCAAGCCCAAAACTAACGATTATGTATTGTTGTCCCTGAGAGAAATCCTAGGACTACAATATCATACTTTCTATATATAGCAGAGAAATATTAAACTACTTCTATGAATAACCAATGTGGGACTAAAAAACATAAAATATCCCTGCTAACACTCCCTCTCAAGCTGGAGCATGAATATCGTACATGCTCAGCTTGGACAAAAACATCTAAAAATAATCTGCTACTAACGGCTTTTGTGAGAAAATCTGCGAGCTGCTGCGAAGTAGAAATATAGAGAGTCTGAATCTGCCTAGATTTAAGCTTCTCACACAGGAAGTAATGATCAACCTCAATGTGCCTGGTACGATCATACTATACCGGATTAGCCAAAAGAATAATAGTAGATTTGTTGTTACAATAGAGCGTCATATGAAGAGAGTCTGGTATATGAAGCTCTTGTAGAAGACGCTTAAGCCATATCAACTCACAAACACCTTGAGCCATGGCCCTTTAATGGGCTTCAACATTGGACCTGAAAACAACATCTTGTTTCTTACTCCGCCATGTAACCAAATTACCACCAATAGTAGTATAATACCCAAAAGTGGAGCGACGATCGGATAATGAACCTGCATAGTCAGCATCAGTCCAAGTCTCGACTCGAGAATGATTATAATATCGAATAAAATGCCACGACCGGGACACCCCTTAAGATACCGAAGAACACAAATAACTGCCTAGAGATGGGGAAGACGTGGTTTTACATAACTAACTACAAACTCCAACCGCATATATAATATCAGAATGGGTAAGAAAAAGATAGAGGAGTTTCCCAAGAAGCTACTGGTACTGACCAATGTCCCCTAATAACTCCCCCTCAAAGTTGGCCAGACGATAATTATACTCTAGAGGTATATAAGTAGGACGACACGCAAGCTGTCCTGAAGTAGAAAGAAGATCAAGAATATTCTTTCTTTGAAAGATAAAAATACCAAAACTAGAACGAGCAACTTCAATCCCAAGGAAATAATGCAAGGAGCCGAGATCCTTTAGTTGAAAGCGGGCACAGTGATAAGATTTTAGGTCACGAATATCCTGAATATCATCTCATGTAATCGCAATAATGCCAACATAGACAAGCAATACAACAGTCTTTCCACCAGAATGTCTAAGAATCAAGGTATAGTCAGTACTACTCAGAACATAACCAAAGTCAATCATAGTGGTACCAAATGTATCAGCCCAACTATGAGGAGACTGCCTAAGCCCATAGGTGGACTTTCTTAACATACATACTACGCCTGAAGCAGAAATATGACAAAAGCCTAGAGGTGGAGACATATATACCTCTTCCTACAATATTCTATTTAGAAAGGCATTCTTTACATCCATTTGGAAAAGGGGTCATAATTTTGACGCAATAATAGAGAAGATGACTTGAATAGTATTCATCATGGCCATAGGAGGAAACGTCCCCTGATAATCAATACCATGTCTCTGTACATACCCCTTGGCCATTAATCGAGCCTTGTACCTGCGTATCGTTCTATCTGGATTTTTTAAACTGTAAACATCCATTTGCATCCGACTGCTGTACGTCAAGGCGGGAGAAAAGCCATTAACTAGGTATTATTGATCTCCAATACATGTAATTCTTCCAATATCACAGCCTTTCAATGAGGTTTGGCTAATGCATCTAACAATGTATGTGGTATATCTTCCAAAGAGAAAGAAACTAGAAAAGTTCTATAAGTCAGAGATAAACGATGATCTAAAGTATAATTAGTGATAGAATAAACTGCTGTATTTGAATATTTATTAGGCTTCCTTACATTACGCTTTTTTTCTTCTGAATATCAATAGGTCTACCATCATCACAATGAGAAACATGTAAATCATCATCAGTAGTAATTAGTATAGAAGATGTAGGAGAAGGCTCAATACCTTATAAAGGTAAATCGGCGGTAGGTGGTGGGCCTAGAGGCAGAGATTATTTGGCAATCTGGTATAGGAAACTAGCATCATGGATGTCATAGAGTATAAACTGTCAAAGGACGTGAAATTGAAGGTAAAACTAAAGGTAAGATTGCAGACTCACGCAGAACAATCAACGAAAGTGAATTTGAAGGAGGAGTTGATAAATTTATGAAGGAAAAGGATAAATTGGAAAATACTCCCCGTGAGAGAGAACACCGCCCATAACGAAGGAAGCGTATTTGAAGAAAAGTAACATCTATTGAGGTAAAATGACGACTGGATGTAGGATGGAAGCACCTATAACCCTTTTGAGCATGAGAGTAACCTAAGAACACATATTTTAAGGTACGAAGATCTAGTTTAGAGGCTATCCCTGTTACTTGGACAAAATAGGCACACCCAAAAATATGAGGTAGAATCTGTAAAGCGTAACGATCAGGATAAAAAATAGAATACGGGGTGTGAAAACCAAGAACTCGAGATGGAGATCGGTTGATAAGAAACACCACCGTAAGAACAACGTCAGACCAAAAACACGAGGTGATATTCATGCTAATAGACATAGCACGAGCAAGATTAAGAATATGATAATTTTTCTTTTACGATTTTCCATTTTTCTTTTACGATTTTCCATTTTTCTGTGGAGTTTTCATATTAGTGGTTTGATTCTCAATGCCATTGATATTGCAGAATTTGCAAAGACCTAGGGACATAAATTCTCCACCCTGATCGGAACAAAAATCTTTAATAGTTTTCCCAAACTGAGTATGAACCATTGCGGTGAATGTTTAAAAAATAGAGGAGACTTTATTCCTAGATTTCATCAAATAATCCCAAGTACACCTCGAAAAATTGTCAATGAACAACACAAAATAACTAAATCCTAAACCGGAGGTAACGTGGCAGGACCCCAAACATATGAAGGCACAATATCAAAATTCCCATATCATATTTTCTTTGAAGACTGCAACACCTGCCATGTCAAATACCCTCATGACGACCCATTGGTGATAATGCTCAAAGTAGGACAAGACTATTTACATGCACTCCTTGTCAACACTAGAAGCTCAGCTGATGTACTATTTAAAAGAGCAGTTGACGTTTTAGGCCTCAAAGATTCAGTCAAAGCTTTAGCCACAACCATCACAGGATTTAATGGTTTAAAAGAATCAGCCTTGGGAGAGATCACATTACCTATTCAAGCAGGACCAAAGACCACCTTCATCAAATTCATTCTTATCGATGCTGAATCCAAATATTTAGGGATCGTAGGAAGAAATTGGCTCTACTCTATCAAAGTAGTACCTTCGACATATCATCTGACATTATGTTTTTCAACAGATCATGGTATCTATAAAATCAAAGGGAGTCAAGCTGTGGCACGAATGTGCGAAAATACCATCATAAACTCTCACGCATCAAAACTTTTAAAAGCATATCAATTGCAGAAAGAGCTGCCTCCAACATTCAAGCAACATGATACTGAAATAGTTGAATCAGTAGAGCTCGATAGTTCGGGGAGAAACACTTTTTATTGGATCTAAACTATCATCAGGAGAAAGTGAAACTATACTTCAACTTTTAAAGAAAAATGTCAATGTCTTTGCATGGTCTTTTCAAGAGATGCCCATAATCGACCCTTCCATTGCATGCCATAAGTAATCCTTGTACCAGACATTAAGGTTATAGTACAAAAGCGTCGTAACCTATCCCCCAGGCTCTGAGTGGCAGTTAACGAAGAAATAAATAAGTTACTTCGTGTTGGGTTTATTCAAGAAGCTAAGTATCCAAAGTAGGTCTCAAACATCGTAGCTGTCCCAGAAAAGAATAAAAAAATTAGGGTCTGTATAGACTTCACTGAACAAAATAAGTTTACACCTAAAGATTGAAATTTCTAATCACTTGAGACTAACCAATTTCGATTAATTTTATGTCAAAATCAATAGGTCCGAAAAACCTTGAATTAACGGTCTAACCCTAGCCTAAGTCAAGTTTGTTCAATGTTCTAGTGACAACAAGCAAATGTAAAAAACACATGAACATGCAATTTTAACCCTGTGGGAAACCTTTTTTTAGAGAAAAACCCACAGGTCGCTGCCAAATCGCCCGACAGCTAAACAATCCAATAAGAAACAAAATTACAAGAATTTAATTACTTTCAGATTCGATAAGTACATCCCATGGTTACCTCTTTTCTAATTGAACTCCTTGCAATCAATTCTATGTTCTCGCAGCGCTCTTCATTCTCGCAATGCCTCACCTTGGATAACGCACCAAAGCTTCAAAGCATAAATTGCTCAAACTCATAAAATCTGAAATTGGATTTAGATTTCTTATTCTTCGATTGATTCAATTTGAGTTTTACTTCGCATTGAATCGCTCGTTGAAATCTCCCTTCTCTCTAAAATCAAAAGCCCTAAAAAAATAGGTTTTGGAAGAGTTGAAAAGTAAAATAAGAAAGGATGTCTTTTATAAGAAAACTAAAAACCCAACCTCTGTTCAAACAGGGAAATAGTCTGTTTGAATAGACATGATTTTTATTTGAACAGATCCAAGATCCTATTCGAACAAAAAAAGTTATGAGTAACCTGTTCTAATACAGAAAAAGTCTGTTCGAACATGGTCTATTTGAGCAGAAAAAATATATATTATAATAGGGTCTATTCTAATAGAAAAAAAGTATGCTCTAACCGGGTTTGTTCTTACAAAAAAAGTCTGCTTTAACAGAAACATATTTTCTTCAAAAATTATAATTTATTTTTGACATTTTGTAAAATATTAAGGGCTTGATATTTTTGAGTGAAGAGGTACAAACTCACATACCTGTTCAGTGTCAAACCAGCTGTAGATGCTCCATATGTAATCTCTTACGATGAGTAACCACGAGGAAGTGTTAATACCTATTCTAGACACGAAATGAAACAAACTCCAAATATGGATGTTTCAATGATAACTTTCCCCTTCCTTTGATTCTTCAAATTCTCGACACAGTAGCAGGTCACAAACATCTTTCAATGATGGATGCAGCCTCTGGATATAACCAAGTTCCTCTTGCCAAAGAAGACCAATAGAAGACTATACTTGTAAAAGAAAGGGGCCTTTACTGTTACACGGTCATGCCCTTTGGATTGAAAAATGTAGGAGCGACATACCAGCGGCGCGTCACAAGAATGTTCAAAGATTACTAGGGTAAAATCATGGAAGTATACATCGACGACATGATCTGCAAGATCCTGAAGTGAGAAGATCATTGCAACAGTCTGTAAACCATCTTCGACATCCTTCATACGTACCACATGAAGCTAAACCTTGAAAAATGCCAATTTGGGGTTATATCTGAAAAATTCTTAGGCTACCTAGTAAGCAAAAGAAGTATACAAATCGATCAAAAGAAAATCAATGTACTTATGGCCATACCATCACTGCAAACTAAAAAAGATGTCCGAAAACTTACATGGAAGACTGCTGCTCTACACAAATTTATCTCAAAGTCATCTGATCGATGCAAACTTCTTAACCTCATTCTTTGGGGAAACCCATCACCTATGACAAAGAAACAACCCAAGGAAATCATCTGGACTCCAGAATGTGAATTGGCTTTTCAAAATCTCAAAAGATACTTGGGGCGTCCTCCCATAATGAGTACTCCTGTTGAAGTCAAAGCATTAGCAATGTATTTATTGACAACAGATGACTCAATCAATTATGTTCTTATTCGGGAAGATAATAGGGTGGAAAAACCAATCTACTTCATCAGCAAAACTCTCATGCCTGCAAAAAAAAAGATACACCACGACTGGGAAATAACTTCTATCCCTGGTGTATAGTTCCCAAAAACTTCAACCTTATTTCTAAGCACACCCCATCAAAGTCATCATAAAATTCCCCCTTAAACAACTACTTTTCAAAAAAGGGAAGTCCAGAAGGGTCCAACAATGGTCCGTCATCCTAGGAAACTATGACATTTCTGTCAAACACCCTGAATGGGAGGAACTCGAAGAAGTATTAGTCGATGACTCAATTAAAGAACCTAATGCACGGTCAAAAAGTATAGGATGAAGACTATTTATAGATGGATCTGCTGGACCAAAAAGATCAGGGATTGGCATCGTTCTTGTTACACCATCCAATCACAGAATTTAAAAAGCTATCAAACTTCAATTCTATGCAACAAATAATAAAATGGAAGATGAAGCTATCCTAATAACACTTGGAGCAGATGAAATAGCTATTTACCTGAACTCCATACTAGTGGCCAATCATTACAACAATATATTTAAAACATCAGGCAAAATGACTGATTACGCTGCGCTGGCCGAAGAAAAATTAAAAAAAATTCAAAACAACAACAATTTCTTATCTTCCAAGAGCTGAAAACTGCCATGCCGACGCACTAGCATACATTGTGCAATGCTCGAAGACAGTGAGAAAAGAACGCTTGAAATTAAAGTAATCGAGTATTCTAGCCTCGAAACAAGTTATGCCTAACAAATTCAAATTGCCTAAGACTAAGATCCTAAAGATTGGAGAAGGCCATTCCTCATATACTTCAATTCTAACACCCTCCCCAAGAATAAGAAAGAAGCTCGATCCCTATTGGAAAAATGTCTATGATTCAAGGTCCAGGGAGGAGTACTATACCGCATTATTGGTGGAGGCCCAGTAATCAAATGTATCCTGCTGAAACAAGCCCAAATAAAATTTTAAGAACTTCACGAAGGAATTTATGTCGCATATGTCTCAGGACGGTCACTAGCAGAAAGAACATTCACATAGGATTTATACTGGCCGAAGATGAGACAAGACTATAAATTTTTTTTCAGAAAATGTTGCAAATGCCAAATCCACGCCCGAGATATCAAAAGTCTAGCTCTTGACTTGAATGTTAGTAATGTCCTTTGGCCATTCAAAAGATGGGCAATTGACATCATTGATCCATTCCACCCTGTATCAGGGAATAAAAAGTTTGTTCTTGTAGCTGCAAACTACTTCCCTGATAAAAACGAAGTAATCAAATTCCTCTGAGAGTACATCATCACTAGATTTGGTTATCCACAAATGATAAGATCAGATAATGGGAAGCAGTTCATCAGCAACAAAGTTTTCAAATTCCTTCACAAATACAAGATTCAGTTAACTACTTTGACATCTTATTATCCCCAGGGAAATGGACAAGCCAAAGCTATAAATTAAAGTATCAAGTCCGGATTAAGAAAATGCCTCGATGAAAAGAAGGGTAGATGAACCAAAGAACTACTTAATGTTTTATGGGCATATAGGACCACACCTCAAACATCTAGAGGCTGCACACCATTTATGATGACCTTTGGAACTGAAGCTGTAATCCAATCAGATCTCGACCACCCAACCACTAGAAGACAAGTCAGAGATAAAGAAAATGAACTTGGACTTCTCTATAATCTCAATTGGATTGAAGAAACTCGAGATCATGCCATTATAAACTTGGGGCGATACCATGACTCCCTAAGAAAGGCATACAACAAAAAGGTGAGGAAACATACATTTGACATCGGCGACCTTGTATTTCAATGAATTCAATAGAGTACTCGACCAAAGAATTCTAGCAAATTATCAGAGAATTGGGAAGGACCTTACATTATACGTGACTGACAGTGATAATTACTGGTTAATGACAGAAAATGAGGTACAACTTGAGTTCTTATAGAGCACGACCCATCTGAAGATGATCTATAGATAGATTTTGTACGCCATTTACTTTTACGTCAATAAAGAAGTTTTATTTCCTATTAATAAATCATCTATTCTACCTTCTTTCTTTTGGCAAAGCTTAATAAGTATTTGTCAAATTTAAAGTCTCATTTCTTCGACAAACATATATCCAATTAAAGGAGAAAATATTTGAAACCATTACTATATTCGACAAACGCCTGACATGTTCTATCTTGTCAGCACCAGATGTCCTATAGAAGATAAACATCTGGCAATCCTTCATAGTCAAGAAGGCCATAACATGGCTATTCTATCTATCCAGTCATAATCCAATTGCCAGCAGGCAAAATTTTGAACAACTAATAGAGAGTATATTATACTCCATACTATCAAACATCTCGAATCAAACACTTGGAAAATTCATTCAAAATATTGGATATCGATAAACTATATTTAAGTTATCGATAACAGCATACCATTAGTATCATAAAACTATTTACCAAATTCTTTCAAAATATAAATAAAAGTTGCCAGGTCCCATCGACCACTTGTACATCAAAATTCTTTCAAAAAATCTTTCCAAAACATCAAACAAATACTACTTTTCTCTATATTACTTCTCGAGGGGTGGAGTGGGAGAAGAGAGTTTCAGAGGTAAACCAGGAGTCAGAGTATCGAGCACTTCTTCCTAAGTGTTACCTTCAGGGAATGCAAAAGTCAGAACTTCATTCTCAATCACCTCATCCTCAGTATCAGAATCAGCAATGGTCACCCTCGTAGCAGTAGCCAAGCCTTTGTAAAAGTCTTTCCTCTCCTCCATCAGGCGGAACTTCCTAGAGAAGTTGGCCTTCATGCACTTGAGAGAGTCGATGTTAATCCGATCTGCCTCCGCATTAGCTTTCACAAGAATCTTGGCGTTCTCTGCCTCCATCAACTTGTAAACAGATAATATTTATTCACGAACATCATCCACAAAATTAGACTTTTGTAGACCCAATGCATCTTCTTTCTCCTTTGCAAGGTACCCCATAATTTTCTCGACCTCTTTCCTCTTCTCCATCTTCCATACTTTCTTCGACAGCCGAAGGGCAGTCTCCTTCGACTTTACCGTTCCAAGCTTCAGCTTTTCCAACTTTGCTTCCAGGCTTTCCTTCTCCTACACCTGCTCATCGTTCTCCTTGACAAGCTCCTTCTCGATGTTTTTTTTAAACAAGGAGCTAGTTCTCTAAAGCCTCGGTACCAAGTAAATGAGGCTTCCTATTGATCATAAATTTCTTGATTTGAATGAGAGTAATAACATGAATTCTCGAATGCGGAAGTAACTTTGTTAATCGAAATAGGACAGGAAAGTTTCTCACCTTATTCATTATTCGATGACCTTCAATGAAGAAGGTCGATAAACTATCTGCTCCAACTAAATAATTAGCAAAATCTTCTTCGAGAATAGCTATCCCAGCCCCATATGACTCAATGGTTTGCTAGGCCTCCTCCTCAGAATCTCTAAGATTCCTAACAGCCTTAGTCTTTAGCTTACTGGGGGAACTTTTCTTCCCAGACCCAGCCTTCTGATAGTTGACTTAGGGACACTGGAAGTCCCCAATCTACCAACTCTAGGCTTTTCCACAACCTCGACTGGAGCCTGTCGAATCAACCTCTTCGATGGTTGTGCAGGGATAGGATGAGGGTTGGTAGCTCTTTTTCTCTTCTTGCCGAAAGACCCACTCAATAAGGTCAGTCTCTCTGCAGTAGCAGAGTCAGTGGTATACCGACTGAGCGTAGGATTGTTGATGGGGCAACTTGACTCAGCAACTCTCTTATTTATGGATGGCATTTTCCCGTCGATCATTGGAACTTCAGATCCTTTAGTTCGAGATATTTTTAATCCAACTTCTTGGAATAACTCTTCGACTCCCCTTGATCGATAACTAGATAGTCGATCTGCCCGAAGTAGTTGGTTATCAGGTTGTACAATTTCTCTGAGACCTTCGAGTTCCTATCCACTTCCTTTGCAACTACAACAACACATAAATTCGATTAGTACTTCATCAAACAAAAGTACTTCAAAATAGCACATTACTCTTACATTAAATCAAACATATACAACGCAAACCTAAATGGAAACTCTTCCTCTTCAAAGGCTCCCCGTGATCTTTAGGATCGAACTCAGAGTTCAACGAAACAAGTAAGCAGTCAACAAAGTATTGCCCCCCAGTTGACACCATCTCGTAAAGTAAGGGACTCTTGAGAAACCTGGCTAAGTATATATAACCAACTTTTTGAGGATTCTTCTTTAGTGTGTAGTACACACACAAGTCATCAACAACAATCACCTGCTCCCCCTTCTCTTGCAATCGACCATTTAACATTGCCACTACTCTAAAAAGGTCGTATACATTTGGATTGAACTAACAAGGAACATCATCATAGAAGATTAAAAACTTATTTTGGCCAGCTTGAAGAGGTAACTTTAACCTCTTCTTTATTTATTTAGGATAGACCAGAATGCCCTCCATAGGGAGATCTTATTCCATCATCTCCCCAAGGTACTTCTCCAGCCTAATGTCATCAGAAATGTCATACTTCTATTTAAAAACCAATATTTCCTTTGTTTCCTCAGCATCCCCATAACACTCACCCACAAAATTTATCTTTCCCTCTCCCTCTTCCTCTCCTCCTTCTCCACCCCCACCAACACATTCTTCTTGATCACTGGGCTGTGGGTCATGTTCTAAGTCAGTTTCTGTTCTTTCCTCATCAGAATCCTCGACAACCTCTTTTTCCAACCTAGCTTGATTCTCCTGAGCCATGCCTATACTTTTCTCCCCGATTCAGTAGTTCCTACCCAAATCCTGGACATAGGTAGTTACATCAATTATTATTGGTTCTACATCGATAAGGTTTGCAAAAATTCCTTCTGCGTCGGCATCAGGACAATTAACAGTTTGAAGTGGTTCAACCATTTTATTTCAATTTATATTTCAAAATTGAAATAAAATTCCCTTTTTAAGTTTGTAAGATGCCATATCTTATACAATTTATACTCCTATCTGTTAGTCGACATCCTGTTATCGAGTATTACTCTCTAACTACTCATTCTACCTCCTACAATCTATTTCTCGACTAAAAGAAAAAACTGATTATTACAAGTTTTAATATCTTCAAGATTTTCATATCCCTTCTCGATCTAATTCTCCCATTCATTTAAATTAAAATCCCACCATCGATATAATTAGATTTTATTTATTTATTCATTTTTCTCGACAAACTATCTAATTTTTCTCAAAGTTTTTAACAGAATGTGAGATGATTCTCGAAGACATTTCGTATGGCGCCCAGACTCCCGCAAAAATGAGACCATATTCAAAATTTATGATTTCCATTTTCTCCAACGTAAAATAAGGTAAAATACGACGTATAATATGGCAAAGTATTTTTCCCAAACTCCTTCATCCCCCAACATACCCATTTACTCCAAAACTACCAAAACTTGCACTGTATTACTTGCGGTAACAAAAATCCATTATCTCTCCACATCACTTAAAATATTATCAAAGCCATCAATCACAACATTCCAATAACATCCACGGCACCTTACGTACATCAATAACATCCCAATTTCATCCCACAAAATTGAAAAAGCTAAAAAACCCTAAGCAGTATTTTTTACGATTTATCGAACAAATCCTAACCATTACTCAAATTCCTTTGTACATATCATTCCTACAGGTTTTCTCTACATTGGGTTTTCACCAAATCATAATACAAGCAAAAAAACAAATGGTGAATGAAAGAAAAATTCTCAAATCAGAAATACCGACTTTGAATTCGTACAACTTCTAAATTTTTCTCCTTGGCAAGCTTAACTCTCTCAATTAGAATTGATATATCCTCAGACCCTATGGTAGCAAATGTTACAAGAGAAGAACACAAGAAATAGGAGGAAAGTTAATTTTTTTAGAGAGTAGAGTAAGAACAATCACCACCAGATTTATAGGCCCCACACGATTGTTCACCGCACCCACTTCGAGATCTTTCGGTTACCCGTCTAGCATAATGTTTAGCATGTCTCTTCTCGAAGTCCTGAACCCTTCGTATCCTTAATGCCAATAAACTATTACACTATTTCTCTAAACCCTCTAGATACATTTGTGCCTCAGTTTTCTCAATCTTCACCAATGCAGTTCTTAAATTTATAAAAAGAGACTGCGCGTCCAATTCCTTGTACCTTAATGCATCACCTGCAGGAACACACCTAGCCATTTCAATTTATTTGACCAAATAAAATCATCTTTCCTTTTTTTATCTACCTCCTATTTCTACGGAATACTTGTAACTACAATTCAAATTTAAAATTTCAAATATATTCGATAAACTATCATCACTACTCAAACATCGATGAGCATTGCATCAAAACATTTATTATCACCATCAAAAGCTTTATACCACAATGTTAAAAAGGTTCTTCTCGACACAACAAGTAATTGTATCGAGAATAGGGCAGTTGTAATAGCATATTCCCCAGATTCGATAAAGAGGATCCAGTAGAACCACGTCGAAGGTAGGAGATCATTTGAGAAGATGCCAAGTCCACGTCTACAGATCTCAACACTCTAGAGTAGCCATTATAATTGGTCAAATAGAACCGTTGCACATGATTCGTAAAGTTTGCTCACCACCCATGAAACCAGGAGACCAACTATTTGTAAATGTCAGTATCAACTATAAATATAGGCATAGCTTATGTCAATAGGGTATTCAACTTTTTCTATCATTCTTAGTTTTACTAGTCAAATCTCTTTGCAATTGTTATAATCTAGCACATATTGGATTTATACCTTCAAATCCTTTTCGAGGTCGTGGTTTTTCTCAGGATTTACTGAGTTTTCACGTAAAATTTAGTATATTCTAAACATATTTACAAACTCCTCGTAACTTCTTTACTAAAAGTATTGGCGAAGTTTAACCAACCGGAAAACTAGCCATTACAGATCTTCCAACAAACTGAGCGGACGTTCGATCTGTGAGGGTGTGGAACGAGAGTAACTCGCTCTGGTACCATGTAAAAATAATTTTTTTTTTATTAAATTGGTTATTTAGGTTACATCATACTCTCTATATATAGGTGAGAGATATTAATCTACTTCTATAAATAACTAATGTAGGACTAAAAAACATATAATAGCTCTGCTAACAAACTAGTGATTGACCCCCTAGTTTTTGGGTGACCCTCTCTTCCCCGCGTGGTAAATGCCATTTGGGGGTGAACTAGGTGGTCAATTACTAATTAGCCTTAGCATGGCCAAATGTTCATTATAAGAAAAGACTGGCATTACTTAATAAAGAAGCAGTTAATGAAATAATACGAAAAATGCAAACAGGGGTGTACTTTTCGTTATAGGAACCAATTTCTCTTTTGTTTGGAAAGTGAGTTTTTTAACTGGGGGACAAATTCTTCCACAACGTTGGTTTTTCTTAATAAATTACGACTTATTTAAGCTATAATTGCTGAAGCACGACGCAGGCAATCGCAATAAGGAAGTTAGATGGATAGATATATTTGATGGTTGGATAAAAGTACACAATTGGTTTTAGTTGATAGTGATCCTTTTAAGAACAAAGTCCCGAAGCAAAACGTTATACTAAAATTGAAAACTAGGGCTTCAAGAGTTTTCCCCTAAACTTACATAAATTCAGAAAATTAAGAGAACTAACTACTCTAAGAGATTCACCTCCTATTTATGAACCAAAGCAACTACTAAAATGGAAATAAATACGTGCCTCGTAGGTCACGATCCATTCCACGATCTATCAACTCTCCCCCTCTAAGATGAATTCGATTACGAATTCTGTAGCTCTATATAATCTACTTTAAAAACTGGGACCAAACTCCAAAAATCTCTTTTAAAATCCAAGAATCGTCTTTCATTCCTTTATCTACCCAACGTATAAGGAACTCTCTTTGCCCTGAATCATCAATCCTCTGATCAAGAATCTCATTTATATCGTCTTGATAACGGATACCTGATATTGGAGATATTGGTAATGGGGGTGAACCCTGTCCATGATAGCGTGATAATAATGTGACATTTACTACCTGGGAACGGTTTCCCATAAGATCAATATCATATGTGTTTTCACCATACCTCCGAATAACTATAAAAGGCCCCGTCTTGCGTTGTAGAAGCTTAAAAGCTATACCTGTTTGACGTTCCTTTTCAATGTATAGTATAACAAGGTCTCATGGTTAAAAAGTTACCTCACGTCGATGTCTATCCGCTCAACCCTTGATAGATGCCTGCATAAATGTCTTCTAAATGTTGTTTTAAGTCTGCATGGAGAGACCAAATAGCTTTGGCAAAGTCTGTAGCACTATCTTAAGCAGGAACAAGCTGAGGAATATGAGCCAAATCAAGTACGGTATCAGGGTTGTATCCAATCACAATATGGAATGGAGATAGTCATGTGGAGCTATTGATAGAGCTATTAAATGCGAACTCATTTTGCAATAAAGCAAAATCCCACTCTGTTGGCCTATCTCCTGTAATATATCTCCGTAAATTACCTAAATTACGATTGATGACCTCCATTTGCCCATCCGTCTACTGGTGGAAAGCTATAGAAAAACACAGTTTGTAGGGAAGTAACCTCTATAATGTGCCCCAAAAGTGCCATGTGAATTGCCTATCTCTGTTTGGCGTGATCGAGTGTGGTAATCCATGTAAGCGAATGATCTGTCAAAAAAATATGCGGGTGATGTTTGCGATGTTCTTTATTTTACTACAAAGAATGAAATGTGCCATCTTAGAAAACCTATCGACCACCACAAAAACAAAATCAAAACCGCTAACCTTAGGTAACTCTGTCACAAAATCCATCAGTATGTCTCTCTAAGGGCATGTCGGTATCACTAAAGGAGTACATATAGTTGTATTTTGCTCATGTCATGTCGCATTGTTCCCCAAAAGTATTTCTCCCGCATGAGAGCCATAGTCTTGACCACCTCGAAGTATCCCCCTGAACCCACTGCATAAACCTCTGAAAGGAGTCGCTCCTTCATAGAAGAAGAAGGAATACATAACGCCGTCGTTCCTTTGAAAAGATAGCCATCCTATATGAAGTAACTATCAAGAACTTCATGCCTTTGATTACGGGAGCTATAAATCTGACCAAAGTAATCAATTCTTGCATACAACTCTCGTAACTCGCCGAACTCAAAAACTGAGGTACGAAGTATGACCAACAGGTGAGCTATACGACTGATCCGGTCGACGAACCCATTCACCTTTCTTTTGATATGTAAGACATGGAACTAAAAAATCTGGAGTTAACCGAACCATTTTACGTGCCTATCGCTAAATACCCTCTGCTGACTGTGCATATGTCATAGTACATTATGGTATGAATGGATAGCGAACTCTCGGTGAACCAGATAGTATCTCCAGTGCCATAGCACTCGAATAAATCAATGTCATATGTGAAATATCGTAATTGGGCTCCTAGTAACTTCTCACTAAAATAAGTAAGAGGTCGTCCCGACTCAGATAGCGTCTCACTAATGCCTATTTTGCAAGCATCTGTCGTAACCTCAAACACAGAACCTAAAATTTTTGGTAACATTAAAACTGGGGCTGTGGTTGGCTTCTGCTTGATCAACTAGAAGGCAGCCTCTACCTCTGTAGACCATTCAAATGGCATGCTTCCCATAAGGGATATGATAGGTGTCGTAATGCTACTAAACCCTTTAATAAAATGTCGATAGAAAGTAGCTAACCCATGAAAAATCTGTACCTGTGCAGTACGCATGGGTACTGACCAATCCTTGATCGTCTAAACTTTCTCCTCGTCTACCTGAATCCCCTTAAAAGAAATCACGTAACCCAAGAAGTTCACCGAATCAACCATAAAATTGTACTTCTTGAGTAGCAAAAATAGTTTGCGTCGGTGTAGAGCCTGTAAGACCCTCACAACATGTATCACATGCTCCTCTTTGGTCTGACTATGGATTAGAATATTATCAAAATAGATGATGGTGAACCGCTTTGCAATGCAGTCACGTGGGACCTCTATCATTACAATCATGAAAGTAGACGGAGCATTAGATATCCCCAATGGCATAACCAATTACTCGCACAGACTATCCTTAGTCTTAAAGGCGCATACAAATTTGATGGTACCAACTCTTGAGATCTCATTTTGAGAACATTTGTGCCCCAAAAAGGTTATCTATCATGTCCTCTAACCTCAAAATCATAAATTTTTACTCACTGTAATATTGTTGACCATTCGGCAATCAACGCACATACGATAACTCCCATCCATTTTAAGGACCAGAAGCGCTAGAACTGCCACAGGCGACATACTTTCCCTCAGCAAATTTTTCTTACATAACTTAACGACCTGCCGCTGTAATTCCGTAAGCTTAGCAGGAGCCATACGGTAATGGGGCAAATAGGGTAATGGGGCACCTGGGACTAAGTCAATAGCGCGCCGAATATCGCGTAACGGGGGCAACTCTATTAGCTCTGGCTCCTGAAAAGCATTTAAAAACTGCTCATGCAATGGTCATAGCTCATCAGGAACTGTGGTAGGGGGTGTCGTCGTCGTACACACCAATGCATAAACGACTTCCTTTGCTCTCGCTTCGGCTGGAAAATTGGTATGGTAAACCACTAGTGCCCCAATTGGCGGTAAACATGGCCACTTCTACCGAACTCCCTGCCAAGTGAAAACATATACATTTGGTCTTCCCACATGTACTGTGTTTCTCTCCCATTGCCAAGGTCACCTCAAAACCAAATGACACATATCCATCTCAATTACTGTGCACATAATAGTATTCTCGTAGCTGCCCAGCTTGATTTTTACCCGTGTACAAAATAGTGGGCAAATTGTACTATCCCTCTATAACTAAATTTTACCCATTATCAACTATAGTTTCCAACCCTTTACCATCTGATTCGACCATCGTTCGGAAAATACTATGCTTCTTCCAGTACTTATCCAACCGTTCCTACCGTCTCTGTTAATCGAACCACAGGACGTCGATAACCTCATAGGTAGAACCATTGCTCTTTTTAGCCATTGGTAAGGCAATAGGTCTGCCATAATCGACTCACGAATACTCTCTATCTTTTCGCATAGTGTAGGTGTTGCCTCCCAGTCGACCTCGGAGCCTTCTCCATCCCCCGCGATTATTGGTGTCACCGTTATGGGTTTCTCGACACCCTCTCTTGTCGCTACCAGTGTGGGTACCTCGACGATGGCCTTCGAGGACGCCGCTTTCACTGTTGCCGGCATGTGTTCCTCGATGGTTCCCTCGGGGTCGCCTCTCTCGCTGCTGCTGACGAGGATGACACCGGTATGACCATGGGGACATCTCTTTTTCCTTCACGCTCGACGGTGTCGCCATTTTATTTTTTTCGATGATCAATGTTGTAGATCTGGAGTTCTCTCTAATTCCCTCTCCGATTGGTGAATTTGTGGTAACGAAGTTGGTGAGATTTGAGTTTTTTTATGTTGAATCTCATGATGATTAGGAACTTCAATTCGTTACGTTTCACGCCCCAAAACTGCGACCTCATTGTGAGATTTGCTCGACACAATATCACCTTCTCCACGCTCAACACCAATCACTTGTTGAGCCTTTCTCTCCGTTGATTCATTGTGTTGGATCATACTCGAGTTTCCTCTATCGAATTCAATCAATCCCCTTTCCCTTATACTCGCCTCAATCTCCGCGATTCACACAATAGCTTGAACATATATCTTAAATCTTGAATTCGTCATCTATTACTCACTGAATGAATTTTGCGCTGATACCAAATTTATAAGAACAAACTGCGGAAGCAAAATGATTTATTGAAATTGAAAACTTGGGTTTCTAGAATTTTCCCCTAAACTCACATAAATTCAGAAAACTAAGATAACTAACTACTCTAGGAGGTCCCCTCCTATTTATTAACCAAAGCAACTACTAAAGCAAAAATAAATTACGTGCCTCCTTGGTCACAATCCATCCCACGATCTATCACATCCATATAGTTGAAATGATGGTTGGAACCAACTCTTTTTGTATTTTAATGCTCTTCATTTAAAATTTGTTGAGTTAGCTAAGTGTAAACATCTCCCATATATTTTCCCACTTCAAAGTATTTTGATTGGTAGACAAATTTGGTAATCTCAATGGAGAAGACTCAACAAAACCTCCAATCTGTGAAGCTGGAATATGTGAAATGGGGTTACCATTATCTCGTCTCCAATGCGTTACATCTTTTAGTCACCTCTCTCTTTGTTATATTTTTCGTACATGTTTCCATGCTCACGTTTGACGATTTCACGAATCTATTGAACCGTATCAAGCTCAACATTGTGACTGTGGCATTTTGTTGTTATATTTTGGTTTTTGCTGCTACTGTGAACTTCATGACCGGTCCACGAAAGATTTACATGGTTGATTTCCAATGTCACAAACCCGAACCCAATGAAATATGTAGTCGAGAGAGGTTCATGGAGCTTTTGGTGTTTGTAGGGAGTTTTCTTGAGGAGAATTTAGCTTTTCAAAAGAAGATTTTGGAACGGTCCGGTTTAGGCCAGAATACATACTTGCCAGAGGCTGTGCTGTGTGTCCCACCTAATCCGTGTGTAGCCGAGGCAAGGAAAGAGGCCGAGGCCGTGATGTTTGGTGTTGTTGACAAGCTTTTGGCCAAGACGGGAATAAATGTGAAGGATATTGAGATACTAGTAGTGAATTGTAGCCTTTTTAATCCTACGCCGTCTCTATCAGCAATGATCGTGAATCATTACAAACTTAGACGGAATATCGTGAGTTATAATCTTGGCGGGATGGGTTGCAGCGCTGGACTTATATCTTTGGACCTTGCTAAGCAACTCCTTCAGGTGAAAGTTTCCATGCTTTGATCTCCTATCATTTGAGCTATTTTCACAAATTTTAGAGAGTTTAGAACCTGATTATTTTTATTTTTTTATTTTTGGATTAAGAGCTTCTGAATTTGGATCAACTTGGAAATTACCATCGGGGAAATATCGTCATAATTTCGGTTCCCGAAACTCAAAAATCTGAAGCTTTAGTATATAATATCTCAAAATAATAAAAGTATGGTTTTGCTTGCCGCAGGTGCACCCTAATACATACGCCCTTGTAGTAAGCATGAAGAACATTACACTAAATTGGTATTGGGGCAACAACCGCTCAATGCTTCTCTCCAATTGCCTTTTCCGAATGGGCGGTGCCGCGATTCTCCTCTCCAACAGACAATCTGATCGTTGCCTCTCCAAGTATCAGCTTGTCCACACTGTTCGCACTCACAAGGGCGCGGATTCCTGTAGCTTCAATTGCGTCTACCAACAAGAAGACATCACGGAACAAATCGGAGTCTCCATATCAAAAAACCTAATGATAGTAGCGGGTGAGGCTCTTAAAACCAATATTACGACTCTTGGGCCTTTAGTACTCCCAATGTCCGAACAACTCCTTTTTCTCGCAAGTTTAATATCGAGAAGGATCTTGAAAACCAATATAAAATTGTACATTCCTGATTTTAAGTTGGCGTTCGAGCATTTTTGTATCCATGCGGGTGGGAGGGGAGTTCTTGATGAAATAGAGAAGAATTTAAAGTTGTCCAAGTGGCACATGGAGCCTTCAAGGATGACTCTTTATAGGTTTGGAAATACTTCTAGCAGTTCGTTGTGGTACGAATTAGCGTATTCTGAGGCTAAGGGGCGGATCAAGAAAGGTGACCGGACATGGCAAATTGCTTTTGGGTTAGGGTTTAAATGCAATAGTGCAGTATGGCGAGCGTTACAGACCATTGATCCCGTCAAAGATAAGAGCCCGTGGATGGAAGAGATTCATCGGTTCCCTATTGATGTCCCAAAAGTGGAATCTATCATGTCGTGAAATTTAAATAAAGTCGTGGTTGTTTACAGTAATAATGCAAATTATATATGAAATTTATGACTAATTGAGATTAACCGATTTCGAGTAATTTAGGTCAAAATTGAAAGGGCCAATAATCCTTTAAACTAATTGTCTAGTTCTAACCTAGCGAAAGTCGATATGATAAGCAATAAGGAATCAAAAACACAATGACAAATAATTTTAACTCTGTGGGAAACCTTTCTCAGAAGAAAAGCCCACAAGTCGCTATCGAATCGCCCGACATCTAAAAATTCACTATTGAAACAAAATTACAAGAATCCAATTACTTAATAACTCGATAAACACATCCCGTGGTTACCTCTTTTCTAATTGAACTCCTCGCAATCAATTCCTTGCTTTAGCAACGCCCTTCGTTTTTGCAACGTCTCGCATCAATCTCCCGTCAAAGCATCCAAGCTTAAAACTCACAAGGTTTTCAATTTAAGATTAGGTTTTCTAAATCTTCGATTGATTCAATTTGAATTTTACTTCTCATTGAATCGCTCGTTGAAGTCTCTCTTCTCTCTAAAATATCAAGCCCTAGCAAAGTTTGTTTTGTAAGAGGTAAAAAACAAAAATAAGAAGGAATGTCTTTTATCAAAAAATAGAAAATCTGAGCTTTGTTCGAATAGAGAAATAGTCTGTTCGAACTGACAAGGTTCTATGCGAACATAACCAAGGATCCTATTCGAAGAAACAGTAGTCTGAGTAAAATGTTCGAACAGAGAAAAAGTCTGTTCGAATAGAAACCTATTTTCTTAAAAAAATCACGATTCTTTTTTTTGACCTTTTATAAAATACTAATGGCATGAGTTTTTAGAGCGAAGATGTACAAACCGACATACCTGTTCAGTGTCAGTCCAGCTGTTATCGTTCCACGTACACTCTTTGAGGACGAATAACCACGAGGTAGTGTTAACACCTATTTTAGACACAAAATGAAACAAATTCTAAATATGTATGTTTCAATCTCCCCCTTTGGCTCAATTCGTGACAAAATTACAACTATAAGAAATAAAAAATATAACTCGACAGACTGACTCAATCATTGAACATCCATACTCAAAGCTACTATTTCATCCTATAACCAATATACTGGAATCCCTGCACACTAAACAAGATACATCACGTAACCGTTAAAAAAAGGGGGGGATCAATAAAAAATCATAACTTACCTGGTTTACTTGTTCGTATCATCTTTACCTGGCTTACCTGTCAGGATCATCTCTCCCCCATTTTGTCACAGATGAACAAAGGGTAAATAATACACAATAGTAGATAAAAGGAGAAATAGACAGTAGAAAGAAAATACACAATCTCCAAATAACAAACCAAATACCAATACCCCAATTCTTCAATAATCAAACCCAGTGCAATAAACAAACTGAACAATCAATCACAACCACCACGAAACTCCCAATAAAAGAAAAAAAAATGAACTCTATTTTTTTAATAACGGAGAAAAATGAAAATAATAGGAAAACACACACGGGGAGTGCCTCTTAAATAAGTTAGCAAAAGAAGATAACACTCTCCCTAATACAAGGCTTTATAGAACGACAATGAATCTGAAATATCCTATAAAGACCAAGACATCGCCCATGTATTATAAAATAATCACTAAATGAATTACTTGGTGTGTGTGTGCGCATAGTCAGATAGATACTCGGTTTTCAACGTATTACTCAGTCGCACTTAGAATATTATGTTGGAAAGTTATTTCAACTTAGGCCTCACTAGGGTGGTTACTCAAAAATCATTGAGAATTGATTAACAAATACTCTATGTGAAATATGAATATGAACAATATGTAAATAAGGATTTATATTTTATTAAATAAGCGGTGCACTGTGAACTAAAAGATCTCATAGATAGGAAAACAATTGTCATTAATGGTGTCAAGTTAATTAATATAGACTCCCTATCTTTCATCTCCACTAAACTGACTGTGCTAAACTCAAAATCAAACAGGTCTTGAAAATTTTATAATGTAGGCAAGGGTAAGCTCAAAATAGAGTACGTGTTTTGCTGGCATTCTGAGACTAACAGTTACAGTTACTTCACATCATTCTTTATTTTAGTTCACATTTTTTCACTTTTTCCTTAGTGAGTAACAGTTACTCTTACTCCCACTCTTTCATTTTGAGTTCACCTTCCTCCTTAATTTTCTTTTAACGAGTATATATAAAATATATTGTTTCTAGATAGAATCATATAGATGTACCATAAAATCATTATAAATACTCTCCTCTTATATTCATCTCTACCACTAAAACCACATTGTTTTACTTCTTCATTTATTTGTATTTTACTCAAAAGTCTCAGAACAAATGGGTCAAAAGGAGTTAGATACGAATGACATATTTTAAGGCACAAAGGGCTGCAAAAGGATAAAAAATTGGGTAAGCATAGGTGAATGACAAAAAAGGTATAACATTAAGAATGCTCATTCTCTTTCCACTTTATTCTCTTGCACTTTCTTCTCTCTCTACTCCTTCGACACTCCTTTATACCGTTAAATTTATTTAATGTCATGATCGTTATTTTGACCGGTGTATCCGTCGTTATCATTGTTGTCATGTTGATTATTGCCATCGTATTCCTCTCTCTGTCACCGATACTCAAAGATTTGATTGGTGACGTCCCCATGGTGGGATCTGTAACACCATTGTTTAGGTCTTTTATCCCGCCCTCAACTCTGGTATGGGGTATCTTCCGGACTCCTTCGAGAAGATTAATAAATTTTTCCTCTCTCTCTTATTTATCTTCCACCACTGCGAACACAAACTTGTAACTCTGTTCCTAGATTTTTAACTTTGGCACCATTGCCAATCAAAACTCCGATATTAGGGTCTTCTTGGACTCCGATAATCCTTCAGGCGAGTCCCCTCGCAGTCATTGATGGTAGGTCATTAACCGGATCTTCCATGATGGTTGGCGTCTACTTGCCCGTCGTATCAAATATCAGATTTTTTGATCTCAAGTCGCTATCGAAGGAAAGACGTACAAACGTGATTCCCGTTTCATGGGTTTTTGCAGTGGTGCTCCAATCTTCGGGATAGCCATCGTAAATAGGAGGTAAAAATACCATTGATTGGGGGGGATAAAGTCTCCAGTACCCAAAGCCTTAATAAGCCTATCGGGCCTTTTTGTCAATTTTGCTACATCTTGAGCGAGTGTAGGTTTTCATCACGGGTTTTCTACGAGGCAACTTGCTCTTTAAACTTGTTACACCGTAGATGTGAACGCGGTTCTAATGCCAATTTATGTAAATCTGCGAACATGGAAGCTTAATTCTTATGTGATCAACACTAAGTTTAAACAAGATCTTTACTAGGGTTAATTCAGAGGAAAACTTAACTCTTTCATAAACAAAACAACTCTAACAACTACAAAGAACAAATAATCTAGACTATCTCTTTTACATAACACAATGGGGATTAGAATTAACAACCCTAACTCTAATCTAAATAGAAGTTTACATAAATTGGGAAAACTTCCTATTTAACCTTGTGTTGGTTAAACAAGCAAGTCCCTAAAATATACTTTGGATCTCCAGCAATGGTGAGGCTTAATTCATAAAAGTATAAATATAAATAGTCCGTTGACGGTGAGAGCGACCATTAGAGGACAATTCACATCATATTAAGTATAGTATAGAGGTTGTAATAGAGAATGTTGTTGATATCCATTATAATGCCTTTATATTCTAAAGTCGAAAGATTATTAGGTTTTGGTTTTCTTGGTAATATTTTTTTTAAGATCTCTTCCAAAGAGAGAAAATACTAATCCTTGAGTTCGAAGAATGTAGGATATGATGGAAGTTTAAACATTATAAGATAACTAGTGTAACTCATTTTGGCCGCCCTTAGGTGTTCTTATATCATCCAATTTATTTTATGCAAACTTAATGTCTGTAAAGTTTTGTATCTTAAAAAACTTTTTCGTTGTTAAGGTAAAGATCGATGATGCATCCCTCATTTAACTAATTTTGGTCGGACATTAAAATTTTGTATCATTTAGTAATATTTCCACTCTGGGTATCCGATGCCCAAGAGCGGTAACTTGTGAGGCACATTGAATATATATCTAAGTCAAATAGTTATGCTGCATCACGATTCAAAGTAAAGATTATTGAATGGGTAATTTACGTAAAAAAATTTTTATGCCCCAATGAGAGTGAGAAATAAATGGATTATAGGACCTTATCACACACAAGCTTATTGCAAAGTACGCAGTAATGTTAACTGACTATGTACTGGGTCTGAAATTTTTAAGGCACCTGAGATTTACCGAATATGAATAATTAGGTCAAATTGGCTAGGTTGATTATCCTTCAAATCAATTTTCCAAAAATAAAATCATAGCCTAGTTTAAATCAATTCTATGATCTAGTATTAACAAGTAATAATCAATATGCAATGATAATTAACTCACAAGAACACACGATATTAACAATTTAGGAAACCTTTCTCAGGTGAAAAACCCACAGGTCGCTGTCATATCCTCGACAAATAAAATTTACTATGATAAAAGAATTAGAAGAAGTTAATTACTTACAAAATCGATAAACACATTCCGTAGTTACCTATCTTCAATCAATCTTCTCGTTGCTAATCCCCCGTTATCACAATGCCCATCATTCTCGCAACGTCTCGCTTCGGATCACGCACCAAAGCTTCAAAGCTTGAATTTCTTAACTTTTAAAATCTTAAATTAGATTTAGGTTTATGTAATTATTGATTGGTTCAACGTAAGGGTTAATTCTCGTTGAATCTCTCGTTGAATTCCCTTTTCTCTAAAAATATCTCAAGCCCTAAAATTAGTTTTGGAAAGGGTAAAGTTTAAAATAGAAAAGAATGTTTAAATAGAAAACTAAAAATCCCATGTTCTGCTCGGATAAAGCAAGAGTTTATTCGAATAGAGTGGGTTCTAAATGTTCTGTTCGAACAGAAGAAAAGTCTATTCAAACATGACCAAGTCCATTAGAACAGAACAAAAGTCTGCTCAAATAAAAACCTATTTTCATAAATAAAAAAATACTCCTAATGTTCATTTTGTAAAATACTAATGGGCCAGAGTCTTTGAGTGAAGAGGTATAAAAATTGTACTTGTTCCATTTGCACTCTTTGACAATGAATTACTACGAGATAGTGTTGACACCTATTCTAGACACGTATTGAAATCAATACCAAATATGGATGTTTAATCTTCCTCTTTGGTTCATTTTGTGATAAACCTACGACTACAAGAAAAATCAAATTATAACTCGATGAACTGACTCAATCACTTAACCGCCATGCTCGTTACCACTCTTTCATCCTATAACACCTACTCTAGAATCCCTGCACACTAAACAAGGTACATCACATAACCGTTCAAAAGATAAAGAATCCATGAAAAACTAAAACTTACCTGAAAAAACCAAAAAATACCAAAAAGCTTGCATGTCTTACCTTTCATACCTATCATAATCATTTCTTCCCCTTTTTGTTACAGATGAACAAAATGGTAAAATATTGGCAAGGGTAAGCACAAGATGGCGTAGATAATATAATGTAGGCAAGGGTAGGCACATGATGGCGTAGATGTTTTACTGGTATTCTGAGACTAACAGTTTTACTTACTCCCCCTCTTTATTTATTTTGAGTTCACCTTCTGTCATTCTTTCCCTTTATTGAGTACATATAGTAGATAATATATTTTTTTCTTTTCCTTTAAAAAAAATAAAATATTCTAACATGAATCTTATAAATGTACCATAAAATCATTGAAAATACTCTTCTCTTATATTCATCTCTACCACTCATACCACATGGTTTCACTCCTTCTCTAATTTTTATTTTACTGAAAAAGTCTTAAAACAAACAGGTCAAAAAGAGTTAGATATAAAAAGAATGGCATATTTGAAGGCACAAAGGGCTGCAAACGGATAAAACTGTAGGCAAGCACAGATGAAGGCTAAGAAATGGTGTAACAATAGAAATGCCTATTATCATATCTTTGGTCTCACATTGTATCTTTTTCATCTCGAATTAAGTATAGGAAATATTTTATTAGAATAACTTGAATTTAATGTCACCATCGACAATTAATTATAAAAAATTGAGATCATAAAAAAATAAAATGCTGTATCTGGAAAGAATTTATGAAATAACACTCGAAGCTTGTAAAAAGGCAAGATCCTCACATAACATTAGGTACAAAGTCTCTGCAGTTATCCTCACGTGGTTCTAATTACGATGAGTTTTTAGTTAAAATAAGGGGGTCACTGATTATTATGAATTGTGATTTTACCAAATAATTATTCCATGAATTAATATAACACAAAAGTACTATCCTTATCTAGCAAGAATATTCGATATTCAAAAGCTCCTAAAATGCAAAGTATAATAAAAACCAAAGCAATATCCTATTGTTCTAAAAATAAAAAATAATCAAAAATAATCAAAACGAGACAGCGTAAGAAATGTACCTAATCAATGGAGCATACACTATAACCCGTCTCATTTTATATTTATTACCTTATCTATAGTGATAAGTCTTCCTTTTGCACCCAAACAACCCGAATAGCCTTTCGAGGTGATGCTGCTTGAGCAAACCATCTACTCACATTTTCACTTTTTACATTAAAAGAATTCATGTTTGGGTTATATATTTGCCAATTGGATGGTCCCACATATGATCAATAGGACACAACAAATCTACAATAAGAAGTAACATGACCCTTTTGACTACGCGGCTGAAAATAAAAAATCCGGGTGAAAGAAAGCCTCTTGGCTTAATTCTGAGGGGTGGATATTACATTATGCTTATGCAAAAGTAAAGCAATTATATATTTTAAAAATTATGTGACTTGAGGAGTCTTGTCATTAGAGTCACGCTCCTTATATCTTAGAGCCCTTTTATCACTATCAATTTTCCCCATGCATAATATCTTATCAATATTTTTTGCTCGATGACAAAATTTTCCAAGTTTCTACTGAGAGTAAACTAAATCAAGTTTGGCCATATCAAGTTTGTCTAAAGTTGATTTCATTTTCTCCCTAACATCATGAACTTCTCTTTCTAAAATCATAATCGTCTCATGGAGACCTTGTTTCTCATCTTCAAGCCTTTCTATCTCATAACTTGTATTCTCTGTCTTTTTCTTAAGTTTAAGCGTGAGTGTTTTAACTTGATCTTCCAATACTTTATTCATTTATTTATGTTTAACATACTTCACATATGTCTGAGCATACAAATCTTCAAGATTAGGGTCCTCAAATTCATTATTTTCATAATCACTCTGACTTTCAGAATGGTTTTCTAGCTCAAATGGGTTAAAATAATCATTACTAGAGTTTATTCTAAAAGGATATACACAATAGTTGACATTTTCATTCTCTTGGGAATGATCATTATTAGCATTAAATTGATCATTATGATCATCCTACGTAACAGTAATATTCATGACATTATTATTACTACCAGATTTTTTATTAGGGCAACTAGTGCATAATGACCAAACCTAATACACTTATAACATTCAACTTGACTTAGGTCAGTGTCAGGGTTGGTCAACCGGTTATTCGACTTAACTTGTTCATGAGTTCGTGACTTATAATTTATTGATTACCCTTGTTTTTGAAATTGACGTTTCTTTACAAGGTTTTAAAGCTGGTTGCTTATAGAGGCAATCTGTGAATCCATATCAGGCCCATCATCATCATCATCTGAATTACATGAGTTGTCAACTTATTTGGTACCCTTAGAAGACAAAGAGGTAGAGGAAGACATAAAATAAATACTCTTATTCATCTGAGGATTTTCTATATGCATCTCGAGTTCAAATGTTTATAATTTTCTAGCAAGTGTGTCTGGTTTTTTTTAAGATCTTGAACTTCCTGTATAACATCACGCCTGTATCTAAAGCCCTAGAGAGGAGATCTCAAGGCTTTGCAAATGATTTGAACATCCGAGTAAGATGTACCTAATGCGGTACTGGTATTGACAATGTTACTTAGTCTTGCATAGAACTCATCAAATGGTTCATTCTCATCCATTCGAATATTCTCGAATTGTGAAGTGAGCATTTGCAATTTTATTTTCTTGACTGTATCATCGGCTTCGTGAGTTTAAACTAATATGTCTTAAGCTTCTTTTGAAGTGGTACAAGGAGATATATGTCAAAACTCACTTGGTCTCACAACCATAAAAATAGCATTGTAACCCTTATTATTATAACCAACAACTTCCTTTTCATCCTTAAACCATTGATTCTTGGGCTTAAGGATCTCTTCAGCTTCATCATGTATTCCTTTCATCATTATAGGGTACGTCCATCCATCCTTGATCGCAATCTAGACATCTTCTCCAAGTGATTGTATGAATGCAACCATTCAAACATTCCAATAAGATAGTCTTTACCGTCGAAGAGGGGCGGACGATTTATAAGATCTCTAAATCTTGAAAACTCCATTAATCTTAAATACATAAGTTAGGATCTACACTCAGGTTGTTAAGCCTTCGAGCATGACCACTCTGATACCAATTGACATTCTTAAGGTACTTGAGATTTATCAATTATGAATAATTAGGTCAAATTGGCTTGGTCGATAATCTTTTGAATCAATTTTCTAATAATGAAACCCTGGCCTAATTTAAATCAATTTTATGATCTAATGTTAACAAGTAATAATCAATATCCAGTGATAATTAACGCACAAGTACACATGATATTAACCCTATGGAAAACCATTATCAGGAGAAAAATCTACAGGTCGCTGTCAAATTCTCGACAACTAAAATTTACTATGATGAAAGAATTATAAGAAGTTAATTACTTACAGACTTGATAAACAGATCACGTGAATACCTATCTTCAATCAATCTTTATGTAGTCAATCCTTTATTCTCGCAACGCTTCGCTTCGGATCATGCACCAAAGTTTCAAAGCTTGAATCCCTCAAACTCTTATCATTTTAAAATGGAATTATATCTATCTAATTCTAGATTGATTCTACTTGAGGGTTAATTCTGGTTAAATCTCTCATTAAATTCCCTTATCTCAAAAAATTCAAGCCCTAAAATTGGTTTTAGAAAGGGTAAAGTTAAAAATACTAAAAAAAGGTTTAAATAGAAAACTAAAAATCCTGTACTCTGTTCGAATAGAACAATAGTCTATTCGAATAGGGAAAGAGTCTATTCGAATAGAACAAAAGTCTATTCGAACAGAGATGGTTCTGCCAGGTCTATTCAAACAAAACAAAAGTCTATTCGAATTTTTTTTATTTTAATGAAAAAAATACTTCTAATGTTCATTTGGTAAAATACTAATGAGCTAGAGTCTTTGAGAAAAGAGGTACATAACCAACATACTTCTTTAGTGTCAGTCCAACTGTACTCATTCTAAGTGCACTCTCTGACAATGAGTAACTATGGGATAGTACTGATACCTATTCTAGACACGAACTGATACCATTACCAAATATGGATGTTTTAGGGTCTACATGTGAATGCTTCTATATATAGTATATATACTAGTGTACCCCGTGGATCACCTCGAATATTAATTAATCAACATTTGAAACTATTTAATATAGTCGATGAGCCTTTAGCCTTATATGTACGGTTTTATTTTATCATCTTGTTCGGTGGATATATGCCTAATAGAAGTACCCATTCTAGTTTTGGCTATTTCATTGCTAAGCTGGATATTGAGGTTGGATCTAAGTAATTTTAGAAGAATTTTGTGAACATGGAAACCGGTAATATTAAGAAACTGTGGGATAACCTTGCGATCTTATTAAGTGTTGCCTTGTCATTGATCAAACATTATTCCGTGGAAATTCTAGATGACCATGGAGAAGACTTTATTATCAGGAAAATTTCTACATTTTTCATCTAGAATTTGGCAGCGTCAGCACTTACGTTGGTATTCTTAACAACTTTGTTAGAAAACTATTATTTAGTTGGGGATATTGTATATAGTATATATAGTTGGGGTAACACATGTTCTTGTAAATTTCCTGGTAAAATCCTAGCAAATTTATCAGGAGAGATATATATAGATGAGAGCTTTTTATAAACCTTCGTATATTTTTTGACACTAGTTTTAACACCCCGCGCTCTGTAACTTGAATAAAGAATTTCTTTAAGTGTGTTCGTAAGATAAGTTCTTTATATTGTAAAGTTTAACTCTAATAATACGCATAATTTAATTTAGAAGAGAAGTAAGTAATGAAGAAAATGAAAGGATGTTCGTTTTGTTTTGGGAAAATAACATTTATATGTAGACTTAATTAACTCATAGTAGCTATTAATTTTCATTAATTTTAGATGGGCAAAAATTCCCTCTGAAGCTGAACAAAATACTACATTAACCATTACCACATGGCGCTCTATTCTTTCAAGAAATTGTGAGGAAAACTCTTCATCTTCCAAATTCCTTACATTTCATATATAGACTCTATCCTCCAAATTCTTAGCATTTGATATATAGAAGTATAGATTTGAAACAAGTTTTGAATTAATAATAACTTTTAAGTGAAACTCCTTGCCAAATGCTTATACCTAATCTCAAGATTTGATTAATTGCAAGTTAAAGAGGTGGTAAAATATAAATTGTTAAAGAGATAATGAGGATGTTTAGAGCCTTAAATAATAATATATTTAGGATATCACTGGTTTTTTACTGTTTAACTTGTAAAAGTTTCCTAAAGTTCAATTTCATATCTGCAAAAATTGTTACGTTATGATTTTTGTAACCAAAGGTCTTAAGATACTGGTAGAAAAATCTAACGTGAAAATTCTTGGGGCTCGAGCCCTCGCATTGCACCGATATTGTCCCCACCTTGACCACCTAGTATGGGATAGGTGTGGGGTTTTATCTGAAAAGGCCTCAGTACAATTTAGAACATTATATCTCCTTATATCCTTGTGTTGGACCACATCTTAACCAATGTGGGACTAACTTTGATCTACCAATCTTAACAATCTTCACCTGGGATCAAATTGTTGTGTTCTAGATTATTTATTTATTTATTATTCATACATTATGCATCATGCATCCACTTTCCTTGCATACATTGTGCATCTGCATCTTTCTACCTTTAGGGCTTTGAGTTCTTCCTTTTTCTTCTTGGGGTTCGGTGGTCGTTAGGTGGAGGAGGTCCTGCTGTGGTTTGTGAGCCCGTGGGTGGCTTAGTAGGGGACCGTGTTTGGGCGTGTTGTTGTTGTTGTGGTATGGGTGTGATCCAAAAAGGATCTGTGTTGGGATTCTTGGGTTCTCCAGTTTTCCTTTTGTCGGAGTCTTTTCGACCTTGAGCTATTCCAGCATTGCTTTATTTCATCGATCAGACTTGTTCCTGCCGAATAGATTATACTGCTTCGTTCCATTCGATCAGATTTATTCTTGCTCGAATAGATGTTTACTTGTTTCATTTTATTCAGACAACCTACCTTCTGTCGAATAGAAATATCTTCTACTCGAATAGAAGTTGGTTCTGTTAATTTCCTTTTGCTTTGTTCAGT
>JACGCM010001274.1:0-34317 GCA_014058105.1 Kingdonia uniflora
AACTTCCCTTATTTCATCAATCTTGAATGCTAAACGCAAGTCATTCAACACACACGCTTCAACAGCCCTCTGAGAATGAGTCTTCACCACTTTTAATGAATAACCTTCTTAGAGAACAAGTCACACCTTTATATTGTTCAGTTAACAGGACTAATTTTTCGATTGACTATACGCAAGGTATTTCAGTCTCTGAACCCACTCTTCCCAGGTTCGAGCTACTTACAATTATCATTTCGTGCTTAATCGAGCTCCCTAAAGATTATATTTCGAGCTTTATATTTACATCTGCTAAGCTCGATTGATTTACGAGGTAAAATAAGGTATGTTATATCACCAACTATTCCTTCCCATATTATGTACAGCTCGATGACATGTCGACCATCTCTGCCTTTCGCTAGTAAAAAGCAAACAAGATATTCTTTTATTACGCTCGATTTTTATCTAACAAGCTGGTTACAGGACTATTCTTATAGCGTTACTTTACAATTACAGAATCAATCTCTTCGAAGCTCAATATTATAAATACTTTCCCAAACACGAGGACAGGTCTCTAGTTCTTTTATCGTTGCCGAGATACTCCTGATCTTCCATAGAAACCTCCACCACAGATCGCAAAGTACAAGACTGCAACAGGTCTGAAACCTTTTCCCCTTAATTCCGTGCAGGAAGAATTAAAAGAAAAGCGATGGCACCGAGAGAGGCGATACATCTTCTACCGCTACCACCGCCGTCTCTTCCTCCTTATCCACACAAACCCGGAGTTCGTGGAAGTTGAGAAGGACTCCTACCTTAGAAACGAGAACATCAGTAGAGACCAGGGATTTTGCATCGCATACACCCCGGCCGCTAAAACGTACGCTACATAATACCCAAAAATATTTTAAACAACACTCCTTCAAGAAAACAACAAAGGGAGTCTCCCTACTCTGATAACCACAAAACCATATCCAGAATCCCTCCATGATAAAAGAAAACCGGGTATGATACACTTGATTCCTTATTTAACCATGATTTTACAAAGGTACGCTTCCAAAAAACTCATATATTTTTTTCTCACTCTTCAAAACAGGCATATTTGCTTTTCTCTGCAGCGAAATGTATTGCAGGCTATTCGGCAATTAAATATACTATTTATAGCGGTATCGCATTTAATGCACATTGATTCCCTAAATAGTCATTCGCTCAGGAAAACTAACAGTCCGCCCATGACACTCACGCGTCATAATGGCAACCCACTCTTTAATACAGACGTTCCATTTTTCAAGTATTGCTTACGTCATCACAAGGTCCGAGTTTTTAGGGTTTTTCTCAACTAAAGCCACACGTGACTTTAGTTGCGAGGGGGCAATTGTAGGGACTTATCCCTCGAGTTAAGGACACTCGATCTCATCTGTACCTCGATTTCTATAAGACTCGATCTTATCCAGTACCAGACTCACGCAGTTACAAATATGTTAACAGTTATACATCGACCACGAACTCAAGTAGAACGTAGATCATCCATAATAGATGTAAAAAAAGAGAGTCAAAATATGCCTCTGCACCAATCTATTTTGTGTAGCTAGAATGTCTTTGAGAAGAATCCAGGTTATAAAGCCTTATTTTGGTATGTTATGCCTTGATCAGCACACCCTGCCCATCTGACTTCCTCCTTCCTTGCTATTAGACTCCTCATAGTCTCAACAATAATGAAAATGCTTTTATAGAAGTTTTCCAAAAGGTTTTGTCTGTCATTGGGAATTTAACAATATGAGGGAATCTTTGAGATATTGTTAAGGTACATATGAAGATGATTAGGGATAGCCCATTCAAACTGATGAATGACATTGTTGACAGTTGCATTAAGGTTGAGGAAAGAATCATACTTGAGAATTTGAGGAAACTTATGAAGAAAAATTCCTTGAGGGTGCCAAGGATCTTTCCAAAATATAGTGTCACTCCCATCTCCAATAACAATTCTCACATGCTTGCTAGTAACCTCCCTGGATTTTAAAATCTGCCTCCAAGCTCAAGAGCTATTATTAGGGATATTGATCTGCCAGAAGTTCTTGCTCCTAATAAGATGGTTATAAACCCACTTAGTCCACAAATTGTCATCCCTACTAATAATTTTCCAAGTGAGCTTCAAGACAGCTGAGAGATTCCAAGTTTCCAGGTCATTAATACCAAGACCACCTTCTTCTTTAGGATAACATACACTCCTCCAACTAATGGGATTGGATTTCTTGCCAATGTTGTGCTCATGCCATGCCACAAAATCCTAGCACAAATAGCATTTATCTTATAAATAACCATTTTGAAGAGGATAAAAAGGCTACTCCAATACACATGGGAGATGGACAGAACAAACTTGATTAGTTGTAGTCTATCTACATAGGAAAGGAACTTATTACTCCACACAAGAACCTTACTTGTCATTTTCCCAATAAGGGGGCTACAATGTCTAACACTGAGTCTTGTAGATATAAGATGAACCCCTAAGTACTTGAAGGACAAATGTTCTTCCCTGAACCCCAGAGTAGCAGTAATTTCATAATTAGTAACATTGTCCACAACAGATAATAAGATAACAGATTTATCTTTGTTGATTTCAAGCCCTGTCATCATGTTGAAGTTCTCCATGCTATCTCTGAAAGAAAATAGCAGAGCTAGAATCCCACCTGCTAAACACCAATATATCATCTACAAACAGGGTCGGCCCTACCCTTTATAAGGCCCTGTACGAAGGGGAAAAAATGTGCATTTTACTATAAAAATAATAATTTCTTTTGAGAATTTTTTTTTGTAGTATTAAACATAACACATGCATCTTAATATATAATATTGACTCCTAAAGTAAACACAAATTAAAGTATATTAAATAATAGTTTTCGTAGTACATTTATGAAAATACCATTTCAATGTACCTTTAGCTTCTTCGAAATCACCAATATCTTCGATCAATTCCTCGAATGCAAACCTCAAAAAAACAAACAAAAGCACTATAAATTAGTTATTATTTTATGGAATAAAGACGTTAAATTCATACAAACATGAGGCATTAACTAAAATCAACAACAAAATATCATTCAAAAATTTGTCTACAAGCCTTTCTAGATGCAAATTCGCCAATTATACTCTTATAATCAAGATTTTGTAACAAATCATTTTATATAGACATCATTGCTAATCCATTTAGTCTTTTTTGTAACATAGTCGACCGCAAGTAAGATTTTAGTATTTTGTAGTTTTGAAAAACTTTTTTCTCCAGATGCGACTGTAACCGGTATCGCTAATAATATTCTATAAGCAATACAAGCATTTGGAAAAGAATCAATTATATTCAAGAAAGTCAGTATCTCCAAAGCGGTCTTTGTTTCTTTTGGTAACATCGTGCGCAAGACTTTTATTTCTCTTAACAAATCTTCTCCATCAACATCAGTTAAACTCTCATGCTTCAGAACTATTTCAAGATTATCACAATGTGTACTTAAATGACTATCATCTAATAAATTAAGTTATCAAAACTAAACAAAAATCTAAAGATATTCTCATATTCTTGATATTGCTCAAACCTAATTTTTGAGGAACCAAGAAATTGATCAATGATAAAATTATAATAATATTTTCTAAATAAATATTTAGGTGAATCCGGAACTAGTATTAGTGTTTCATGATTTACATTCTCATCAAAATGATTTTTTCTACAAATAATACGTTTTTCAACAAATTTAGGATTAATATCCATTTTATTAGCAATTTCTTTAGAAGTAGCTATGACATCTTCAAACCCCGTTGTTTTATATGTTAAAATATATCCTCGCAACCATTTTATTTGCTCAATAGAAATATCCAAAGGCATGTCATTAGCTTGTAACTTTTAGCTAACTAAGTTAACAACATATAATATATCATACCAAATAATCATACTTACTAAAAACTCAAAATTGCCTAGTCCATGTCTCGCTAATGAATTAATTTCACTACTTATTTTTGAGTCCTTATCTTTAGCTAAATCAAGTAAAACATCTCTAATTTTGTGAGTTTGATAACTCATTACTTTTACGCTAGCTATGCGACTTTTCCAACGTGTGGCCGAACGAGATTAAGAGTTAAACCGGATTCGATATTATTTTTCAAAATGTCCTATCGCTTTGTTGAAGAAGAAAATATGGTATAAATATGTTGTACCACTCCAAAAAAATCTCTTGCTTTACTAGAAATTTGCAATATCACAAAGTGACAAGTTTAGCCTACAACAACCGTATAAAACCTATAAAGCTCTGGGATTTATGTTTAGTAATTATTTTTGAACACCTTGGTGTTTTCTTTTCATATTAGAACTATTATCATACCCTTGCCCTCTAACATCATAAATACTAAGATTAAACATCTTTAGTACATCTTCTAACTCTTCAAAAAGTTCATTTCCAGATGTATCATGTACATGTAAAAATTCTAATAAATACTCTACTCTTCTTACTAGACTCGTCGACACGTCTACGCATCGTAATATCAAAGATATTTGTTCTTTATGGCTAGAATCTGGAGTATAATCTAGAATTACCAAAAAATATTTTACTTTCTTAATAGTTTGAATGATCACACTCTTCATTTTGGACAATAAAATAATAATCAATTCATTTTGAATTTTATGACTCAAATAATGATTATGAATTGCTTTTATAGATTTTTTATGCAGATTCTTACTTGTTTGAAAATGATGAATATGTTTCTTTATTACTGGATCCCATTCTCCAATCATTTATATTAAACTTAAATTTTTTTCCTAAATTTTCTCACTTTTTCCACGAAATGCCAAATTTTGTTTACCAAGATATTTTACTACATAAATTATTCTACATATTGCCGCCTTACAATATTCTTTTTCTTTGTTGATTTGGTTCTGAAGATCTTTGTCAATTGTTTGATTTGATTACAATCTCGTTCTTAATTCAATCCAATAAGTCATACACATGATATATTCATTACTCAACTCATACTCTTTAAGCTTAACACTAAGATGTATCCAACCTTTAAATCCTTCATTTACTAAATTACCTACTCGTGGTCCTTTAGCAAATAACTTACAATAAAAATAATAAACTTTATTCGTATCTTGTGAATAAACAAGCCACTTTCTATCATATTTTTTGCCGTTCGGTAGATAAGGAGTATAATGCGTTAAAGAGATAAGTCTTCCAATTCCATCTTTAGGGCCTTTTGTAAAATTGTATCTCGTGGATATCCATTTATTATTAATTCATCTATAGAGTTTTGGGTAAGATTATCCCAATTTTTTGGGTCATAAATGTATATAGTATTTAGTTGTTCATTATTATTTAAACCAGCATTTACATTACTATTCAATCCAATATTAACATTTTCGCTTTCATTACAATTCAAACCGATATCAACATTTTCACTTTTATTACAATCCAAACCAACATTTATATTATCATTCAATCCTACATTTTCATGACCTAAGCTTTCTACATTGTCTGGGGCTTTATAAATAAATTTTTTCATCACTCCTCGTTGATTTTGTATGAATTTAACGTCTATTCTCTTCTTTTATTTCTTATCATTTCCGCTTAATTGTTTATAAAGCATTTTATGGTAAAATCTAGAAATTAAATACTAAATCAAGTAAACAGATTAATAGAATTGCAAATTAACAAATAATAATAGATAGAGATCACCAAATAGAGCAATTATGGATTGAGAACAGCGAGGACTGAGGAGAGCAAAGTATAATTATTGTCTCTTGACTTTGGTCTTGATTGAACTCTTAAAAAATGAAAACCCTTAAATTTTAGAGACAATGATATAAACCCTTGATTTTGGAACTTAGAAGTACACAATCGGAGACCTCCAAACCAAGAGAGGGAGAGAGCAATTGAGTAAACAAAACCAATTAACCAAGAAACTAGCCATTATTGTCGAGTACGGAGAGAAGAGAGATGAAAGATTTTTTTCTTCTAAAGATAAAAGAGAGTCAGAGACAGAGACAGAGAGTGATTAGATTTAGAAAGAGAATGAGAGAGAGTGTCTGAGAAGGAAAGACTAGTAGTTGGGCTGGTTTAGTTGACCCAATGCCCAAATCGAAACTGGGTTGGGCTTTGTATAATTATTTTTATTTTTTTTAAGGCTGAAGCAATTTTTTTTTTGGGCCCTTTTGCCCTTGGGCCTATGCCGTCGTACACCTTGCACACCTCAAGGGTCGGCTCTGTCTACAAATTCTAAGTGTATTATAATAGGATTAGAGCACTTGCTATGTAGATTGAATCTTGAACATTATCTAGAAGAATGCCTAAGCTTTCCATGACTAAGACAAAGAGATAAGGTGATAAAGAATCTCCTTGTCTTAACCCTCTTCTCCCTCTAAAGAAACCTTATTGGGTACCATTAATAGCCACGGAATAGCTTGTAGTTGAAATACACTCATTGATTCAACCTACAAATTGGAGGGGGGGTGGTTAAGGGCCTCCAAAGAAGTAGTGATGGTTTCCCATTGAACTATGTCATAAGCTTTTTTGAGATCTATCTTTACTATACAACCAGGCTTGTTATCCTCCTTGTGCTAACTCCTTAAGAGCTCATGGGCTATTAAGAGATTGTCAAAGATACACCTTCCTTCAAAAAGTAGCTTGATTAAGATTTTTTGGAATAAGAGTAATAAAAGTGGAGTTAATTTGAGTCCGCATTATCCCTTTCTTGAAGAAGTTATGGATTGCCTTCACAAAATCTTTCTTGATCAAATCCCAATTACTTTTAAAAAAAATGAGTTCTAAAACCATTAGGCCATGGTGTTTTTGAGTTTCCAATCCCCATCAGAGCATCCCTTATTCATCTTCATTCACCTCCTTGGTCAAGTGATGGTAATCAACATCTTGGATTTTAGTCTTGAACTGCAGGTTTCTTAGACCATTAATATTCACACTCATTTTGTTAGCACCCAAAATGCTTTTGAAGTAGTCAACCACCACAGCAGCAATGTCCCCTCTGTCAGTTATATAAAGTTGTTGTCCCCTTTGAGGGCCACAATTGAGTTTCTAACTTGTATCACTGACACGGCCCTAACCGGGACCGCCTCTACAGTGCCCGGAGTGCAGTAGAATAAGGGACCGTACGGCGTACATGGACGCGCGGTCGGCGTGTACCAGCCATCTTCACGCGCGCGGCGCGCCAGTGGCATACAACCCACGGATGCTAGAGCGACATCCGGATTATCCTGGATACTCGTGAGGGGTCATCGAATATGTATTTGGTATAGGCAACAACGCTGACGGTTCCCTCAATAATCCCTACAGCGTAATCTCTCACGACGCGCGCGAGGTACGGAAAGCACACCTGTCCTGTAGCGGATCAGGGTAGCTCAATATGCCAGTTTTCACATAAGGGACTCATATCTCAAGGGGCGACGAGCGTGGACTATTTATATTGTCCATCTGTAAGGGGCGGTGCGTCTCGGATAGCCCGCGGGGAATAGCGGCGCCATATGAAGCCCTTTATTGAAAATCGGCCCGCATTGCGAGGCAATGTCCCCTGGCCTTCCCTAGGCCTAGGAGAACTTATAACTATCCCTTGTAGATAGTCCATGAGCCGGGGTCCTTGATGACCAAGCATTAAAGCTCTTTTAGTCATGGGGAGGATCAGACCAAGGTTCCTCCTTAATATAGCTACTAAGTAAATAGTCAACTTTCAAAAGGAAACGTTAAAACATGAGACGAAGCGTACTGGACCTTTTCGCCCCCTTAACTGAATCCGATTGCGACGAAACTTGGCGTGCTGATATATTAGGATATAGAGAACAAATACATTCAGACATAACTCAATACGCTCGGGTAAATTTGGCCGGCGTTCGGTAGGTCGTCACAATCACTATGTAAAAGTAATCTGAATTGGAATCCCCAAGAGCCAGCCAAGACACCCTAGACTTCTGTCTTAAGAAAGTTTCTTCTTTTTTTGCCTAAACAATAAAAGCATTGCAAGTAACTTTCTTTTCAAGGAGCAAATTATTATCATTTGGTCTTCTCCCTATCTCTTCCTGAATTTTCTGAAGAGTCTCTTTAGCAGACTTAGCTTGATCAGTCACATTTCCAACCTTTTCCTTGTTCCACTTGGACAACCCATGTTTAACTTTCTTCAGCTTCATCATCAGATTGTACATATCATTGCCTTCCACCCTACCTGCCCAAGCTTCTTCAATCACCTCTTTGTAACCCTCTTCGCCAGCTCAAACACTCAAAGTTTTTTTCTTTGAAGGTTGAGGATTGAAAATAGAAACAATCATTGGTGTATGGTCAGATATCCCAGTACATTGGAAGTCAGTTAAGGAATCTTTGAAGTTTGCGCTCCACATGTCATTAACCAAAATCATGTCCAACTTAACCCAAATTCTATTAGTAGAGCTCTTATTAGACCACGTATAGTGTTGTCCAATGTACTTGAGGTCAATAAGATTAGTATCATGCAACAATTCCTTATATAAGATGAGATTTTATGTGAGTACCTGTCTCCCTCCATTCTTATCCTCATTGCAGAAAGCAACATTGAAGTCTCCCCCAATTAGCTAAGGCATGATATAACACCTAGCAATTAACTTAAAATCATCCCACATAACTCTTCTAACAACAACATTGTTGGAGCCATAAGCCACTGTAACCAAAAAACTTTTGTCATGAAACATTACATGGCAATGTATAACTTGCATAGTTTCCCTACAATAGTAACATTTAGTAAAGCAGGATCCCAAGTGACAAAAATCCTTCCTTTAATGATGGTAGAGCCATTAGTAATGTACTTCCATGTGGGGTTAAGACTCTTGCCCAAATCATCTCTTTGTTATATAGTAGCTTAGTCTCCACCAGACCTACAAAAGAAAGCTTGTTAATACAAATCATTTTTTTTAACTTCTTTGTGCTTGATTTTTCTGTTCACCCCTCTCACATTCTAAACTGCCAGTTGTAACATCATAAACAATTAGGTTTTGGGTTGTTCTTCATCCCTATAGAGCTATTATGTTTCTCTGTTATCTCTTTGTGTTCAACTCCCTTGTACTTGGCTTTTGAGGATGGCTCAGGCTCAATTCTTTCATTTTCTCTCTCATCATTCTCCTCCTTGTATTTTTCCTTATCTTTTTTTTCCTTATGTTTTTTTGCTCACTAGTGTTCACCCCTAGTAATATTACCAACATCTCCCTTTTTAGGGCCATCAACAGGTGTCATCCCAAACATGCTCATTACTTTCTCCAAAAGTTGGTTCCACTTCATCAATTCCTTTAACGTCTCCACTGGCCACAGCTTCAGCAATTATATCTTTAGGGATCATAATGCCACTTTTTTGGTTGATGGTATTCCTAGTGTTTGTGTTCTTGAAAGTCTTTTTGGATTTGGAATCATGAAACCCTCCTCGTCTATTTGCTTTTTATTGTTGTTACTAGTCTGCTTGAAATTAACTTGCTCCACTGGTCTCCACACTTTTCTCGGCGCTGAGGTGACATGGGTTTAGTAGCAAGCCTTATATCTTGTATATTGCTTGGATTCTTCTTACACCCATTAGAGTTAAGCCCAAAAAATCTTGCAGAAGTTGCACTTTGAAAGGTTTTGGTTTATCTCATTTCGCATATGTGAAGTTTCGTGGTTATCTCAGTCGAAGACAGTGATAGAACGAAGACCTTCGTACAAGTCTTCTATCAACCAACGTTCAAGAAGGTAAGTTGGTTAAGTAAAACTCTGATAAAGGGAGCCAAAAACATTTTTCTGATTTTCGTAACTTTTTTGGGAATCACGTTCGAACGACCTTGGGTCTCGTTCGAATGAATGCTACAAGTTCTAAACAAAAGTCGCATATTTTTGAAGGCTTATTAGGGATCTCGTTCGAACGACCTTAGGTCTCATTCGAACGAGTTTCGAGAAAAATTGAAATAGTATTTAAGCGAACTTTGCTTCGTTTTCTATCTCTGTCTTTTCTTTTCTTTTCTTTAAGTTTATTTCGAAAGAGCTCAATATCCTTATCAGAAAGACAATTTGACATCAATCAAAACCTAAAAACCTTGAGGTTGACGTTGAGTTAGTTTATCCTACTTCTCATATATAATTCTAGAGTGATTCAAGAAGGGTATTCTTTGCTGTAAGTTCAAGGAGAGTCATTGAGAGAACGAAGGAGAGTCGTTGAGAGAATAAAGAAGAGTCATTGCGAGAACGAAGGAGAGTCATTGCGAGAACAAAAGCGATAGGGTATGATGCTTGGATCAGAAGAGAGATAATCACAAGACGAGGTTATCGAGTCTGTAAGTGTAATTCAAATTTAAACTCTTTTTGATTAGTGGCTTTTTGGTTATCGTGTTCATCGACAAAGACCTGTGGTTTATCTCCTGAGTAAGGAGTTTCCACAGGGTAAACAATTACTTGTGTTATTTAATTTCTTGTCTTTACTATTAATTGTTTTTGTTTAATCCTAGATCATTGATTAATAGGAATTGTACTGAACTAATTTCTTAAAATACATTAAATATGAGTACATATAATTTTAATTGGTATTAAAGCATAATCATTTGTAGGCTTTATATCCTGAGCGGTGACCCTGTTTTTAAGTGCTTGCTAAATTTATTGGATTCTAAAATTTTGGAGGTCCTATAAATCTTCCACCACTCTTTGATGGCACGAACTTTCCCTACTGGAAGGTTTGAATGATTGCCTTCTTGCAATCTATGGGAGAAGATGTATGGATTGTCATTGAAGATGGATGGGTGCCTCCGACTATTATGTGGGGTGAGCCAGCAACAGCTATAGAAATTCCGAAACCATAAAAATAAATGGATTAAGGAGGAAAAAGAAACATCTGGGAATAATTCTAATGGTCTTAATGTTATCTTTAATGCGTTGAGCCAAAGTGAGTATAGACACATCTCCGCGTGTACCACTTTAAAAGAAGTTTGGGACATCTTAATGCACACTCACGAAGGTGATGATACAGTTAAAGACAGCAAACTGCAAATGCTCACTTCTCAATTTAAAAACATCCAGATGAGTGAGGATGAACCGTTCGGTAAGTTTTATGCCAGACTGAGGGACATTATCAACAATAGTGCCTCTTTAGGAGCTGAATATACTGATGTTCAAATAGTTTGTAAAATTCTAAGATCTCTCCCTAAGAGTTTTAGATCCAGACGTAATGTCATAGAGAAAGCTCAAAATCTTAAAACTATGAAAGCATATACACTTGCTGGAAAATTGTAAACATTTAAAATCGAGATGGAAATGGAAAACCCTAAGAAGAATAAGAGTCTGGTTTTTAAGTCTTTTTCCAACTCTTCCTCTTCTCAGGGAACCAGAGAAATTGACAACTTATGTCTCTCTGACGATAATGAGGAATTAGACTTTGATTCACAGATTGTTGTTATAATCCAACAGCTTAGAAAACTCCTGAAAAAATGGCAATTTGATAAACAATGACAAAATATGAATTATAAGCTGCCTCCTCATGACCGTGCTAAGTCATATGTCAAGCATACCAATCTTGAACAAGACGTAAATAAAGTTGAATATTATAGGTGTCACAAGTATGGTCATTATGCTCACAGCTGTCCCACTAAGAGTTCTAATAGTAACCATAAGGCCATGAATATTAAAGTAACTTGGGATGATGATAATGATGAATTTGATGCTAATAATGATCATCCCCAAGAATATGAAAATGGTAACTATTGTGCATTTTCTAGTATAATAAACTCTAGTAATAATTATTCTAACCCTTTTGAGCTAGAAAACTCTATTCAAAATTAGAGTGATTATGAAAGTGATAATAGTGAAGAACCCAAGTTTGAAAATTTATATTCTCAACTTGTTTCTCAGCTTGAGAAACTTAAGAATGAGAAAGATGTTCTTATTGTCAAACTTGATATTTGTGAAAAAGAAAAACATACTGCTGTGGGGAAGTTACAATTGACTGAAACTGAACTTGAGAAGTTTAAACTTGACTTAACTTCTACTAAGCAAAAACTTGAAGTTTTTCTCCATGTAGCAAAGAATATTGATAAAAAGCTAAGTATGAGCAAAAATGGTATTGATAAAAGGGGACTTAGATTTAATGAGCAAAATGTTAAGTCTACTACACCTTAGATCACCAAGTTTGTCAAAGCTATTGCAGTGCCATATTTGCCCAAACAAAGTATTATTAATGCTTCTCATAGGCAGACTAAGATGCCTTCTATCTTTCGTGTATTTTATTGTCAGGCTTGTGGTCGAAAGGGTCATTTTGCTCCCTATTGCAGATATGTTCCTGAATTCTATGATATGAATGAATTTCTCAGGGAAAGAGGGAAACCCTATCGACCATATGCTCAATCTGTTGTTAATTCCTCTATTGTCCAAAAGTTTTAAATGTTTTCAAGAATTTGACTCAAGCGACGAAAGTACGAAAGAAAGTGAAACTCATTTGGGTTCAGAAAAAGGATATTCTACCGTGATTATGATGTAATGTTGTAGTAATGGCTCAAAATGAAATAGTGAAGAGTGTGTATTATGGGTCGATGATTGAACCAACCAATCTAAAAGATGTTTTATCTGATAAATCCTTTATTAACACCATTGGTGTCTATTCTATTGAGTAAATCTTTTTGGTCATCCTGACTATTTGTGTCACTATTCTGTGGACAGTCTCAGGTATGTGTCGTTTCTCTTATTCATATTGGTTATTTCCCCTGATTTTTGCATTACAGTCTATCTTAGCTAAGTATGTGCATGTTCGAGATTTAATTATTTATAATATATTCATCTAATGCTTGAGCTACTTGGTATCACTTACTCATCACTAGTTCTAACTGTTTCTAACTCTAGTCGTAAGTAGAAATCTTGAGGATAAATGTAGAGACTTCGTTACCTAATATTATGTGAGGATCTAACCTTTTGTACAAGCTTTAAGTGTTGTTAAATAAATTATTTCCCGCAAAATCTCTCTTTGTTTCTGATCTCATTATTTTATGCATTAGTCAATTGTTGGTGGTGACATCTAGTTTAAGTTAGTCTAATAAAACATTCCCTATACTTGATTCGAGACAAAAAAAATACTATGTGAGACCGAAGATATGATAATAGGTTTTTTTTTATTGTTACACCTTTTTGGCCTTCGTCTATGCTTACCCAATTTTTTTTTCCGTTTGTAGCCCTTTTGTGCCTTAAAATATGCCATTTGTTTTATATCTAACTCTTTTTAGCCCGTTTTTTTGAGACTTTTTAGTAAAATAAAAGTGAAGGAAGGAGTGAAACCATGTAGTTTAATTGGGAAATATGGATAGAAAAATAGAGTATCCCCAATGTGTTTGCTAGTATATCAATCAGAGTCTAAAAAACAAAAACAAAAACAAGAAGTATTCTATTCAATGCGTCTCAATAAAGAGAAAAAATGACGGGAGATAAACTCAATTTGAAGAAAGAGGGGGAGAAAGTATAAACTGCAATCTCAGAATGCCAGCAAAACACCTACTCCATCATGTCCCTTCTCTTGTCTACATTATACCTTTTTCAAGACCTACTTGATCTTGAGTGTTTAACACGGCCAGTTTAGTGGAGATGAGAGATAGGGATTCTATATTAGTTAACTTGACACTTGACACCATCTAAAATAATTGATTTTCCTTCTATGAGATCTTTAAGTAAATTAACGTTGTTTTTTTTTTGTTTGTGAATTTTTAACTTCAGTTTATTCATATTCATATTTCCTCAGAGTGATATCTAGTAAATTTTTACTGACTTTGAGTAACCAACCATGAGAGGCCTAAGTTGAAACATATTTCCAATATAGTGATCTTCATATGTCTAAATGTCAGGACTTTGATTGGACTACACACGCACACACAAAGTTCTTTTACATTATTTTGTTCATAAATCAACAATATTCTCTATATCATGTCTCCATTGTGCTTATAAATTTGACTCTGCATATTTTGAGGGGGAGTGTGTTTGGTAGTCTTCAGCTTATCTCGTAAGTCTTGTGTCTTATCTTATGTCTCCTATCAATGTCTATTGATTACTTGGTAATTTTGGTCAATTTTGGTGCGTTTACCTATTTCCATTATTTCCTTCGAACGAGTTATGACCTCATTTCTCCCAGTCAAAACTTGTTGAGTCGTTCGAACGAGTTTTTTCTTCGTTCAAACGTTTAAAGCCAAAACTTGGTGTTTCGTTTGAACGACTTTTTAATTTTTTTTAAATTCAAAGTTCCTTTCTGTTTTGGTTTGTCTATCTCTCTCACTCTTGTCTCCACCTCCTACTGTGATTTTTTTTCTCTCTCTATTGATCATTTGGTTTCGATTGAGAAAATGTTTGAGTTTGTTGCTCCTTGTACTTGATTTTCCTTATGACTGGGGTTTGATTACAAAAGTTTTCCCATGCAATTTATGGCAGTTTTGTTCGAGGTTTCCCAAAGATGCATCTTGGGGTTAAGTGGTGATTGGGTTGGTGTGAGTTCCTGTGAATGTTGGTTTGTGCTGTTGTTATTGGATTTTGCAGATGACAGAGTTTGGTGTCGTCGACTATGTGGCTTTGAGTTGTGTATTGGAGTGTGTTTTGTTTCTTCAGTGACAAATATTGGGGAGAAATGAGTATCCTTGACAGGATAGCACAAGGAAATGATATTTGATCATATTTTTTCTGGTTTGATACTTTTATGATACATTTCTGAACATGTCTTTTAGTACACTTTTGGAATCTCGTTCGAACGACTTTGGGTCTGGTTCAAACGAGTGCTACGAGTTCTAAACAAAAGTCGTATATTTTTGAAGGCTTATTATGGATCTCATTCGAACGACCTTAGGTCTCGTTCGACCGAGTCTCGAGAAAAACTAAAATAGTATTTAAGCGAACTTTGCTTCTTTTTTTGTCTCTCTCTTTTCTTTTATTTTCTTCTAAGTTTATTTCGAAAGAGCTCAATATCCTTTATTAGATAGACAATTTGACATCAATCAAAACCTAAAAATCTTGAGGTTGATGTTGAGTTAGTTTATCATACTTCCCACATATTGTTTTAGAGCGATTCAAGAAGGGTGTTCATTGTTGTGAGTTCAAGGAGAGTCGTTGAGAGAACGAAGAAGAGTCGTTGTGAGAACAAAAGCGATAGGACATGATGCTTAGATCAGAGGAAAGATAATCACGAGACGAGGTTATCGAGTCTGTAAGTGTAATTCAAATTTAAACACTTTTTGATTACTGGTTTTTTTGGTCATCGTGTTCATCGACAAAGACCTGAAGTTTTTCTCCTGAGTAAGGAGTTTCCACAGGGTGAACAATTACTTGTGTTGTTTAATTCATTGTCTTTACTATTAATTGTTTTTGTTTAATCTTTGATCATTGATTGCTAGAAATTGTATTGACCTAATTTCTCGAAATACATTAAATACGAGCACATAAAATTTCACACTTAACTGGCACCCAAGAGTACTCTATCTCCATTTGAACAATGGTATCATCAATGATTGTTGTCAATATCTTTGGCAAATCTTGGCCTACTTTCAACTCAACACAGACCCGGACATAATTTGTTATTGATTTCTCTTTTGTTGCTCTATCAAGACACATGGGAGGCCCCACTGAACTCACAATTTTGCCAATGTCTTCAGGGTACCAGAAGACTGATGGCCTGTTTCTCAGAGTAATCCAAACAGGAACTATTGTATAGTACCTTGTTTCAAGCTCGATAATAGGTTTCCAAGCTCTCAACATAAAGACCCTATTAGCTATGTGAACTGGCCCAATCTCTAAAACCTTCTCTCTATCTTATGCAGAGCTAAACTTGAAGAAGAATAAGTCATTACCTTGGAATGTCATGTCAAAGTGTCCCTTAACTCTCCATAGGTTACTCAAGGTCTCTTTAACAAACCAATAATCCAACCTCCTGCCAATGAAATTCCACACCAGGTAATTTTCATAGCATTTAATATTCTTGATGAGCTCCTTACCAGTAATCACAGCAGTGGGCACCCCATTTAACATTGTAGGTGGAGCATAAGTGAGCTTAGTCTTACCTCTGTTACTAGGAGCTGCACCCATCAAACTTGCCCAGTTCAAATTCGTGGCATTATTGACTCCACTAATAGCAGGGTTCAAAGGTGGGAAGTCCTGGTTAGTGGCTTTTTCATGGACGCATTGGCCATCATTTCATTTTCCATAGAGGCACTTCAATGGTTTTTGCTTAATCTGTTCATCAGTGTACTCCACTGCACCCTTCCTGTGACGACCTACCGAACGCCGGCCAAATTTACCCGAGCGTTTTGAGTTCTGTCCGAATGTATTGTTCTCTATATCCTAATATAGCAGCACGCTAAGTTTCGTCGCAATCGGATTCAGTTAAGGGGGCGAAAAGGTCCAGTACGCTCCGTCTCATGTTTTAACGTTTCCTTTTGGAAGTTGACTATTTACTTAGTAGCTATATTAAGGAGGAACCTTGGTCCGATCCTCCCCATGACTAAAAGAGCTTTAATGCTTGGTCATCAAGGACCCCGGCTCATGGACTATCTACAAGGGATAGTTATGAGTTCTCCTAGGCCTAGGGTAGGCTAGGGGACATTGCCTCGCAATGCGGGCCGGTTTTCATTAGAGGGCTTCATATGGCGCCGCTATGCCCCGCGGGCTATCCGAGACGCACCGCCCCTTTCAGATGGACAGTATAATTTGTCCAGGCTCGTCGCCCCTTGAGATATGAGTCCCTAAGGTGGAAACCGGCATATTGAGCTACCCTGATCCGCTACAGGACAGGTGTGCTTCCGTATCTCGCGCGCGTCGTGAGAGATTACGCTGTAGGGATTATTGAGGGAACCTTCAGCGTTGTTGCCTTTACTGAATACATATTCAATGACCCCTCACGAGTATCCAGGATAATCCGGATGTCGCTCTAGCATCCGTGGGTTGTATGCCACTGGCGCGCCGCGCCTGTGAAGATGGCTGGTACACGCCGACATCGCGTCCGTGTACGCCGCACGGTCCCTTATTCCGCTGCACTCCGGGCACTGTAGAGTCGGTCCCGGCTAGGGCCGTGTCAGTTGGTATCAGAGCGAGAATAGCTTGTTGAAGCTTAGCTCTTGAGTTGGTAGAGAGTAGATGGATTGTGCCTACGTCTGCCAGAGCTAGACAGAGTTGGGTCTAGGCTTATCCGAGCAAGGCTTGCTGGGAGTTTGCTTGTCAGAGCGTAGATGGGTTGTGCCTACGTCCGTCGGAGTAAACGGAGTAATGATTCCCGAGTTGGTAGTATGGGTTACCCATTTGGCTGTTGTTCTCTCCAGAGCCGTAGTTGCTCCCTAGAGATGTTCCAAGCACCGTTGTGAACGCTTGTAGAGTGTGTTGCCTACATGTCAGTCGATATTGGACGCAAGAGAAAGGCTCCATATCCGAGCGCGAGATTGCTCAAGTTAAATGTGCTTTGGACAGTGACGCTAAGAGGAGGATTGAGATTTGAGTTGGACGCGATGATCTATATCGTTGGTTGTCTCTAGAAGGCTGATCAGTGTCGCAGATGCTCTATGAAGAATAGTAATAGAGCGATCTAGCAGGTTGTTATTGCATTCGGTCCGTATCCGCGCTGCGAAGTTTAGTAACAGGTGTGATCAAGGACGATGCCCCTCAGCAGAGATCGATATGGTCAGTGTCCGTTGCCGAGTACTTTCGTGTGGAAGCCGCGATGCTTGGTTTTGTTGGAATTCCTTAGTGTCTACTAAAGATTGAAGAATCCTGAGCGATACTCGTTGTGATTGTCCTGAGTTGGACATTGAGACATTCCAGAGGTGAATGTCATGCGCCGAAGATGAAGCGGCATGAAGTAAGAGATGAAGACATGGTTTGGGTCCCGAGTTTGCACACAGTGATATCGTCAGGTAGACGTTGAGGGCAGAGTGATTCGTTAGGACGCGACATGAACTGCGACCTCCCAGATGGGTTGTCGCTTATCCGCAGTTGGTCCCCAGACTTGGGACCTTGCTTTGATCACTCCAAGAAGGCAAGTTGCCGAGTGATGTTTGTTCTCTGGCTCCGAGGTGAGTTTCAGGTTTGTCGGCGTTCGAGTGCTCTAGCCGAGTTGATCCATGTTGTTCCACATGGTGGTTCTGGGTCATTTTAAGCTCTCAGATGGAAGACTCACGTTTCCGAAGGTTAGTAAGTTACGTGGTTGTCGCAGAACAGAGTTGAGCTTCAGTCAGTTGTGCGGGTTACCTCAGACATGATCTCAGATGGGAGATTGCTCTAGGGTGAAAGATCCTGAGCGGAATTGGATGTTAGTTTCCCAATTCCTTATCACTTGGTGGTTGGCGGTAGGGATAGAGTTCCCGCGCCTCGTTCTTTGTTTATATCGATGGAGTGTCTTTAGAAGACCACATCTCAGTGACCGGTTTGAGTTGGCTGCGTTTGTTGAAGCTAGTTCAAGAGACAGAGAATGGCTACGCTTCAGTTCAAAGATGATTGCGACAGTATGAAGGTTGGTCTCCGCGAGTTTGATAGCAGTTGGACATGGCAAGCCAACGAGCTCAGGGCGATAGGTACAGTGACAGTATCTTGTTCCCAAGTTCCCCAAGTACTCAGGTTGGAGTAGGGATGTAGAGATGGAGAAACGCTTCAGTAGTCCGTCAGTTATATGTCACAGCTTTGTTCTCGACGCGGACGTCGAGCTTATCGAGTGTGGGAAGAGCTGTAAGTTGTGACGCAGATGTACGCAGTTTCCAGCAAGGGTCACCACCACCAGAGTTTGGCAAGTACAGATGCCAATGTTAAGTCCTCGTTAGAGAAGAGGCATTGAGAAGTCCTCGTCAGAGAAGAGGCATTGAGAAGTCCTCGTCAGAGAAGAGGCATTGGGAAGTCCTCCTTGGAGAGTGAGGCAGATTAGAGTCCTCCGGAGTGGAGAGACCTTTGGGGACGCCGGAGTGGCGATCACCCTTCCTGCAGCCAAGTTAGGTGCAGATGCCATCTAGCGTAACATGGGTTAGATGATGGCCTACTACGAAGTGGTAGAGCAGAAACGCGGCTGCACAGATAGATGTCTCATGGGTTTTAGAAGTTCACACAGGACGCCTTTATGGCGGACCTCGATGGTTAGCTGGCGGTAGGGAATAGAGTACCCGCGCCTAGATAGGCTGCCTCGATGGTTTTGTTGGCGGTAGGGAACAGAGTACCCGCGCCTCGTTGAGAGTATGCTACCTTCTAGGAGCTACCCTCCCTCGCCCAAGTGAACAATGAGTACCAGTTCAGTTCTATACTGGTAAGGCTAGAGTGCCGCATCTTGATGTTGTACCCCCGATGGTCCGTAAGAAGGGCGGACATGGTTGGAAGACCTTCGCGGAGTTGATTGAAGGGCAGTCAGGCAGTTCAGTGTGCGGCAGATGTTCCGTGCAGTTGGGGTGAGTTACCCCTTTGTTTTAGAAGACTTGCTCCTTACCACTCGCAGATGAAGAGTGAAGTTTGAAGCCGAGATTCACAGAAGTTTGAACTCTCGAGCAGCGAAGGCATTGTGCGACTCGGAAGTGAGCGCACTTTTGGACGGGATTGGAGATTCCTCGTCGGGCTGTCCAGAGGAGACGCCCTTGGTTTGTCGAGAAGAGCGACATTCCATACAGTGTCAGGGGAGAAGGCGCTTTGCAGCAGGATGCAGCGCATTTCAGAGGGCGCGATGCTAGAGTGCACCGCCCAGACATTTTTCAGAAGGTTCGAGACCAAGAGACAATACCTAGAGGAAAAGGCAGACTCCAGTCGTATGAAGGTTCGGTCACTACGCACTTCAGTGGGAATAGGCGAAGTTAAGGTTCAGTTCTGAAGACACAGTTGTCAGCATCGAGACTAGCAGTTGGGCTCAGTATCCGCTAGTACAGAAGAAGATATAGTACTCTGAACTAAGTGCGGGAGAGTTGTTGGTTTCTTGTAGATGCAGAAGATTGAATCCTTGCAGAGCCGTGTTGGCGATGGTCCTCGACGAGGACGTCGAGATTATTTTAAGTGCGGGAGGGTGTGACGACCTACCGAACGCCGGCCAAATTTACCCGAGCGTTTTGAGTTCTGTCCGAATGTATTTGTTCTCTATATCCTAATATAGCAGCACGCCAAGTTTCGTCGCAATCGGATTCAGTTAAGGGGGCGAAAAGGTCCAGTACGCTTCGTCTCATGTTTTAACGTTTCCTTTTGGAAGTTGACTATTTACTTAGTAGCTATATTAAGGAGGAACCTTGGTCCGATCCTCCCCATGACTAAAAGAGCTTTAATGCTTGGTCATCAAGGACCCCGGCTCATGGACTATCTACAAGGGATAGTTATGAGTTCTCCTAGGCCTAGGGTAGGCTAGGGGACATTGCCTCGCAATGCGGGCCGGTTTTCATTAGAGGGCTTCATATGGCGCCGCTATGCCCCGCGGGCTATCCGAGATGCACCGCCCCTTTCAGATGGACAGTATAATTGTCCAGGCTCGTCGCCCCTTGAGATATGAGTCCCTAAGATGGAAACCGGCATATTGAGCTACCCTGATCCGCTACGGGACAGGTGTGCTTCCGTATCTCGCGCGCGTCGTGAGAGATTACGCTGTAGGGATTATTGAGGGAACCTTCAGCGTTGTTGCCTTTACCGAATACATATTCGATGACCCCTCACGAGTATCCAGGATAATCCGGATGTCGCTCTAGCATCCGTGGGTTGTATGCCACTGGCGCGCCGCGCCTGTGAAGATGGCTGGTACACGCCGACATCGCGTCCGTGTACGCCGCACGGTCCCTTATTCCGCTGCACTCCGGGCACTGTAGAGTCGGTCCCGGCTAGGGCCGTGTCACTTCCTCTCCTTGGCGTTAGTAGCATCCCCACCTTCACTTCCATCCTGAAATACCTCTTGCACTTCTTCAAAGTGTTCATCTTCACTAGCATTTTGGTGACATCGGCATTTACTACTACAGGTGGTGGCATCACAAGTGCTATTATTACAAAACAAAACATCTTTCATAGAAATCCCCATATCTACCTCTTCTTTGTTGACATTATTTGGTTTTGAATCACTCAAATAAGTTCCAAAGCTAACAGAGCTCCCCTCTTTATCTTCTTTTGATTCAACTGAATCCATGGCCTTCACGACCTCAATAGCTTCTGTAAAGATGACGTTGTACCCTCCTCCCGTCTCCTTTCTCGGTCGTTTACCCCCGTAGTTTACTAGTAAGCTATAGATCAAATATCTATTGGAGATGGTCTAACAGGTGTAATAAGCTCTTAGTAGAGTCGATTGGGGGTTGCACCTTTTTTGTTCCTCTAAAAGTGTACATTTTACGCAACCAGAGCGTCTTCTCTCTCAAATTTGGATCTTCCCTCCCTCAATTTTCAAATCACTCTCTCTCTCTCTGAGTGATGATGCGGTTATTTAACAGAAGCTCTCCTGCCTCTTCTAATATTGAAACCTCGCCACAATCCTTCATCTCTCACAATCAAACCCCAACACCTTCACCTCCACCAGTATTCGCAACGGGTACCGGTCCTCCGAGACCCATTCGTCTCGTCTACTGCGATGAAAATGGTAAATTTAGGATGGACCCAGAAGCAGTCACCACTCTCCAACTTGTTAAGGGACCCATTGGTGTTGTTTCTGTCTGCGGTCGCCCTCGCCAAGGGAAGAGCTTCATACTTAATCAGGTAAACCCCAAATCCCATTTAATAATAACTTACATTGTTGCTTTACATGTTGGATCATGAATACCCGTCGACATATTTATGTTAGTAATTCTAATTGGGGTTTTATAGAAATTACTTAAGAAGGTTAATGAGGTTGGAAAAATGAATAACAAAGATATGCTACCAGGTCTTTCAGAATATTGGGGTTCAGGGAGGTTTTGATTTGGAGTGGAGTATTGAGTTAATTTATGTGCTCAACACGTGGACGAATATGGGCCGTTGGGCTCGACACACGTGGAAGAAATACCCACTCTGATACCATTTTAGAACTGGAGGTTCCATCTCAAAACCAATTGGCAATGAGAGGAGTAGCCCCATGATCTTATATTTGAGGTGCAAGGCTATGTGTGTCCAATGTGGGACTATATGTCAACAAAAACTTTCATAATTGGACATAGGTAAGTACTAGTTTCGTCATGTGTGAACTTCGTCTTTTACATCACATTTCTTTTCCAAGGACATCATAGGATATTCAGTGCTTTAGAGGGTCATGGGTTGTCCACCAACTTGTGTTGCGGTGTGCGTGGGTGTGTTTGTGGAAGGGGGGTATTAAGTCATACTTGCTGCCCCCGTTGGGAGCAAATACTCAATTAAATCAGTAAATCAAAACTAGGGTTCTTTCTCTTAAATGCACAAAATGCCAAAAATCATTCTTTTTAAATTAACAACTAATCAAAGCCCTAAACTATTCCTTTTACACTTCATATGCATATTGGCCATGAAGAATGTCTTGAGATTTAGGCTTTCACAGCCTTTGGTATGGCTAGTGGCTATATTGGTCTCTCATTTGGTAAGTTGGCTAAAATAGGATTTTACTTGCAAAAATTTGCCAAAGTCTGTCTGACAAACTCTTTAATGCTCTAGTCAAAAAGTTAGTTCAACAATAATCAAGGGCGGATCTCGGGACGAATTTTAGAGGGGGCTGGGGCTAATGTAGTAAAAAAAAAATATATAAGCTAAAAATTGTTGAAGTTGAGGCGCATTCTTATTAGTTTATGTTACAGATTACATATTATTTTTAAATGTTCTTCAAGATTAAGCCCTCAACTCAAAACCATGTAAACAAATTTGACAGAAATTACCCCCGGCTACATCCTGGGCCCGCCCACCTTGAGATAAAGTATAAAAAGAGAATTTTGAAGTTAGGAAGAATGCATACAACTTCTTCATAATATTTGACTGCTTGCTAGGCTTTTCGATGTCATCATCATCTTCAAAAGAAGACAAGCTTCAAGCATCTCAAAGTTCTTTCGATCACATGTAACGAGTCAAAGTGCCTCACTAATCTTTCTAATGAATATGTTCTATTTATTAGTTAGCCAATGAAATGATGGGTTTGTCAACTAACCAACAGTAATAAAATGTTCCTGTAGGCCATCTCACACTTGACGATTATTTTAACCACCTAGGTTCTTCTGAAAACAGATAGATTTGTATTTCTCATCCAAGGCTCCTTTTTTTTTTTTTTTTGCTTGGTACCTTCCCAACTTGGTACCTCGGTACCTCCTCTGTTAAGGAGTTCTCACAGTTGAAATTTCACTGCGTTTGAAATTATATTGGTTAGTCTTCCACATGGAATGTCAACTGTCCTGATTAATGGGCCTCACATATTTGGCTATTTCTCAATGGATTTATTATGAGCGATACTTGATTTAGTGATTTAATTCTTTGTTGCCATAAAGCAAGGATTTACTTTAGAGGACGAGTCATGTGATGAGTCCTTCGGTTGATGATGATAGAGAAAATTTGAAGGGAAAGGAAAAGTTGAGATGCTTTAAGTACATTTGCATTATAATAAGTTAGAATTCCAAATTTTCCGAACTGAGGTAACAGCAAATGGTTATATTATCTCTTCATTTTCCATAGTACATAATAATCAGGAGTAATCACTAAATTAATCTCGAGATTGACAGTATTAAGCGACTTCTTAAACATTTTCTTTTTCTAGTAGTCATTTTTTTATTCTCTGATTTACATGCTGTTGGTATAGCCAGATAATTCATTACATCATATTATCTACTATTATATTTAGACTGGAGTTAAGCTGTTCTTATTATGTTTTTTGGTTTAGTCTAGAAATGGGAGGTCTCGTACTTCTCAAAAAAGAAAACGAATGGGATGTCTTTTTTGTATTGTTAGTGAAGATGTCCCTCGTATTAACTATTTGTTTATAATTGACTTATTGATGGCTAAGACACTCTTCTAGGCCTATTATGGGGGCTTTTTTACTCACTAGGGCAGAGTACTTTAAAATAGTTGATACCACTTCATATTCTGTCATTCATGTCTTATTTGTAATTAAGACTTCTTATCAATCATAACTTAATTTCCCCCTAGAGAGTCAGGTATTTATGAGTTGGAAACAATTTTTTGGAATCAGCATAGAACTGGTGATTCTAGATTACTAGCTTAAAGGACCTCCGAAGAGCATCTTCAATGGTAATAAAAAAATAGACGTTAAAATATCCCTAGAATCTTAAATACAACATGAGTCACTATAGTAGAAGTTTAAAGTGTTTTCACAGTGAAGTGCTAGAATGGGTTTTTTTCGGTTGAAGAGCAAAAACGACTGTCTGAAGTCTGTCTGTTTTGATAAACGCCAAATGGTGCTTAAATAAGCTGTCCAAAAAGAGATATTTAAATTGTTCAAAAATCATAAGATTTTGGTCGTCTTTTTTGGATGGATGCCCGATGAATGAGTGACACTGTCTTAGGCGCCTCCCCGATGTTTGTGCGTTTCTAAGGTCTTACCATGTTAATTTGCATATTTTCTCTGTAATTTAAGCTTACTTTACTATGGATTCATTGTAGCTTCTTGGGAGGAGTAGTGGATTTCAAGTTGCATCAACACACCGGCCATGTACTAAAGGCCTATGGATGTGGAGTGCACCCTTGAAGAGAACTGCTCTTGACGGAACTGAATATAGTCTTCTACTTTTGGATAGTGAAGGAATCGATGCAGTTGATCAAACGGTTAGCTAGCATCCTTTTTCATGTGATTAAGTTATTGTATATTGTTTTTAAAGTGCTACGTGCATATTATTTGCTTCCATTGAGGTTGAAATAGGGCAAGTATATTAACATATCTTCTGGTTGTTAAATGCATCTTTTTTAAGCATATCAGGTGGTTCACGTGCATTGAGCATATATTGTTAACATATACGCTTATTTCTTAAGGATGGACATGTTTCGTACTTGTGACCCGCATATTGTTAACACATACACTTATTCCTTAAGGATGGGCATGTTTCTTACTTGTAACCATGTTATGTTCACTAGTGTGTTTTACATATAAACGTTACGATTTATCATCTATAACCACTGAATCTAGCATTGTAAAGGGTCAATATGCATGCTGTCCACGACTTTACCCTATCCTCGTGACATACAAGCAAGATTTGGAGACCACATAGTTTTTTTCCCACTACTATAACAGCTCTGTTAACGGTCCAAACTTTTTGGTCTGTATATTGGAATTGAAATGGGCAGATTTAGAAGATGAAAACTTAAAATTAGAGCATTCTATTTATAATATACTAAACATTTATTTCATGTCTTGTATAAATTTATAGAGTTACGGAGAATCCCGGCCTCTAATGCTACTTAAAATGAAGGGTTGTAATCTTGACAACAAATTAAGCTACTAGAAAAAAAATCGCATTTGTCAGCACCATAAACTTAGTCCTAAGCGCAGTGACAGTATGTCTAGAAACTATCCCTTATTTAATGACCACGGACAGGTATAACCCCCTTGTTTGTCATTTAATGTCTTTAGACTCTAATCCACTCCTCACTGGTGGGGTTTGATATAATTAAAATTCCAAGACTATGCATGATTATTTCATCGCACACAGCGTATCACGCTGGGCATCGATCCAAACAGTAGTCAACATTGCTCCCGTTAACTGTTTTAAATCGAGCGCTCGATACTTCTGCCACTGTGGACCCTACTCATATCACATGTCACGGTGCACACAAGTGTAATCAATGATTGAGATCTCTTTATTTAAACGGGGAAACCCAAAAAAAGTACATCGTCATCACCAGTCACCACTAACTCCGTCATCGAATTTCTAGCATTCACAGAAAGAATTAACAAAAACTCACCATCACCCCTACTACGAGCCAGAATCAGTGGTGCCTCCTCCTGCGGGGGAGGCTCATCTTCTCTTGATCTTCTGTTTCATCTTCTCGCCTGCCACTGCATATTTTATCTGGATCTTTTTCTACATTTTCTTCTTGCACTTTGTCGGAGTAGACACTTCTCTCTATCATTGTCACCGATGACCTGTTTTTTGTCACTGTCACTACAAGTCGGGGGTATCTAAGGTGGACTAGGAATTAAATCTCCACCGGTGCTCCTGTAATACCTAATACCTGGTAGGGGCGTCTGACATCTTGAAAGTTAAGAGAGTGAAAGAGAGAAAAAGATATTGAAACTCAGAGAAAAGCTTAATGTGATTGAATTATGATTTAGAGGGGATTAAATAGAGGTCTGGTTAATGCAGGGCATTAATGAAACAGGGAATTGAGAAATCTTCACCACTTCCCTAAGCAAACGTCATTTCAGTTCTCAACCATATTGCACCATAATAGTAACCCTGCTAACATAACCCCCTTCATGTTTACAATATTTAGTTTTGAAATGTTTCAACCATCATTACCGTTGAGAACTGAAACGACTTTTGCTTGGGAAGTGGTACCTTTCTCGAGTTCCAGTTTCATTGATATTTTAAATCGACACCTCTGTTTAATCCCCTCTAAGTCGTCATTCAATCCGCTATAAGCTTTTTAGACTCTCTCTCTCTCTCTCTCTCTCTCTCTCTCCCCGTGGTCATCATATAGGGGTAAAGTCTAATTGATTAACCTTTTAAATTGCTCAAATACTTATATAACATGGACACTCCGTATTTGAAAAAAAGTCCGTGTCCAAACGTGTCGGACACTCCGACACTCGCTTGGACACACCAATGGGTACTTCTTGCTCAGATCACCAAAATTTTAACATATATATATATATATATATATATATATAATATTTTCTAGTTCTTTAGACATGTTAGTCAATAGTACTAATTTCTATCGTTGTTTCTAGCATCATAAATGTAACGATTCATATTGCATATGAATTTAATATGACATAGACCATAAGAAATGCAGGAAAAAAATAAGCATAAAGCCGTGTCCGTGTTTTGACCTATTTTGCGGTCGGTTGTCCGATACCTCATACCCGTGTCGAACACCGACGCGGGTACCTGTGTCAATGTTACATAATCAAATACATATCTGCATAATCAAATGTTTTATGATATGATTTAGTTAGGAAGAAGAGGAAATAGGAAAAAGTAGAAGCCTCCCACTTAATAGTTGTATCTAGAGGAACTTCCGTTATAAAATAAAATAATGGTTCAAATTGGCTTTGGTGCATCATTAACAATTTCACTTTGTTTTGCTCAAGTTATTTATATTTCAATGTTTCAATTACTATCTTCGTAAAATGAACTGTGAATGGGTTTTGAGTTTAATCATATAGGACAAATCTGAAGACCTGGCTTGTTTTCTCAGTAATGATTTCACCAATCAGGTCATCTCATTATATTTCTAGATGCTTTTGGGCCATATTACAATGTGTTTAAGGTGCTATTTTATGAATTAAAATCTTGGCCATCTTTCCCTGCACATTATAATCACTGGTTTTGTCCTTAAATTCTTATTATTCATTTAGTTTCGTTCTCTTTTGATCCCTTATTTAGCTCCATATTTATGCTATCTTCTTATTTTGTTTAATCTATTTTGCAGGGAACATATAGCACCCAGATATTCTCATTGGCTGTCCTCTTATCTAGTATGTTCATCTATAATCAGGTTTGGACATCTCATTCTTACATCTTGGTCATTGTGGAAAAATAACCAATTGTTACTTTTCATTATGTTTAATTAGTACTTTTATTTGTGTTCCACTCACTGAATTTGCACGTGTTATACTGTAATGTATCATTAAGACATCCATAACAGACACCCATCGTGGATGTGGAGAACGAGAAACAAGAGTAACATGTCATTTTTTATTTTATTTACATCTTTAGTGAGTAGTGACTTGTTAGGCGGTATTTCGTTATTTATGTTTATTTTTGTTTCTATCTAGATGGGTGGTATTGATGAAGCAGCACTTGATCGTCTTTCACTCGTCACTGAAATGACTAAGCACATTCGTGTTAAAGCCTCTGAAGGAAGGACATCAGCAACCGAGCTTGGACAGTTCTCCCCAATCTTCGTATGGCTATTGAGGGTATATTCAGACATTTTTTCTTGTAACATCCTCTCCTTTTCAGTTTGTGATAATAGTTCTGCTTTTATTTCCTTACACGGATGTAAAACTTGTTGAATTATCTATGTTATATATTTTTCTTTGCCTATCATGGGTATCTATGAAGCAATTTATAACATATTTGGTGGGCTATGCAGGACTTCTATTTGGACCTCACAGAGGATAATAGGAAGATAACTCCACGAGATTATTTAGAGCTAGCATTGAGGCCGGTGCAAGGTGGTGGGAAAGATATAGCTGCTAAAAATGAGGTATTTGGTGTTCAAATAACTTTTTAGTGTGGTGGCATTGAAAATTTGAAGTATTATGCTTGAAAAGATTTTCATTTTAATGTTTCTTGCAAAAATAATAGATCAGAGAGTCAATTCAAGCTCTTTTCCCTGACCGGGAATGCTTCACTCTTGTACGGCCCTTGAACAACGAGAAAGAGCTACAACAGCTTGATCAAGTAACTGTAAGTATCCTTAATGTCCAAATATCTCTCTTTTATTTCTTTCTGTTTTAAACATGAGAATGAGTAGAACTGAATGGAGGAACAAGATTTTGCTGTCAGGATTTAGCTCCTGTCAATTTGACACAAGTTGCTAACCAAGGCAGTTGATAGGGATAACCTACTAAGGTTAATCTTAGGAGAAAGTCAACTGACCCAACTTACATCTTTACCCCTATCAACCTAGCATGGGTAAAGCAGCCATTTGACCAAAATCACAGCCATGCACATGAGTAAGGCTTCTTGTTGAATGTAGGAGACTTACTAAGTGTCCGTTTGCTGCAAACTCACATGCAGTTGGTTACATTGCGACCAGAATTTAGAACCGGGCTGGACGCATTAACAAAGTTTGTTTTGGAGAGAACTAGGCCCAAGCAAGTTGGAGCTACGACAATGACAGGCCCCATCCTTGCTGGAATCACACAATCTTTCCTGGATGCTCTTAATAACGGCGCCGTGCCTACAATATCTTCATCGTGGCAGGTTAGTTGTTTTTCAAGATTCTTTTGTATATCCAACGACTCATAATTGCCGCACTCCACCCAGAAGACAATTTGGTGCAATTGCCCTGATCAGACAATAATCAGAGGTGGTAGTTTTGACTTGAGGTTTGTTATGGTTTTCCCTGATCAGATTTAAATAGGTATCTTATCACAATCATATAACTTCGCAACAGAATTTCCATCTGATTTTTTTGTGACAAAGAACTTTATCTTTTGTGCTTCTATAAGCTGGAATTCTCTCGCATCTAAGGATTAATATCTTCTTCCTGACTTAAAATCTTTTGAGTACTTGGATTGGAGCATGAAAAATAAAACAGTTTTATACTTTTGAATTGTGATTGGGTTGTGTCTTTCTAATGCACTGCTAAGAAACTCATCTGCTGCAGAGTGTTGAAGAAGCTGAATGCCGGAGGGCATATGATTCAGCTACTGAAGTTTATATGTCTGCTTTTGACCGTACAAAGCCTGCAGAGGAAGTATGTTGTCGTTTAACACACACACACACATATATATATATATATATTTGGGTGATTTCTAGTATATTCTAATTTCAATTATTGCAGGCCGCCTTAAGAGAAGCTCACGAGGACGCAGTTCAAAAATCTATTGTTACATATAATGTGAATGCTGTTGGGTCTGGTGCAGCAAGACACAAGTATGAAAAACTTCTTCATAGTTTCTTGAAGAAGGCATTTGAGGTAACGACTTGCCCTTTTCCCACTACATTTGGAATTTTTATAGAGGAATTTACTATATTTGATCAATAATATTTGCACCTCTTTTTCATATAAAAGATAAGGCGGTTTGATATTAATGTAGGAGCATTGTTTTACTTACACTGCAACAAAATAAAAGCCCACTTACTGGATCACGTCCCAAGACAAGACCGTATCCTAGACTCATGCCCTTATTATTTCTTCAGATCGTCTAGCGTTCAGGTCATCTCATGTTATTATTCCAATTCATAATGTGACCCTAGGTAAAATGCTCAAACGTTAACTATTTTAATATAGAGGTGTACTGGGACACGTGCTCAGTCATAACACATAAACTAACCAAGGTAGTCCGAGGCTGTTACTTAACTGACAATCAAAGGGTAAGACCTTAAGCCTATAAATTGGATGAATGAGGTACACCTTTTAGAGCCTTTTATTCTCTTCTCTAGCATCTTCTTTTCTGGATGGTTGCGAATCTAGTCGTAGAATCTCCAGGAGTAGTAAGAGTAACATGGCTAGAAGAAAAGTGGTTCCCTCGCCGAGCTTAACAATCTACAAATGTATGGAAAACCCAATTGTGAGTGACTATTGTCTATCAAGTATTATTTAGTAATAAAGGAATATTTTAAGTCCAAAGTGTCCTTAGGCTAAGAACATGCAAGTGACAGGGTCTTCTGAATAATGTCAACTCTGATCAGTTGCTTTATAAGAAGTTTTACTAGATTTTCTATGGATTTACACCCATACTCTAGCTTATCTTTCAAATGAATTAGTCTAGTTAACAGATCAACTTCGGCCCCCTTTCTTCAATTTCATTTCCGGCCCTTCTTATAATATTTCACCACTAATGCAGGACTACAAAAGGAATGCTTTTATGGAGGCTGACTTGAGATGTTCAAACACCATACGCAGCATGGAAAAGAAGTTACGAGCAGCTTGCCTTGTTCCTGATACGAAAGTTGATAACGTCCTCAACGTAAGCTAGTCTGAACTTTTTGGCTTAAAATCTCTCTCAAGTATTCATATGGGTTCAGATTTTGAAAATTCTATAAATCTAGTAAAGGTAATACATAGGTATTGTACTTCATATGTGAAGTGAAATATACCCTTGTTGAACGAGTAAATACAATAAACGTCCGCTATCTTGATACTTTGTAAGTAAACAAATCCCTCCATACAAAAAATTCATGTTGGTTTTAGTATAATAACTTCTACAGTAGCCTCTCTAGAAGGAGAGCTTTTAACTTAAGAGGAAGCTTACTATATGTGTTAATTACTATAATGGCGGAAGCTCAAAATTATCTTTAATTCCAATTCTAGGGTTTCTAGAGTTTTACCCCCAACTCAAAACAAGAGACTAACTAACGAAGAAACCCCTAACATCAACATATAGAGAAAATAACAAGTACGTGGCCTCGTGGGTAAACGACCCACGAGGCATGATCTATTAACTCTCCCCTCCTAAGAAGAATTCGACCATGAATTTTGTAGCCGCATATAATCATTGTTAAATGTTGGATCTATCCGTGCAAAGGATTCCCCCGAAATCCATAAATCATCCTCCGAACGACCAACCCAGCGTATCAAAAACTCCACATTTCCTGCGGCATCGAGACGGCTATCCAGTATCTCATCAATCTCGTCTTAACTCAACGTCTTAACTCAACATTTGGCGTCGGTGTCACTGGATGTGATGGAATATCACCATAGAATTGTGTAAGAAGTTTGACATTGACAACCTTAGATGTGCTCCAGGAGTATCAAGCTCATAGGCATTGTTGCCAATGCGCCGAATGATGCGATAAGGTCCCGATTTACGCAAGATAAGTTTAGACGCTACGCCTGTGCGTCGTCCCTTTTCAATATAAAGCATAACGAGGTCTCCTGGGGAAAATACAACCTCCTGTCTATGCCGATCAACCTTCTCCTTTACCCCTGCGTAAACATCCTCTAGATGTCGCCGAATCTCCTCATAAATTGCCCGAATGGACTCAACAAACTCTGCGGCACTATCAAAAGTAGGTACTAACTGAGGAATAGGTGCCAAATCTAACACAATATCTGGTGAATACCCTGTCACGATCTAAAATGAGAGATAGTCCCGTCGAATTGTTAATAGAACTATTGAATGCAAACTCGGCCTATGAAAGAGCAAAATCCCACTCCGTAGGCTTGTGCCCTATAATACATCGTACTAGATCACCCAAACTCCGGTTGACTACCTCAGTCAGTCCATCTGTTTGAGGATGAAAGGTTGTGGAAAAATGAAGCTTGCAACGTAGCAGTCTCCATAACATCCTCCAAAAATTCCCCGTAAACCGTCTATCCCTATCAAAAGTAATCAACTGCGGAATGCCGTGTAAACGTACCACCTCCCTAAAGAACAGTCGAGCCACATGAGCTACATCTTCCGTCTTAGTGCACGGTATAAAATGCACCATCTCAGAGAAGCGATCAACTACCACAAAAATAAAGTCGAAATCTCGTGTCTTCGGTAAGCCTGTAATAAAGTCCATTGAAATATCTCTCCAAGGGCTAGAAGGAATCGGTAAGAGTGAGTAGAGGCCAATGTTCTGCTCTCGCCCCTTAGCGGTCGCGCAAGAATAACATCTCCGGATAAATGCATTAACATCCCTGCGCATAGTATCCCAGAAGTTCCTCCCTCGCATTTGGGCCATGGTCTTGATCACCCCAAAATGTCCCCCAAGACCCCAACATGGATATATGCAATAAGTCGTTCCCGCATAGAAGATGTCGGGACATAGAGAGCGGTACCCTTAATAAATAGTCATCCTGGATAGTGTAATCTTCATGAGAACCCTGTTGTTGCTTACACGACTCATAAATAGGCCCAAAATACACATAAGAAGGGTACAAGATAAATAGTCATCCTGGATAGTTAATCTTCATGAGAACCGTGTTGTTGCTTACACGACTCTAAATAGGCCCAAAATACACATAAGAAGGGTACAAGACACATAACTCGAAAAACCCAAACACTGAAGAGCGTAGTGTAACCAAGAGATGAGGTGTCCTACTGATCTTATCAACCAACCCATTTTCCTTGCCCTTGATGTAGTGAATGTGAAAATTAAAACTCTGGAGGTAACTGAACCATTTTGCTTGCCTGTCTGTTGAGGTCCTCTGCTGACTATGCATGTGTCGTAGCGCGTCATGATCCGAGTGGATAACGAATTCTCGGTGAACCAAATAATGTCGTTTCCCATAAGAGAAGTGATCGGTGCCATAATACTATTGAACCCATCTATGAATCGCTTATAGAATGTAGCCAACCCATGAAAACTTCTTACCTGTGTCGTCGTAGTAGGGTCTGGCCAGTTCTTGATCGTATCCACATTCTCCTCACTACCTTAATCCCCTCTGACGAGATAGCGTGCCCCAAAAATTGTACTGCATCCATTAGGAAAGAACACTTCTTCAGTTGAAGAAATAACCGTTACTGACGTAGGGCCTCTAAAACTCTCTTCACATGAGTGAGATGGTCCTCCTTGGTACGGCTGTGGATAAGAATATCGTCGAAATAGACAATTGCAAACCTCTCCGCAATATGGTCACGTAATACCTCAGTCATCAATCGCATGAATGTGGACGGTGTATTGGAGAACCCAAAAGGCATCACTAACCACTCATAGAGACCATCTTTGGTTTTTAAAAGCCGTCTTCCACTCATCCCCCGATTGCATGCGAATCTAGTGGTACCCACTTAATATCTAATTTGGAGAAGAACCGAGCGCCATAGAGATCATCAATAATATCCTCTAATCTAGGAATGGGGAATCTGTACTTCACCGTGATCTTGTTAACTGGCCGACAATCAACACACATACGGTAGCTCCGTCCTTTTTGGGGACTAATAGTGCGGGACTCCTACTGGTGACATACTCTCCCTCAAAATCATTTGGCACATAACTTTGCGACCTGTCTCTGTAACTCTGCATGTTCTGCTGGGCCATGCGATAATGGGGCAAATTGGGCAGTAGGCCCTTGGAATCAAATCAATGTTATGTTGAATATCTCGTAACGGAGGTAAACCCTGGTGGATCTGGCTCCTTGCAGACGTCTAGAATTCTATCAAGAAGCGGCTGTAACTCGTCAAGTACTGAAATAGCGGCGGTAGACATCGCGCAAACCAGGCATAAGCAACCCCTGTCTACATCTCTCTTCTAGGAAATTGCTCGTCTTACGTACTAGAACCTCATCTGGCGGCAAACCCACCCATCTTTGCCTTATGCCCTTCCACATGAAGACATATACGTTGGGCTGTCCGATGTGTATTGCATTTCTTTCCACTACCAAGGCCTACCAAAAGTAAGTGACAAACATCCATCTTGATAACTGTACATAAGATAGATTTTTCGTATTCCCCCATCTTAATCTTCATACGAGTGGGGATAATAACTGATTTTCCCTTGCTGACCATCATTCGTATCCAACTCAACGTGGTCACCTTGAGGTGAGGCACTAAGTTGAGACGCAATTTGTTCGCTACGCTCTCAGATATGAGATTATCTGTTGACCCCCCATTATAATTGTCTCCAATCCCTTTCCTTGAGCCTCTAATTGTGTGTGGAAAAGTGCATGCTTCTTCCAATACTCATTAGCCTAG
>JACGCM010002690.1:0-21690 GCA_014058105.1 Kingdonia uniflora
GACGAGTGTTGTGTCTAAATCTGAAGTCGGGCTCACCCGAGTATAATTTACGTTGAGTGATTAGCCTGTTGTGTCTGAAGCTGAGGACGAGTGTTGTGTCAGAATCTGAAGTCGGCTCGCCCCGAGTACAGCTTGAATAATTTGTAAACGCCTTAATAGTGTTGTCTGTGATAATCCGATTTCACGATAATGCCGGTAGTCAAAATGTTTGTAACAATAGATTCTCCATAACCCATCGTAGCGCAATTAAGATAAGTGGGCCTAATTGTAAAAATCATTTGTGGAGAGAGAGCCATTTCTTCGGAGAGCTTCTGATCGTCATCTCATTTGTGTTGAACTCCTTTATCAGTTCGCGTTTTACAAAGGGTCACTACTTTCGATCAATCATTCGTGCTGATCTTGTTATCATTGATCTTGTTGTTGAGGCAGAGCTCGGTTCTCAGAGAGAGTGAAAGACCTCATCGTTGAGGTCGATTGAAGACCTGCCATTGTTGGGTTCGACCTAATTAGAACTTGTTTCAAAGTGGATTTGCGAACTGCTTTGTTCTTTGCTGCCGAAGATTTGTTGTTCCAGCTCGGTATCTCGAATTGTGGGTATGAATAGCTCAGTTTGAATTGGATAATACATCCTTCATCAGTTCCCCTCCCAAGTTCGATTTAAAGAGGCTTTCTGTCGAGTTCGAGTGAGCGAAGAACGCTAATTGTTGATTGCTAATGGAGATGGGTCTGTTTTCTCCTATTTTTGTTGTACATCGCCTCCTGAAGATGATCTTTTCTTGGCAAGGTTTTAGTTGGTTTCTTCTGAGTATCGACAAGTTCTTGTTTGTCTCTCAGGATTTGTACGCAATTGCTAGCAATTGATAGCAGGGGCAACAGTCTGTTCCCTTCCATAGCTGTTGTCGTTGTCGCTTTAACAACGAACAAAGGTATATACCGGAAGATTGTAGCCTACGCAGCTGCTGTTATTGTAACGATTATATTGTTGAACTCACTTTGCTACCTGCTGTTGCAGTCCTTCGGTTGCCTGAGAATGAAACCAGACAAGACCTCACAACCAATGGAGGAGATGCGGATTGATTAGAGGTGGGAACATGAGCTATTGTTGCGGACTGGTTGCTGACTTCACCCCAAATGAGATTGTTTTTCCTGCCCTTGTTGAATTTGCCTATTGCTAAATTGGGAGTTCTTCGGGGAGTGGTGGTCGAGTATATATATCATCTGTAAATTACATTGTGGTTTTCACGAACTGTAGGTATTCGATCCGTAATCTGCAACTGTTGTATCTGCGTTTGTTGGTATTCGATATGTTTGAACTTTGTGTTTTTGTTGACCTGTTGTTGATTCGTTGTTGTCGTCGTTTACGAGCTTCGTTGAAGAACATTGTTGCGGTAGATCTAAACGTTGAAGTCCTCATCTTCGTCTCTGCGTTTTGTGAGAGAGGTGGCTAAGTCTCTTTGGTATGTTCTGATCTGATTTGCCATTCGTCAAGAGGAAAAGTAAATAACAACTGGATCGGAGAACGTGAGTAAACGCTTCGTTCCACAGACGGCGCCAAATGTAATAGCCTATTTTCGTATTGGACGAAGATAGTGCCTTACACCCTTGAAATATAGAATGTTAGCTAAGAACTGAAAGTAATTAACAAGAGATTTAGCGTGGAAAACTCTTGAATGGGTAAAACCATGACCCTCCCTGAGGATTTAGAAAGAGAGAGATGTTTATAGATTGCTAACTATTACCAAAGAGAGAGAGATGTTAGAAAAGTCTCTCTAAGATGTGTCAGAGAAGCTCCCTAATCTGTAACTCTCTAGTCCTATTTATATGAGTCTTCATAATGGTCGAGTAACGGCTTGAGTAACTCTTCTTCCTTGTAACCGCTTCATAATGTATCATTAATGCGCCACGTGTACCTTGACGAGGTCGAGTAATGTGTGATGGTCGTATGCTGAGCCTGAGCTTGAGATTCGAACTGGTTCTTACATCCAATCGAGCTGAAGGTCGATATTTGGGTTTAGGTCGAGTATTGGAAATAAGCCACTACAATGTCTACTGATGTTCTCTTGCTTTTGTGCTTGTGTTGGATCATGCCACAAAATTTGAGCACTTGGGAGGGCATGAAAAAATAACCTTCCGGATGTGAAACTTTCAGTCTTATCAGCTATCACAGCATGCACTGATGATGACAATGCTTTGAATGAATGGGATTGGAGCATTTCGGGATCGGAAGTTCAACTCCCTGTACAAAAGTGTCATATGTGGGCTTTGACAACAGCTCCAAGCCTTGGATATTGTTTTGCCTAGTATGTTAATGCTAGACTACGAAGATTTGCCAGTTCAGAGGTATTATCTTTCTTCCTTCCTTCCTTCCTTCCTTCCTTTTGGGTTGACTATAATATCTAATCTTGCCTATTTTTCTTCTTGATCGAGCAGGATAGTTTGGAGCCTTCTAGTTTATCAATTGGTAACATTTCCTCGAGTGAGTTGGGTAATACATGCTTGCTCACACGTGGAAGGGCTTGGGCGACCTCTCTTACCCTTAGAGGCACTGTAAGTGAAGATCTCTTAGTGGGATGCGGTCCTGGAAATAGCGATGAAGAATTAGAAAACCTTCTATATAGGTTAGTCATTTCATTACTAAACCCTTCAGCCACTAGCTCTTATTCTTTCCAGAATTTATGGCTAAAGTAGAATAGCTGACACCCCTTATAGGATGCTCTTAAAAAACAAGGACCTGATATTTTCGACCATGCCAAATACATCCATACGTTGATGAACTTTTTCTAATACATCATCCTACCTGATATTTTCGACCATGTCAAATACATCCATACGTTGATGAACCTTTTATAATACATCATCCTCTTCTATGTCCATTATCAACTTTGTTTGTTCTTTCAGTACTAATAAACTGTGCTGAATGAATGTTAACAGTAAGTCGAATTCCATTGGACATGTTTCACCAGCCATTGGATCGTGATGTTATTTCTATGTGTTTGCCGTAGTTGGTTTTACAATACAGAATCACAAGATGCGAGCAGTGTGGGTGCGTTAGTATTAAGTTGAAAATATAGTTGTAGACCTGGTTGTGTTGCAATTTGTAACCCTTTGTGATTGACGGTGAGGTCACTTTTACAGTGAAGGTAACATTAGAAGAAGCAGTGTTACCCTGATGCCTTTTCTTTTATGTGTAGTTAGTCCCACATTGAGTGTAAATAGAAGTGAGGCAAGTTTATAAAGTGAAAGATGCAGAATAACTACCAATAGCCACAAGACAAAGTGATTAGATCTTTAGACCCAGGAAAGTCCCCGGGCAACATACCGCAGAAGTGCGGCCTTGGAAACGTGGTGCTCGTCGAGGGATATCCCTCTTTGGATTTCCCCGAAGGAACTTTGCCAAACTCACAGTTATTCACTTGACCCACTGAGTTAACAGAATGGGGATTACGATCTTGTGGCTAACTTTTTCATTTTCTTAAACATAACTTTTTCATTTTCTTAAACAATCCAAGTGAAATTACGCATTCTGAAACTGGACTCCGTCCATCACATTGAATGCCACCTATACGGGGGGAAAATTAAGCTCGAGATGTCTAACATTCCATAGTGGCCAATGAGGTATTAAAAGAAGAAGATGCACAAGTAGACTTGTACCAGGAATCTCTCTGGTGAAAGCTTCAGTCATAAGGCAAATATCTTGAGATTTCTTCACCTGGTTTGTAAAAAGAGATTCCTTGTACTAAGCTGTACAAGTTACCATAGCCCAGTTCGTTGCCACTTATGAATACTCACCATACGCCTTGGATGGAAAAGAACACTATGATAGCACAATCTTATACGTTCTAATGTTACCAGAACTGTATTCTTATCAACTACTTCTGGATCTGATCATAAGAAAGCATTATTTTGCAGCAATTTTTTCATTCTTGCGCCCAATGATCTGCACCAAAGGATCCCTCTACACAATTTCCTACCCAACAACTCCCCCCATCAAGGGGGACTTAACCCATTTCTTGCAGCTACATTGAGCAACTTAGATTCAATCGTAAACTTCAATTAGAACTTTCTTGCGCCAAATGGTCTGCACCAAAGGATCCCTCAACACAATTTTCCGCCCAACAGCTCCCCCGTCAAGAGGGACTTAATCCATTTCTTGCAGCCACGTTGAGTGACTTAGATTTCAGCGTAAACTACAATAAGAACTTTCTTTTATTCACAGAACGCTCTACCAATAATCAGAACACGAGCAAACACCTCCACTGAAATGGTGGAACCTATATGCCATGGATCCCTCAGCATAATTTCTCTCCCAATGTACCCACTAACAAACTTATAAACAGAATGACAATCACCACAAACACGTAGGTTCTTAAAGATTTTAAGTGGCAAACCTTCTGGAGTATAATCAAACCAAATGCAAGGGCCAGCCTCTCACTGTGGTTCCACAGATTATGCTCCTTCTGTTCTTCATCCGTGTCATGCAAAGCAAAACTAGTATCAGGCACATAGCCAGCTTGCTTGATCAGTTTCTTAATATCCCCCAACTTTTCAAAAATCTGCACGGCCTGTGGATGGGATCGGTCTCCTATTCCGAACGAGCTCACCTTGTTCTTCATCTTAACCCAGCTATAAGCAGGTTTCTTTGCTATGTCAATTGACTTCATTTTCCTTCTAATGATTTCCACGTCTTCCCACCTTCAATTAGTCGCGCACATGTGAGATAAAAGAACATGAGCAGAGTCATCTGATGGGTCCAACTCTAGAAGATTCTCTGCAGCTTTCTTCCCTAGCTCCAAGTTATTATGAGTTCTACAAGCAGATAACAAGCTTCGCCAGAGAACGTCATTTGATGCAACTTGCATTTCTTTGATAAAATTTTCTGCATCGATGAACCTCCCCATTCTTCCAAGGAGATCGACTATACATACACAATGCTCTATTTCCGGTGAAACCCCAAAATCAATATTCATAAGAGAAAAGTATGCAAGACCCTCATCCACTAATCCACCATGGTTACATGCAGAGAGAAGTGATACAAAGGTGACATGGTTTGGGGTTGGTCCCTCTTCTAGCATTTGATGAAACGTTTCCCTAGCTTTCTGGAAGCCGCCGTGTCTAGAAAACCCTGATATCAATATATTCCATGATAAACGTGACCGGTCCTTAGATGTGGGAAGTATTTGCAATACATCTAGCATTTCTCCACATTTTCCATATATCCATTGCTGCATTTATGACATGGAGATCTGATTCAAATCCTAGTTTAATGATCATATCGTGAAGTTGTTGACCTTCCTGTAATAAACCCAGACTTGAACTAGCGGCAAGGCCTCCGGAGAAGCTGAACTGATCGAACTCCAATCCAGTGCGATGCATTTCCAAAACCTATTTTAGAGCCTCTTCACCGCTGCCATGATGAGCGTTAGCAACAATTATTGTGTTCCATGAGACAACATTTTTGTTAGCTAATCCGTCAAATATGAACTTACTTGAATCAAGATCACCACATTTGGCATACATCGTGAGAAGGGAATTTTGAACATAACTATCTCGTTCTAAACCTGAAAGAACTGTATAACCATGGATTGGCCTACCGTACTTTTTTAGGTTGTCCGGAATCAAGCAGGAACCAAGAACATTTATCACGGTGATTTAGTTAACTGTCATGCCATCTTGTCTCATCAAAATAAATGTGTTAATTGCTTCTTTTGGTTCTTCATTCTCAGTATATCCTCCTATAAGTGCATTCCAAGTAACCCTATCGCGCTCATACATCATCTGGAATACTCTTATGGCTTCCCTCATAATGCCACACTTCCCATACATGGTGACCAGTGCATTCCTTACAACCAAGTTTTTATGAAGCCCTGCTTGAATTATAAGAGCATGGACAAGCTTGCCTTCGTTTAAAGATTCTCGAGCTGAACAAGCAGCCAATGCACTAGCAAAAGTTGCGTGGTTCCTTATTTTGCTAGTCCCAAGCAACCCGATAAAGAGTTTTAGAGCAACTTGGTACTCTCCATTTTGAACATAGGAAGACATCATGGAGTTCCACGAAATCAAATCCTTTTCGGGCATTTCTCTGAACAATAATTCAGCATCTTTGCATTTTCCTGCATCCGCATAGAAACTTATAAGAGCATTGCATACACATACATTTGAATCTAGTTCAATCTTAGCAACAAGGCCATGAACACCCCTTCCCCCATTGAGATTATCTTCACTACTACAAGCAGATACCAAACTAGATAGTGTTGTAGAATCGGGTTTTACTTTGGAGTGACGCATATAATGGAAACATCTGAATGACTCCTGACATAGCTCATTACGTGAGTATGCAGATATCATCGAGTTCCACGAGATTGTGTCACGTTCTTCCATCCGATTGAAGACACGGGATGCCTCTTCAACACACCCAAAACCACCAAACATTGATATAATGAAGTTTGAAACAGAAATACTAAGCTCAACCCTGAAACAACAGCATTTGCAAGAACCTGATGACATAATAATTGGTCCTCAAGTAAATTACTTCTAAATTACATGAAGTAATAACTGTGGCAAAAGAATTCTGATTACAAGCTACCCCTTCATGCCTCATTCTACAATAAACATTCACAGCTTCCTCTGGATCACCATTACTCGAGTACCCCACCATAAAAAAAGTCCAGGTAACAACATTTTTCTAGCCCATTTCCTCAAACAATCTCCGCAAGCTTAACATAATCCCATAGGTGGCATAAAAATGCAAAAGGGCAGTACTAACAAAAACATCCGATAAGAACCCAAATTTAACAACAAACCCATGAACCTGATTACCTTGAAAGACCATTGACGACTCTGACCACCTACTACAAATAGTTACAAGACTAGCGAGCAAAAACCCGCTTGGCGCAATCCCTTGAACCCACCACATTTTTCGAAACAACTCAACTGCTTCTGGGTACACCCCACCTCGAACATACCCCGAAAACATGGTACTCCAGGACGCGTCATTTCTCTGACGCATTTGTTCAAACGCATATCAAGCTGAAACAAATTTATCAAACTTGGAGTACATGTTGATCAATGTATTCGAGTAGAATACATTGAGATTGTCTGAGTGTTTGATCTTGGTCCCATAATCTTGCTCTTGGTTGCCAGTACTTATCAAATTTGAGTTTTGATTAGGTGACATGTAGTTTAATGTAATTTAGGTTAAAATTAAAATAAAACAGAAGACTTTACCATAATCTTGGTTGCCAATACTTGTCAAATTTGAGTTTTTATTAGGTGACATGTAGTTCAGGTTAAATTAAAATAAAACAGAAGACTTTACATGCATCATTTCACAAAATAATTCAAACACATGTTAAAGTAGCAAATAATTGGAAAAAGTTATCGAAGCAATGTTGCAATGCCATAATTTCATTTTTATTGGGTGGGGTGGAAAAAAGAAAGAAAGAAAAATAAATCCAAGAGTCATGGGGAAATGCCTTCAGTTAATGATAACCTTCATTGAGGTATATGAAATATATCAACATTTTTAGGCATGTATGATTATCGATTTAACATAGGCAAACAGATTCTGATAAACTACTGCCATTGCAATCAGGAATCAAGATCTGCATCATAAATGGAGTCAGTTCTAAAGAAGCATCATCTCTTTTATTTAGAACAGTACAGAAAACGCATAAACGAAGTGCAGTACAGAAAAGACCACATACTTCGCCAGGATCTTCTTTTATTTGATCAAAAGATTAATTGTAAGCACCATCTCTAATCGAAAGAAAAGATCTTCGTCTGATTAAAGTAAGAGCCAGAAGGGCCACCATCAGGCAACAAAGCCAACATTACCGGGCCTCTAGCACCTTCTTCAGGCATCAACTCTCCCGTGTTCAAGGTAATATCTGTTTTGACATACCCAGGGTGAACACAATTTATGCAGAACTTTGGGTATTTCCTCGCCAGGATCCTTGTGTATGCATTTACAACAGCTTTCGAGATCTTATAAGCAGAAATGAGCATAGGCCAACCATTACACTCCAACTTATCCTCCTTGAAATCCTTTAGGAAATACTGCACCAGGTCATCCAGTTTCTCTATGGTCAGATCAATATCCCTGAGCTGCGCTTTAACCTTATCGTTGGAGATGTACTGAAACATAAAATAAGACATGACACGTTGTCAACTCAAAAAATGTATTGTGACATAATGCAAAAACAAGCGCATGGCAATTTCATTATTTTAATTCATAAACTATCACTATTCTTTTGAATAATCCCTAAAGGCATGTATAATAATATCCCACAAATCAATGCCAAGTAAGTCCAAGATTTTCAAACAGATGGCCCTTTGTTGGTATTGTACCTCTAGCTCTTAGAGCCTCTACAGTAGACTACTTAAAAATATAGCTAGTTGTGTGATGTGGATGTGATTTTGAATTTCCTCCAAAAACCAAACTCCTCAGGTTAGCTAACTACATGTATGACGTGTCGTTAATTTATTGGAAGATGAATGAGAAGAGTTTTATCATTTTAAAACATTTTCCTATCTAATCAATTTGCCCATGTAGTTAGTTATTTTCTCTCTCCTTCCTAGCTATGTTTGAGGAGAGAGAATGACAACAGCTAAAAAAACTACTAACCTCCAGAGTCGGGTGTTTTTAGCACTTTTGCCTCTCTAAAATAGCTTTAGAGAGGCTGTTGTGGATGCACAATATTTTATTTTCCCGGTAAAAAAGTTCAATGAAGATTCGTGTTAACCCTTACACTGAGCAGCCCGTATACAGAGGAAACGTTCACTATCTTTGCCGAATTAGAGAATTGAAGGAGAGGGAGAATAGCTTCAGTTACTCGTTTGGTTCCATAGTAGTTAGTTTTCAAGCATTCTTCTGCTTTGTCATACGGTTCATCTATTACATCCTTCACCGCCTTGGCATTCTCATCTAAGACCTGGGTGAATTGCAAGTAACTAAATCTTCAGAATGAAAGAAGTATGAGATAACAAAAAAATGTTCATGATACAAAATAAGTTTATCACAAATTGTCAAAAATATCCAAATTTAGATGCCAAAAATAGGCACAATATTGTTTCTTGTCTGAAACTCTGATAGGCATAATCTAACGTACACACAATCACTGTCGTCAACTGTGACTTTATACTTGAGGAGTTGAGGTATCATTTATTTTGGCGTTTGAGGTTTTGCTACTGTATTTTAAACGTCATAACAATGACAGAAAAATTTGTCTGTTCTGACATTCATAATCAATTTCTAGAAAGATTTCTGATAAAATTTTGTTTGCAGAAATGGTCTGGCATCTAAAATTCAACTTTTGCAAGATTACTAACTAGGACTTACGAAATTGAATCCACCAAATGCTCTGAAAGGCCCAGGGTCTATTACGACTCCAAGATCCGCTGCGTTGTTCACCTGCATAAATTTTGTTTTTGGTCAACACTGATGTTAATGGAAATTAAAGTTTACATGAAATAATTAAGTGGAAAGTCATGTTTATATTTCTCACCAGGATGTCCAGTTTTCCAAATCGGGTTTTGATGAAACTTGCCAATGAAGCAATACTAGTAGGATCCTTAATATCAAGTTGATGGAAAACCACATTAGAGATCCCTAATTCTTTGAGATTTTCAATAGCTTCATTGCCCTTTTTCTCATCTCTAGCAGTTAAGACCACCAAGATGCCATTTGAAGCTAACTGTCGACATATTTCAAGTCCAATTCCTTTGTTTCCGCCTGTAACAACTGCATACCTGAAAGAGGCATGCATTATTATTTGATCTGAAAACATTGTTATGAAAGATCAACCTACTAGTAAATGTAAATGAAAATGAAATACTAAATGAAAATGTTTACTTGGTTGTTTGTTCCATGGGATTGTTGTTAGAATTCAACACGATAACTGGATCTGTTCAGTTGACGAGCAATGAAATGTTTCACATACATATATATCCCACGCCAACTACATGAAACCCAAGTTAGACAGGTGGTTTTATTTTTAATAGTGCACCCGTTTTTTGTAGCGTGTGTGGATAGTGAGCTGCAGGACTTTTACCCCCATGATAACATAAACAAAAAACAAAAAACAAAAAAAAGGAAAAAAAACTAATTACAAGTGGGGGCAACTTCCTTCTTCTCCTATATGCAGGGAAAAAAAAGAAGAAGCCTTAATTAAGTGGGCGTACTTACAATCAAATCCAGACCCCTGTTGCTTTTATCTTGTAGATAGCACATCTTTGACGATTATTCGTGGGCTCACCAACGATGATGATGATGTTGTTGTTGTTGTTTCCCACCATAGTTCTTCTTGAAATTACAGAACTTGAAAACTTCTTGGAATTACAGTTCTGTGCTCAATTGAGAGAGAGAATGATGGAGTTTGAGTAAGAGAAATAAATTTAAACAGTCTAAATGAGCTTCGCCAGCAGCCTTATTTTTCGGGCAAGGGAATGTTGATTTTGGGTTGTACAGAGTCTGAAACCAAGTAGATTTGTTTTTGTCCCGTACGACCTTGCTATTCCTATTTGCCCATTTCATTATATCATAATTGTTCGGATATGATGAATTTATAGCAGAATAATACTAAAACATGAACAAGAGAGAAATAGAGAAAAAAATTTATTAATTATCATAACCGTGTTCTCTGTACATAGTACGGTGATATATATAGACAACCCATAAAAGATTCCCTATTCTATTCTAACTCTCCCCATAACCCTATTGAGTCTATGGGTTTGCTAAGAGTCTATATAGGACACCCCAACCCTCTTGGGTTCCTAGCTTGGGCTTGGACCCAACTCCTAATAATAACATATATTTTTGTACATTCACATGACAACCCAACTCTCTTTTATCTTATGTTTTCTAGCTCTCAAGTATCACGTTCCGAAACAAGCACATTATCTCAAACTAGCGCTTTACCCCATGCGTTGCAATGGGCAATAGAAAAGCAATATTTATATGACTTGCGCAACAAACTCATATTAAAATATATCAAGTTTGATTAGTGTAATGACGTGTTTTCCATATGGGAAACTTCGTCAATACTTCAGTAAGGCGATTACAATTCTAAGCTATAACACAATAGACTTTACGCAGAAACTCAGTAAATCCTGAGAAAAACTACTACCTCAAGAAGGATTTGATAGTGAAATTCAATATGTGCTAGTTATTACAATTGCTGAAAGATATGATAGATATAAATAGTAAAAAAATAGAGTTCTTAATACCTTTTAACATGTGCTCTATCTGTATTTATAATGGATACAAACAGTTACAAATAGTTAGTCTTCTATCTTAATGGGTAGTGGGCGAACTACACGGATCTCTTGCAACGGTTCTATTTGACCAAGTGTAACCGCTACTGTAGAGGATCGAGATCTGTGGATATGGACTTGACAACTTCTCGAATGATCAGGCACCTTCGACATGATTCTGCTAGCTTCTCCTTATCGAATCTGGGGAATATGCTACTACAATCGCCCCATTCTCGATACAATTACATTTTTGTTTTGTCGAGAAGAATATGTTAAACCTCGTATGTTGGAAAAAGATACTTTGGAGAATGAAATTTCACAATTTGCGGCATGAATGTAGGGAGAGTATATTTACAGATGAAGTTTTGGAAGTCGATCAACATCGTGTGGTCTTGAGGCATATTGCAGAGGATAAAATTAGGCAAGATGATATTTTTGTCGCTGGATTGCTGATTCCATGTGGACAAGTGAATCATGTTCCTTGCTTTAAGTAAAACTATATGTGAACATGTGATGTAATGTTCTCGATGGTAATAAAAAGGAGATTGGAATTTTGAAGTTTGATATTTTCTCGATGTATATGGTAGTAGTCTTATCGAATATTATATGAATGCTTGAATTTTGAATTGTGGTTACAACTGTCCCATAAAAATAGGAGAAAGATAAAAATGAAATATGTTTAAGAACTATTGTTTAGGTGTGTAAGGAATTGTAGTGGCCTATTCCGTATCTCGAACTTAAGCTTCATCTTCGACCATCATACGTTTACTCGACCTCATTAACATACGATTACATGGCACACTATGGAACAACTAGAGCTTTACTTATTATTCTCGACCTCTACATCAACAGCTCGATTCAACAAGCACTCCGTCATTAATGAAGCCGTTACAAAATTGAAGGATCAGTCCGTTGCACAATCAGTTCAAGGACTCACCAAATTCATATTGTAACATCCGTCATTAAGAATAATAATGGTTGTTAAACGGTCATATTATAAGACCTATAAATAGGACCAGAGAACTACAGATAAAAGATATGAAATTTTACACAAAGGATTCTACCCAGAAATTCTATACAAAATACTCAAAGCGTTCTTTGTAATAGCTAACAATCATCAATAATACCTTTCTTTCTAAATCCTCAAGATATAGGTCATGGTTTTAAACTATTCAAAGGTTTTCCACTCTAAACCTGTGTTAGCAATTGCATATTTCTTACTAATGTTCTGATTATCATCAGTGTGAGAAACTAAGTTCGATATACGAAATTAAGCTCTTACATTTGGCGTCGTCTGTGGGAACAAAACATTTAGCCACAGTTCTCATAAACAACTGATACTCTCCACAAAATGCCACTTCCAGACCAGAATACGCCAATTGGCCCAACAAACACTTATAGCATTTCACTTGACTTAGGTCAGTGTAAGGGTTGGTCTGTCAGTTATTTAATTTAATGTGATCATGAGTTCACGACTTATAATTCACTGATTGCCCTTGTTTTTAAAATTGACGTTTTTCAGAAGGTTTTAAAGTTGGTTACTTATAGAAAAAATATGTGAATCAACATCGGACCCCTCATCATCATCTGAAACACATGAGTTGCCAACCTCTTTGGTACCCTTAGAAGACGAAGAGGTAGAGGAAGACTTAAAAGTAACACTTTTTATTCTTCTAAGGGTTTTCCATATGCATCTCGAGTTCAAATGTTCTTAACTTTCCAGCAAGCATGTCTGGTTTTATTTATTTTAAGATCTTGAGCTTCCTCTATAACATCATACCTAGATCTAAAGCTCTTGGAAAGAGACCTCAAGACTTTACGAACAATTTGAACATCGAAGTAAGTTGTACCTAATGCAGTACTAGTGTTGACAATATCACTTAGTTTCGTATAGAACTTATCAAATGATTCATTCTCATATATTCGAATATTCAAGAATTGTGAGGTGACCATTTACAATTTGCTTTATTTGATTGCATCATCGCCTTCATAAGTTTAAACTAATTAATGCCCCAAACTTCTTTCAAAGTACTACACACATAGATGTGTCAAAACTTACTTGGGCTCACAACCATAAAAATAGCCTTGTAATCCTTATTGTTAACCAACAACATCCTTTTCGTCCTTAGACCATTGATTCTTTTTCGAAACTCACTTGGAACTCTTCAACATCATTACCATTCCTTTTATCATGGTAGGGTACATCCATCCATCCTCGATTGCAATCCAGATATCTTCTCTAAGTGATTGTAAGAATGCAACAATTCAGGCTTTCAAATAAGAATAGTCTTCACCATCAAAGAGGGGCGGACGATTTATGGAACCTCCAAATCTTTCAAAATCCATTAATCTCAAATACATGAGTTAAGATTCACACTCAGGTTGCTAAGCCTTCGAACGTGACCACTCTGATACCAATTGAAATTTCTGAGTCCTTGAGATTGTTCGATTATGAACAATTATGCCAAATTAATTAGGTCTAAAATTCTTTGAATCAAATTTCCAATAACGAATTATTAATCTGATTCAAATTGATTATATAATCTAGTGAGAATAAGAAATAATCAATATGCAACTATAATCAATACACAAGAACAAACAATTGTAACCCAGTAGGAAATCTTTCTCAGGAGAAAAATTCACAAGTCGTTATCGAATCCTCGACAACTAAAATCCATTATAAAATAAGGATTACAAAAATCTAGATCACTTACAGACTCGACAAGTACATCCCGTGGTTACCTATTTTCAATCACAATTCTCGCACAATAAATCCCCCGTTCTCGCAACACCCTTCGTTCTCGCAACGCCTCGCTTCGGATTACACACAAAAGCTTTTCAAACTCGAATCTCTCAGGCTCTCAAATCACAAAGTTGAATTAGGTTTATGTAATTCTAGATCGATTCAACTTGAGGGTTAATTCTCGTTGAATCTCTCGTTGAATTCTCTATTTATCTTCAAATATCTCAAGCCCTTAAATTCGTTTTTGGAAGATGTGAAGTTCAAAAAAGAAAAAAAAAGTTTTAAAATTGAAAACTGAAAATCCCGTGCTCTGTTCAAACATAGCAAAAGTGTATTCGAATAGTGAAGATTCTGCTTGTTATGTTCGAATAGAAGAAAAGTCTATTTGAACAAAACCAAGTTTATTCGAACAGAGATGGTTCTGTCAGGTCTATTCGAACAGAACAAAAAGTCTGTTCAAATGGAAACCTATTTTCATCAAAAAAACACAATTTTTTAAACTTTTGTAAAATACTAAAGGGTTAGAGTATTTGAGCGACGAGGTGCAAAATCTAGGGTTGTACAAGAAACTGGCCAACCCGTGAAACCGACCCGATCGATTTGGTCCGGGTTTGCTAAACAATCGGGTCGGTTTCAGATCAAGATATATAAACCCGGTTATAGCCGGTTAGGTTTCGGTTGTTGGGATTGGGAACCCGACCAGACCCGAACCGGACCGACTTATATAAAAGTTTTGTTGTTACCCATTTCTCATACCCTAAGCCAAGCCCACAACCTCTCTCATCACTCTTTATCCCTCTATCATAATCTCATCCCCTCTCTTTCTCTCTCTAGAAACCTCCCTCCATTGTTGTTCAATCAACAACAAGAGCTCGATTATTTTTTCCTCTTGTTTCACCCCAATCTCTCAATTCGGTGAGATCCTACGTCTGCAAACCAATTACCAATTTCTATGAAACCTTAAATTTGATGTATGATTGAACTTGTGGAGATGGCGAAGGTGCCGAAACTATTGGTGTATGTGCGAAAGGATCATCGGTGGAGTCGTTTTGATAATGGTGTTGTTTGGGTGTAAAGCAAGGGATGCTTTTATGGTGATGGTGTTGGTGTATTGTATATGATGATTGATGATGGTGGTGTTGGAGTGCATCTCCGGGCGATTGAATATCAAGTTGATGGGATGATCTCCAAAATCTCCAACACTCCCAAATATCAAGTTGAGGTCGGGCTATTTGGTGGTCTTTAATTTTTTTGTTTGGTGATAATGTGATTGATGATGGTTGATAATTATAATTGATGATGGTGTTGGTGTGTTTTTGTTTTGTTTTTTTTATATGGATTATGGGCTATTTGGTGGTATTGGGCTTGCATCTAGACTGGGTTTGCAATGCATTTAGAAAAAAAAAACAAACCGAACTCAGAACCCGGCCCGACCCGACCAACCCGGTTCGGTTCGGGTTATGCACCTGGTCGGTTCGGGTCCAGGCTTATTATTTGGTAACCCGTAAGTTCGGGTCGGATCAGTCATGGGCCTGGACCCGGGCCGAACCGACCCGAGTACAGCCCTAACAAAATCTACGTACATGTTTAGTGTTAGTCCAGCTGTAGTCGTTCCACGTGCACTCTCTGACGATGAATAACCACGAGATAGTGTTGACACCTATTCTAGACACAAAATGAAACCAATACTAAATATGGATGTTTCATATAGATCGTGGATTGCTTTTGTTCTCAACAACATTATAATTTGAAGCCTCTCCGTTATGACGGGATAATGGCGGTTTATAACGTCTTTCAAGCTCTTCGTTGTGTTCACCCATAAGAAACCTCTCTTTGTGTATGTTTCTTCGTTGTAGTAGCTCGTAAAAAATCGGTCTCCCTCTAACCTCCTACACAATAACAAAAAAATTGATCACGATAAAAGATCGCTAATACAAACAGACCTATAAATGTGGACTTAAATAGTTATATATACCTTGTAGCCATTAAGAGGAATATGGTAAATGCGGTCTCACTGATTGAAAACCCCTTGATTTTCTTCTCTGCCATTAGTCCAACAAGAAGATCGAGTTCTTCAACGTCATCACCGTAGACTTCACGGAGAGCATGAACCACTTCGGGGTCATCCGTCAAGTCTCCCCATTTAGAAATGGGTATCATTAGTAGGCCTCTACGGAACTCATTGTACCGTGCAACTTTATTCTCCCTATCCCGATAAACTACATCATCAAAAAATTATTTAGCCGTAGTAATTAAATTAGGACAATTATGATGCACATAGGTCGTGTTTTTTTACCTTCAAGAGCAGGCATATCGACATGGTCTGGTCTATCTTTACCATCTACACCTTGTGGGATGAGATCTCGAAGCCACATTGGATAGTTCCAGAGCGTGAGTGCCCCACACGATTGGTGCCCCATCGATACAAATTGTTTTGTAAATCCAATCTCAGATAAAGTTTTTTCTCCTTTGAGACCTACAAGATCACCCATGGGAACCCTGTATTGACGAAAATCGTAAACAAACTAATTAGTAACGACAAATATTGTAAGGGCTGGTCGTCAAATAATCGCGCCCTTTGTAGATCGTTCCTCGCTGGAAATTAAAATGTGACATAAATATTTATATATGATTTGATTGTTAGTTCGTTACTCTTTAAGCAAGGGTGGTGATTTGTTTGCGCCCGTTGGAGCTGAGATGTCTCTGAGAAGAAGGTTATCTGGGAGAAGGGGATGCATTCGATAGACTCTAACAAACTCCTCCGTCAACGAATACGGGACACTATGATTCTGGGGCTTCTTGAGACCCACAAGACCTCCCAATGCCACCCTCCTACATGTCCAAACGAGTCCTTAAACTCCTTCCCTAACAAACCATACCTACAATAACATAGAGCATATATAAGAATTCGTTTCAAGTATCGTTCAAATGGTTTACGTTATTGTATAAAATGCTTACCAATTTGCTCGCATTGCTGCGTGCAATGTATCAGTCTTAAGGAGCTCGATGGTCCAATCAATGGTGTGAACCTTAGCGATCACAGCTGAAGTAACTAGTCGTGCATAACGATACAATTCTTCGTCATCAAAATTGAGATGTTCCTTCTGAAACATGACACGACAACATGTAAAGAATAAGGATTTCTTCATTGTGTTAACTTTGGACTAGGAAAGTGAAATTTTCTTAATATATACTAGCAGTCGGGCACACGCGTGTGCCTACAATTATTTGTAAAATCATGACTTATGTTTTCAAATAGTTTAATATTTAATGTGTTATGCAAAATGTTAAGAATAGAGCCGATATCTTAAGCATCGATCACACGTTCAACATTAATTAACTTCAGTTCAAGGTAGAATGGAGTTTGGTATTATGCGTTAAATCATTTTGTTGCAAGTCTGAGGTTTGAATTATTATTTCCTGTATTCAATATTAGGAAACCGGAAAAACAAGTCTTCAAGTTATACTTGTAAGAATCTTTACAGGGTGCTTGATCACGGTACTCATCGCATGAAAAGTTTTGTCTAAGACTTGAAGGAATGCTGAAACTGATTCTTTGCTTAATATATGCGTGCTTATGGATTATTTGCAAATTAGGTATTGTCTTGTTTTTATTGTTTCCCTTCTATTTAGTTTCCTACAATTATGTTACCTTGAAGAGAATGAAAAACAAGAAGTGTAGGTTCATAAAATTGTTTGTATCCAACTTAAATAAACAGCAATACCGACATTTGGAGCAACAATGAGATAAGAGGAAGAATCCTGCCATAGAACAAAATTCAAGAGAAGTTGTAGTTAAAAAATACATTGGTAGGAGGGATTAAGAGGGAAGACCTTATTAATTGAGATAATCATGCCATGAATAGTGCACAATTCCTCTTTACATTGCGGATTCCCTAATTTTCACCATGGTAAAAAAAAATTGTCAACCAAGTAAAGAGGTAAGTCATGTGTTTTAGCCTTAAAGTTGAAGAACACGTTTACGAAGTTTATTTCTTGAGAGAAATCTAAGCTTATTGCTACAGGACGTTTTTCCCGCTTAACTTGTGTATTATATGATATGCTGAATGCATATGTTAAAGAATGGTGATAGTCAAGACGGTGATAGTCAATCCTTGCAATTTTTGGACTCCTCTAGGGCGACAGACTCTGAAGAGGCAGATGCGATCTTCGTGATTCGAGGCATGGAGGCAGCGCATGGGAGAGGCATGGAGAGAGTGATGGTTCTCACAGATTGCAGACGTTTAGTCAGTACTTACGCGGCGAGTTCAGCTGACCTTTCTTGGGGCGCCCTCACCCTTGCGCCCGAGATGCTTGTGCTTGCCTCCCGTTTTTCTGAGTTCAGTTTTTAGTTTATTAGTCGTTTGTATAATTTTGAGGCACATGCTTTAGCCACTTTAGGAGCTTACTCCCCCGCTTTATCCCTTTTTGAGCCCGCACAGGCGGAGGACTTGTTAACTCAGTTGTATCCTTGTTGCCCATTGGGGCTTTTCTATATTAAGTAACTACCTTGACCCCCCAAAAAAAAATCCTTGCAATTTTTCATGTTTTACATTTATATCTGGTTTGATACTTGATTCGTGATTCAGCCCTTAGAAATGTAAAATCGTGCAAAACTCTTAAAATACAATAATAGCTTACTGAAATAGACTCGTCACACCGGGAAACTTTCAATAGAAGTTGGTACAAATATGTGTAAAACACTTGTTACAATACAACCCACATTAATCTATTGTCTTAAAATTCTTGTATATTTTTTTTTAGTTTTCTCCATAACGAATAAGTTGTTACATAAAGTGCCTACAAACTCGAATATTAGCAAACAAACATGGGTGAAGCATTCCACTTAATCATCCGCCTTTCCACTGAAATGAAATTGGGATTTCGAATTACTGCAACTGAGGACGAAAAATTGAAACATGAGTTTTCTTCATTAGTGGAATTTAGCTCAAGCTTCTGAAATGGGCTGCAGGTTCGGTGAAAAACAGATTGATCAGTTCAAGAAGACAATATTATTTTGGATAGGCACAATATAGCATCACGAAACAAAATGAAATAAAATAGAGTGACGAAAAAGAAACCAAAATAACAAGCTGCAAAACAAACCAAAATATATTAGAATAAGATAAAAGTGACAAGATTTTTTGTATGAGTGCTCCAGGAACAATGTGTTTGCATATCAATATAAATGTAAGAATGATTAGTGTGAGTTAGATACAAAATATAATTACAACATCAAAGATCCAGCTTAGAAGAGTCATTCTCATGATGAACATATGTCATCTATATAAAACGGAGTTAAAACATGACAATGTGCTTAGAAAAGAGTCAAACTGAACCGTAACCTCTTTTTCATTATATTTCATAAATCACTTGATTTGGATAGTACACATTTCATAATTTAAAATATGACCAGACCACCATTTACGTGATCTAATCCCCTTACTTGAACCAATTAAAGCACTTACAAAACCTTAGCAAGAAATTTATTTAGCAGTTTTAGTGCAAATGCCTAGTAAACGCGTTGTTGGCTGACATAATCAAGTGTAAACCATGTGTAAAACATATTGGACAAAAGTTATAAAAGTAGTAAGCATTACCTTAAGAATACATCCAGCCCCAGTAAGAATATTCTGCGACATCATACCACGATGGATAATACGGTTGGAATGTAAGGGATCTAATCGCTCACTTGAAAATTATCAAAAGTAAATAAAAAAATTGAGTTTGAATGTAGAGTAATGTTATTGTGCTAGAAATAATAACCAAACTAAACACCCAAAATCGAAAATCATAAAACATTCAATAAAATGGATGAAGATTTTAGATTTAGAGGGAGGGAGAGATAATTGTTTGAAGCTCTCAACAACTGGTTTATTAGCTTTTGCAACCTCTTCCATATTTAAGAATCTTTCAAACCATACACCCATTGAGTATCCAAGACATCCTGCATCACAACCATATTCCCCTTCTCACCCAAAACCCTAGACCTTACCCTCCTTAGATCCTGCATATGCCCTTTGACACCCAAAATCAAAACCAAAATCAAACCCAAAGTGTCATTACATAAGTACCAGCTTCGCATGATATCCATAACACAACTAAATGCTTATCAACATCATACTCCATAAGATTACTCTCATAAATAGTCCTATCAGCATAACACTAAGAAATGCTTATCAACTAAATGCTTCACATCATAAATAAGTGGTTGGCGCTGAAACACAACACCCGTAGCCATCTCTAGCGCTCTAGACATCTTAGCAACATCGGGTATCGCCAAATGAAGCCTAACAATACAGACATACTCTTTCCTAGCTCCTTAAGTTGGGAGTTCACAAAACGAGTAGCAATATCAATACAAAAAATGAGATTACCAGTCACTTTGGGATCAAGTGTGACATGGTGACCAGTCTTATCGACTCGAAAAATACACTTAATCCAAGCAACAACCTCATGTGAAGATTGATTTGCTGGTTTATCAAGATTAATGTAGGTCCACCTTAAGAGTATCTGATCCCAATGCCCGAATCGCCCTGTAAAAATTCATCCAAGCACCACTAAATCATATACAAAGCATACGTTGTTTCTCATAAATATCCAATTATTATAGGGCAAATTATACTCACATATGTACCTTGTATTGAACAAGTTGTGCAACCCTTCATGTTGTTCAAGGATGTATTGGGAAATCATACCACACACAGCGATACACTCGTGATTTCTTATATTGAGGAGGACAGCATCAAACATCTTACCTCCAACATTTCAAAGTATATATCAATGCCTTCAGGAAAGTACTTGAAAGATAAAAAAAATGATAGAAGCTGTCAGAGGTGACATCGCTTGGCAAATATTTTTGAAGTGGACTGCTAATTTTCTCTTTTTCAAAAATAGTATTTCAGGCTGGGAATATAAAGTTGTACTATTCAAGTTGCGAGGAGATGTTAGTAACATCTTCTAATTCTTGCCCCTCGGGTACAAGTAGGCATTAACAATACAAAGTGGATCACAAACTTTGAAGTAAATAGATGGCTTAGAATGACTGCAAATTTATAAGAGAGCAAAAGTGCACATAAATACAACTAACTGCAAGGACTACAAGTTCGGGCTTGATTATGCTTTCATTCAATTATAAAGGAGAGCTTGATTTTGGTGCAGCTTTAAAAAGGTTAGTGACTATAGTTACACTATAAGATCTTGAACATAAGCTAATACTATTTTTCTTGTAAAGTGCACATAAATTTTTGATCCATGGATTTTTTTTTTGTAGTCCTGAACTTCTTCGCCAAAATGGCATACTTATAATACACATACATGGCTAACACACTTTTGATACCCTTCATGAGGCCCACATGAAAACAACTTATGAGATCTTTCTTCTTGGGGTATGATACCATTACCATGAATATCATGTATAAAGAGAAACAGACTACTCCAACATTGGCATAACAACTCCAACTTGACCCTCTGTTGGACCTAAATTTAAATTGGGCTAATTAGCTTTTAGACCCAACATAATGGCCACGAATTGCGCTAAACCCCTATGATTGTTCTTTTTAGCTTTTAGAACCTAAACACCCCAGAGCTGTTAACTTTTTTAAAAATACCAAAATTACCATTTTTTATGTTTTAAGTTTTAAATAGAAAAGTCACGTGTTAAATAATAATCTAGCTGGAATATCTACGTGGACTAA
>JACGCM010002294.1:0-36148 GCA_014058105.1 Kingdonia uniflora
GGAATGTCTGACTCTTTCTCAGGTAAACCAACAGCATACACCAGCCATTCTCCTCCATAACCTCAGCAAGGAACTTTATCTATGCATATATACCATTTCGGGTCAGATCCACATTATCAACAATCTATTCAAAATAATAGTACGATTGATAAGTGGTCTCTTTCCACTAAGGCTACTGTAAGTATTTGTCATGATCTTGTCCTGCTTGATAGATCACTGAGCTTTTCTACAAGCGGTAGACATCTGCAGCCCTCCTCCCTCTCTCTAACAGAAGGTCAACCTCGAGCTCTTCACGCGAGCTGACTGAGCCTCAAACTTTTCGTCAGAGTGTCAAATTCTTGGTCTCTCTTATCTAGCATTATCTGCCCCCTTCAACATCGTTGACAGCTGCCAATACAACAAAAAAGAAGAGTCAATTCAACAGTTTTGCTCAGTTCGAAGACATCATCAAGTAACAAATTTTGACCGCATACCGGAACGTATGCTCGAGGTACTCATCCTCGAGCTACTATGAGTTGCCCTGGCCATACGACAATATTTGCTCCAACTCTTTTCTTGCCGCAACATGAGGTTAGTTCGGTGACTATTCTCCTCTAAATGTCATTTTCTCTTCAACAAACTCTTTTCATTCCCCAAGAGCGGACACGCTCACTGGGGTTTTTCCTTCATACCACCAGTAACAGGCTTTGCAATCTCTTGTTCTGTGAGCATAACCCTAGCAACTGAGGTACTATGCGCTGTACTAGCTCTCGGACCTTACGAGTAATTCGCTTGGTAGTCTGAGGTGCAGGAAGTGGAGGATTAAGCAAGTCAGCAAACGGTCCCAACAGTTTCCTCTCGGCCATAGCTCATTTTCTAGGCTTGGTCTTATCCGGGGTAACCAACGGTTGGGTTCTGCACATAAAAGAAACACATTATATGACAGTACAAAGACATTTTTTTAGGCTATTTGGAGATTGGTCAACATTACTTACTCGGATTATAATATCTATGATTCAGTTCGAGCACCGGTTTATCTGGACCCACATACAGTACCCTATACCCACACAAGGTGGTCATTCCATGGTTTACCAGCAGATTCAAAGTAAAGAATTTTGGCCTCGCTGAATAATATACGGTAACCACTATTGACCTTCTATATACTTCCACTTATAAAAACTTAACACTCTTCAGCTACGAACTGCTTTACAGTCCCTTCCTTCTCCATTTTTATTTAGTGTCTCACATACTCTCATATCTCATAAACATTCCCATTCAACTGGGCAGGGCAGTACGTTAACTCATTCATAACCCCTTTCTGAAAGTAGGTCAACGGAATTTTAAGGCCGTAAGACCAGATTCAAGAAGCACAAAAAACTTCCCCTTGGGCCTGATAACCCACGCCATTATAATACGAGAGGTTAACCCCCTCACATACCTCTATCCACTTCCACTTTTCTAAATATGGAACTTGATAGTATATTTCTTCCTCCCCTTTTTTGGAGACATAGGCTCTGAACCAGAGACCTTGGTCCTCCATAACCCCCCCATTCTCCCCTGTAATTTTTTTTAAGTACCTTTCCCTCCATCCCCCCCTCGGGGTTAATGACAAAGACTCATTCTTTCTCCTTTTTGTCCTATTTCAAACCCTCAGGTTACTGGGCCCCCATCTCTATCATCATCCACATTATTAATAGTTTCCTCCATTACTCTAACTCATCCCCCCTCCAGAAGATGAAGATGAGTTTCTCAGAATAACAGAGACTTAAATTTACTAGCAGGAATACTAGGTTAGAACGCATACTGAACCTACAGATACAAAGATATATTTTATCATTATTGCTATCTATAAACAGTAAAAATAGAACCCCTTCTACCCAGTCAACGTCTATTTTATGTGGAAAACTCGAAGAAGCTAGGAAAAACCATGACCTCGCAGGAAGGTTTTGATTTGATGTAAAATCTAGTATACTGCAGGATATTACAAAGATTTTGCATAATAGTGGGGTTATGAAGTTATAATTGGTAATGTGAGAGGATTTTTTTTGTTGTGTCTAATAACCTATTCTCTGCCTAGATGTGTAGTGTATACATGCAGTTTTACAAAAAAGAAACAGTCTCTTATTCTGGGGGGAGTGGGCAAACTTCGCGGATCTCTAACAACTCTTTCTTGACCAGGCACAATGTCTACTTCTGGTAGGTCGAGGACATACACAATCTTCTAGAATGTTGAGGTATCTTTGATTATAATGTATTATCTTCTAAAATGTAGGTCTTCGGTTATGTATGGCTGTCTTCGACTACGCTCTGCCGGCTTATTCTTGTCAAATCTGGGGAATATGTTACTACAATCGCCCCATTCTTGACATAAGCACTTGTGTTTGTGTCGTGAATTTTTTTGAGAAGCTGAAGAGGTTGTTGAATAGAAGATGAGTTGTCTTTATAAGTTCCAAGGTCTAAGTGAAATGTATCTGGCAATTTTTTTCCTGAGGCGCATTGAATGCTATACAATAAATCTGCCAGGTTGGAAGTGGGGTATGAATGGGTAGTTTGTTGAGGAGGATAAGGTGGTGGTTGTGGAAGGATGTATCCCCAAGTATAGTAATAAATGGTGAGGAAAAGTAAAGATGGTAAGGCACCGGAGAGAAGGTATGTGTTTACAGGAGGCCTAGACGAAAATGTTGTGATTAATATCACGACAAGGAAGGTGGGGGAGGTAGTAGAAGAGGATGGTGGTGTATGTTGAACGGGGTATTCATCATATTTGGTGAAGGCAATGGAGGTCGTCAGAGTGGGGGAGAAAGGATAACAATTCATGTTATTGATGAAGATCTGAAGCTTGAATGAGCGTTCAGGGATCTTGCCGAATTAGGGAAGGCTTCATACATATATTTCCTCGTCTATCTGTGGAAGCAACTCTTAGAAGTTCAGCGACTTGAGAATCATTAAGTTTCTTTCACTGGAAAAAAAGGCTTTAATGTTGATTCTGGTAAAAAGAAAAAAAGTTAAATAAGTCAGTAAGTTGAATGAAAAGTAGATGTAATCAGATATAATGTAATCGAAGGATGAATTGGTAATCGAATGAGCTAAATCTCGAATGTAAGAGATACAATGTAAGCGAATGAGATAGATATCGAATGTAAGAAACAATTTGTTTAAAGAAATAAATATTTTGGTGAAGTTTTATTTGGTTGTTGTTTGTTTATAAATTATTGTGAGTATGAGTCAAGCAGAAGATATCCGTGTCGATTCTTTGTTTATGTGTATAATGTCGACGATGTTTGACTATGTAGGGCCAGGGGTGGATTTTGAGGTCGATTGATGGGACTTTAAAATATGTTGAGTTCCCAGGCAAAATAAATGCAGGTGAGGATTTTTGGACTGGATTGATTATAAATAGCTCCGTGTGGTAGATGCGATCTTGCATGCAAAAATGGTGAGGACGAGAGCTCAGGCCTGTGATGGTGTGCTCAAACGTGTTCAGGTAATGTATTGGGTACTGTACACGCGGTATTTTGGAACGCAGAATCTTGATTAGCATTTGGATGATCTGGAGAAGCCAAATTACGAAGGTATGAGTGAGGTAGAGGTGGTGGAGGCTGAGGAGGACTTCGATCCTTGTGTTAGATTGCAGTTTTGGCATCCTCCGGAACGTTGCGGTGGAATGTGAACTCGAGAAAAGTTGCTGGTGAAGAGGGAAGATGAAGCTGCAACGTGGGGTTTGTGAATTATATAAAATTGTAAGAGGAGGTTTGTTGTAAGTAGTTGTTGGTAGAGAAGCAAATGTAACTTTGTGATTGTTCGAATGGAATTTGTACTTGTTAAATATTGGGAATGAAGAAATTGTGTTTAAACAAATTACTTTCGAATATAATGATATCTAGATGTTGTCGAATACGAGCCCTAAAATATAGGAATTCGTGGGGACATTAAGAAACTAGGGAACTAACATGCAAAATGATTATGGCAAGATGTGTTATGCTAGGTGATGGCATACAACATAAAGAAAAAGATGTAAATCATCTGTTTGATAAGATAGGTTGTGCACTTGGGGATATGAATGTATCTACAAAAATTCTTCAAGAATTTGAAGGTTTGAAGTACGAATGTAGAGGTTTATTAATGGTGAGAAGGTTAAGAGTCAAAGAAGTTGATAAAAAGCGCATGAGGCATTACAATCGAGGAGCTGAATGGTCGCAAAGTGGTGCGATGGACAGTTATGTAGGGTCTATAAAAAGGTCTGAGGTGGGCCACTGTTCATACTTTTCGAAAACATATTTTTTTAGTGGTGTGAATTGCTGTTGGTCGTCGTTGAAGTGGTTAGATACGATTGCGAAGGAGGAGATTAGTGTGTTGATTGAAAAAGCCAAGCGAGCAAATGAGAGGGATACAGAAGCAGTGTGTAAACAAGGTTAGTGATTCATTTAGATTTTTTTTCTAGTTTGATTGATTGGTTATAGATGAATATAAATAAGTAAAGTGAATTGTGTGGAAGTGAATTGGAAACGAATGAGTGGTAGATAGGAAAATAAATGTTGGGTCTGTTAAATTCAGGGCTGCCGGTGATTCTGAGTTTATGGTTGGGAAATTCGGGTAGAAAAAGGAGATACATGTTGGATAGGCGGAGAAGATAAAGGGATTGGCTAATGACGCTGTGATTACGGTGCATTGGGAGGAAATGGTGGTGATGTGGCATGATATGCGGAGATTGTGGTTGCTGGTATGATTTTGCCGGCTTGTGTGCCGGAGAGGGGGAGTTCGTAATTTTGGAAAGATTGTGTTTTGGCGGGAAAAGTTGAAATGTCTTCGAGAAGCTATTGGAATACTTAAAATTCGACTAAAATGGTAAACATATCAAAATAGTTAGCGAAAAATTATGTGCTAAATTTTTTATGCCCCAAAATCTAATAATCGGTAGCTAGACCAATTAATATCATTTGGGATGTGCAGGTCGGGAAATCCAACCGATTCATCCCCACAACCGACCGAGCCATAGAAAAGTTCAGGCTCAGTCAGTGACTATAACAATATCATCAGAGTAAAAGGAATAACGCGGAACCAAAAGATATATATATTAACTGAAAACGTAAATACAATGTCTGGAATACTATACAACGTCAAAAGATAATATCATACAAGAAGTACTAAAATCAGAATAGAAACCCACAGCTGCAAGGACTGGGGCCAACTGCTGAAGTTCTCAACAAAACCCTGCAACTACTCCGTCTCTGAATGGTGGGAAACAAAACGAGAGTGAGTAAAACCACGGCTCACTAATGCCCAACAAGGCTAAACAACCTACTAATATAACAGGTGCAGAGAAAGAGGAGAGATGAATGAGATATAAGAAGTTAAAAGTGCAGTAATATATAGGTACAGAAAATAAAGGGAAAGGGAAAGGAGTATGCGAAAAAAGAGATATGAGGAATATGTTGTGATGGTATGATGATATGTTATGATATGAAGTGGTTTTAGAAATGTCCTAAAAATGACTGTTTATGATATTATGAAATCAAGACTAGACCCTATAAATTAATATAGTGGGCTGATCAACCGCTAATGTATAATAGCCTTAAAAATGTCTCAGTTGGATACAGTGGATATGATTAGTAGCAATCTCGACCAAGCTTGGGATTTATCACTTGACCCGAGTGTTCCGGGCTTTGCAACCCACGGATCCAATGTCCAAACTTTATTTCACATTCTGAGGGATTTCAACCTTACAGAGGACTAAGATGGGTACCAAAGGAAAACTATCTCATACCATCCCACACTCCCGGATGGGTGAATAGTTATAATAGTACCTGTCCCAAACTCACTTACTTATTTTAACCCGATATAGGAATCCCAAATCCTACAAGGGTCAGCCGTGTGGAGCTTTGTTATGTATCCTGACCCCGTTAAGTTAAAATAATATAAAAACCCACACTGCAAGCAGATTCCAAGGATCAAAACAGCACAGCCGCCAAACCCAGCCAACACATATAGGATAACCACCTGCCTCTGAGGATGGTAAACAATCCTAACACAGATGTAAATAGTGACTAATATACCCAGTTACAGCATCCAACAATCATCAGTCTCTACAAGACTGGAACACAGCAGTAAAGGTACTACCCACGAGAATACCCCACAAATGCACAACTTCTTAAAGGACAAAAATGGAAACACACCCTACATGCCTAACCATAGGAAGCAACAATGCTGAATTAACATCTTCGACAGACGAAACAATAAAGTTTAAAACCAATCACAAACATCTCAATGCCAATGCACAACTCTAACTAACGCAACCTAAACTAGTATAGGAATTTAACAATGAAGGGATACTCGCCAGATAAAAGGATAAGCCGTGAATCTTAAATTAACAGAGCAACAATCAACCACAACACCACCGGTAAAGACCACGCCAACACCAACAACCCAATACCTGGGAGAAATCATAACTCCAAACCTTAACAAAACCCCCAATCACAAACCCTAAGAACACAAGGGTTCCACCATAGCCACAAATGAATCAAACACAAGGAAAGGGATAGGGGAATTACTCACTGGAGAAGTGGCGAGATTAATTCCTTGACAAATCGCAAACGAGGAGTGAGAGAGTGGAGAGGAATTCCAATTTGGAGAATGAGTGAGAGAGTGATGAGTGAGAGAGAAAATAAAAAGGAAATGGGTAATTAAAACCCTAAGTTCTGACATTTCTATTCGAACAAAACAAGACAGGAAGAAGTCTATTCGAACAGAAAAGATGTTGTTCGAATAAAATGAAGCAGAAATGAATCTATTCGGACAGAAAAGATGTTGTTCGAATGGAACTGGATCTGGGAGAAATTCACCGAACATACATCTATTCGAACAGAAGAAACATGACAGAATGTATTCGAACAAGGATGAGTTTGTTCGAATATAACGTGGCAGATGGGAATATATTAAAGCAGAAAGGATCCTGTTCGAACAGAATGAAACAGGTAAGGATGTATTCGAACAGAAGAAAGGTCTGTTCGAATAGAATGGGACATAAATTACCAAGAACACCAAAAAGATTCCTTTCCAAGGAAACTGACGGAAACTCAGGAAAAGTCCACGGATCCCTCCCGGATTGCACCACACACAAATATAGCAACAACAACAAACATCCAAGCTAACTACGGGCACCCCAAATCCACAACACACCTCCTCCGCCAAACAACCACCGAACCCATCGAAACACCAAAAGGAATAAAACCCTGATAAAAGAATAAGATGCAGATGCAAAAAGTGAAAATGCATGATGTGTGGTATGAATATGGATGCATGATGCATAATAATAAATAAAATAGAATAAAATAAAGTAAAAATCCAGGATACTACATTCTACCCTCCTAAAAAGAATTCCGCCCCAGAATTCCTCAATCCATAATCCCCATACCTCAACTTGAGAACAAAAGAGGATAGCGGCCTCTCACATCCGCCTCTAACTCCCAAGAAGCCTCACTGGGATCATGGTGAGTCAACTGAACCTTCACAAACAGAATAACCTTGATGCGAATAATCTTTTCTTCTCGGTCTAAAATATACACCGAATACTCTATATACGAGGCATCTTTCTGAACCTCTAGGTGCTCCCAATCAATTACATAAGTAGGATCCCGTTCATACTTCCTAAGCATCGATACATGAAATATGCCGTGAACTTGACTCAGCTGCGGCGGCAATGCCAAACGGTAAGCCAACTCCCCAACTCTGGTAAGAATCTCAAAAGGTCCAATGAATCTCGGAGCCAACTTTCCTTTCTTACTGAAACACATCACACCCTTCATCGGGGAAACCTTCAGTAAAACATGATCGCCAATCTCAAACTCTAAAGGTCTCATACAAATGTCTGTATAACTCTTCAGCCAGCTCTGCGCTGTACGTAACCAATCTCTGATAATAGTAACTGCCTTTGTAGTCTCACGAACCAAGTCTGGCCCCAGTAAACTCTGTTCACCAACCTCTGCCCAACTCAGCCGTGATCTGCACGGTCTACAATATAAAGCCTCATAAGGTGCCATCCCGGTGCTCGACTAAAAGTTGTTGTACGCAAAATCCACCCAAGGTAAGTACTTGTCCCAGCTACCCTTGAAGTCCAAAACACAAGCCCTAAGCATATCCTCAAGAATCTGGTTATCTCTTTCCATCTGACCATCGGTCTGGGGGTGAAATGCTGTACTGAAATCTAATATGGCATCCATAGCTCGTTGAAAACTCTTCCAAAAGTTACCAGTAAATTTGGCATCTTGATCTGACATTATAGACACCGGAACCCCGTGTAAAGGCACTATCACTCTCATATATAATATGCTCAACTTGTCAACTGTCAGAGTTTTGCAAACCGGAATAAAATGTGTCGATTTGGTCAATCGATCCACAATCACCCAAATAGAATCGTAGTTCTTCTTCGTCTGCGTTAAACCCGAAATGAACTCCATCGTCACGTGCTCCCATTTCAACTATGGAATAGGTAAAGGTTTGAGCTGCCCCGCTGGTTTCTGATGCTCAGCTTTTACCTGCTGACATGTAAGACACTAGGAAATGAACTCGGCTATCTCTTGCTTCATGTTGTCCTATCAATAATGCCTCTTCTAGTCCTGATACATCTTAGTACTACCTGGAAGAATAGTATACCTAGAGCCATGAGCCTCACTCAAAATCTTATGCTTTAATATCTCTGAATTTGGCACACATAATCTGCCCCTGTACCTGATACTGCCATCTGAACCAGCTGTCCAATATGGTCTTCTAACGTCTGAAGCCCAAGACTATAATCTAGCATTCTGCTACTGAGCCTCTATCATCCGTGAAATCAATGAAGGCTGAACCCTCAGATTTGCAATAAAACCACCTGTACTCTGTGAATACCAACTCAGCCCAGAATCTACGATATTGCTAAGCAACAACCACTCACAAATCATCAGACGTGCCAAAAATCCCCTAGGCAAGCGGCTCAAAGCGTCAGCCACCGAATTCGCCTTCCCTGGGTAATACTGCAAGTCAACATCATAATCCTTTAGAAACTCCATCCATCTGCGCTGCCTCATATTTAGCTCTTTCTACGAGAAAAGGTACCGCAAACTCTTACGATTAGAGAAGTGCTCGAACCTCTCTCCATAAAGATAATGTCACCAAATCATCAATGCATAAACCACTGCTGCCAACTCAAGGTCATGAGTAGGATAATTCCTCTCATGTACCTTAAGTTTCCTCAAAGCATAAGCCACCACCTATCCGTCCTGCATTAGAACACAACCCAGTCTACTGAGCGAAGCGTCGATGTAAACCATATTCTTCTGCCCACTGAAAGGAAGAATAAGAACAGGTGCTATGGTCAACATCTTCCTTAACTCTGCAAAAGTTGAGTTACATCTATCATCCCAAACGAATCTAACATCCTTTTGTGACAAACGAGTCAGCGGAGCTGCAATCCGAGTGAACCCCTCAATGAATCTACGGTAATACCCGGCTAAACCCAGAAAACTGCGTATCTCGGCAATGTTAGTCAGTTGAACCCAATCTGTGATGGCTTTAACCTTCGAAGGATCAACCGCAATACCATCCTTGGATACCACGTGCCCTAGGAATTTTACCTCTTTCTGCCAAAAGTCACACTTCTTAAATTTTGCAAGCAACTCGTTATCTCTCAAAGTCTGTAAGAAAATCCTCAAGTGTTCCTCGTGTTCGGCCTTGTTCTTCGAATAAATAAGAATGTCATCCACGAACACAATAACGAACCGATCATGAAATGGTCAGAAAACCCGGTTCATCAAATCCATAAAAGCTGCCGGCGCGTTCGTCAATCCAAACGACATAACCTGAAACTTATAGTTCCCGTAACAAGTCTGAAATGCTGTCTTCAAAACATCCTCCTTTTTGATCCTCAACAGATAGTAACCTGATCTGAGATCAATCTTTAAAAAGAATTGCGCTCCCCGAAGCTGGTCAAACAAGTCCTCGATCCTAAGTAAAGGATATTTATTCTTGATCGTGACTTTGTTCAACTCGCGATAATCAATACACTGACGCATCGACCCGTCCTTCTTCTTCGCAAAAAATACCAGAGCTCCCCACGGTGAAGTACTCAGACGGATAAATTCCTGATCCATCATCTCAGAAATCTGATCATATAACTCTTTTAGCTCAACAGGTGCCATACGATACGGAGCCTTCAAAATTGGAGCTATACCAGGTAAAAGATATATACTGAAATCAATCTCTCTCGTCAGAGGCAAACTTGGAATCTTCTGAAATATATCCGTGAAGTCACACACAACCGAAATAGAACCAATATCAATGCTAGAGGACTCTTATTCTAAAAATGCAAACAAGCCATCTCCTGACTGTACAAGTTCCGAACTAACAAACACAAACCGCTTCTCCCCAGGTATACTGAAGGTAGCTCTCTTCTCAAAACAGTCTAAGGTAACTCGATACATTGACAACCAATCCATACCTGTGATAATATCAAACTCCTACATTGGTAGTTCCAACAAGTATGCGGAAAGAACACGACCACAAACAATGATCAGGCAATCTCTACAAATACGAGAAATAGATACCGAAGTATCGAGAGGAGTACCCACGGAAATCTCATCATGCAATAAGGAAGACTCAAAACCAATAGTACAGAGGAATGCATATGCTATGAATGAATGAGATGCACCGGAATTACAAAGAAAATGAGCGGGCGATTAAGAAATATAAATCGTACCTTCCACCACAGGACGAACGGTGTGAGCACCTCGCCTCTCAACTGTATATATCCTGTTCATCCCTTGGTCCTGACCCCGGCCTTGCTGCTGACCTGGATGCTACTGTCCCTGTCCACCCTGAGGGCCTGGAACTATCTGTCTACCCTGCGGACCCTGGAACTGCCTCTGTTGAATCTGCTAAAACTGCTGAGGTCTCGGCTGGTGACCAATGGGACCCTGAAGCTATCGTAATGGCTGTGGACCTCTGACTGGCCTTGGACAAAACCTCTTAGAGTGCCCTTTACCCTGTAGTTCCAACACTCCCCAAAAGCAAACTGCGGTCCCATAATTCTAGCTGGCGCATCCTTGGAAATACTGATCTTCCATCTCTTCGTACCCAAGTTCTTATACTGACTCTGGATTGCCTTGCCCTTATCGGCCCTCTGATCCTGTCTCTGCTGGCTCCTCAAGTCCTTGAACTTGCGCTCCTCAATATCATTTTGTTCTATCGCCAAGGTTTTAGACAAAACCTCTCTATAAGAACTAGCCCCCAAAGCAATCAAGAACTTCCTTAAATATGGACGAAGACCCTTCAAAAATTTCATCTTACACTGCTTTTCATCCTGAACAATAAACGGAACATACCGAGATAGCTCATTGAATCGCTGATCGTACTGCGAGATACTCATATCACCCTGCTCAAGCATATAGAACTCTGAGATACACGCATCCTTATAACTTTGTGTGAAATACTGCTCAAAGAATCGGTCCTGAAAGGATGCCCAAAGTATAGAAGTCTCCACAATTGTTCTCCTGGCTGTATCCCACCAATGATCTGCCTCGCCCTGAAGAAGATAAGTAGCAAGTGTCACCCTCTGATCATCCGGAACTTCATCGCGTTCAAATTCTTCTCTACAGACTTAAACCATGTCTCTGCCACAGAAGGAACTAACGTGCCGGATAATGTTAGATGCTTGTATTTCTGGAGCTGCTCGAGGTAGCTGTCATCTCTGGCCACTGGGCTTCTAGTCTGCTGGAAATGAGCCATGAAACTCTTTATAAACTATCTCATCTTTGCTAAAATACTGGGAACGACTGGAGCAGGTGGAGTACCAGGCTGCTCTGGAACTACTGGAGCTGGAGGAACACCCTGATCAATCGGGACAGACCCCAAACTCTCCTGACTGAGCATTAGCGCATCAGCAAGCACACCACTGTCCAAACTTTTATGGCCACGGCCCACTGCACGGCCTCTGCCTTTATTACCTTTAGCCATCTATTAGAAATAAGGGCACACCTCGGAAAGGAGGAAACAATAAAAAATATGTAAAACCAAAAGGAATCGATCCTAACTTCTTCTAGAAAGAATTTCTTGTCATATGATTGATAGAACAGAGATAAAAATTAACCTATAGCTCTGATACCAACTCTGTCATGCCCCAAAATCTAATAAGCGGTAGCTAGACCAATTACTATCATTCGGGATGTGAAGGTCGGGGAATCCAACCGGTTCGACCCACAACCGACCGAACAATAGACAAGTTCAGGCTTAGTCGGTAATTATAGCAATATCATCAGAGTAAAAGTAATAAAGCGAAAGCAAAAGATATATATACATTAACTGAAAATGTAAATACAATGTCTTGAATACTATACATCGCTAAAAGCTAATATCATACAAGAAGTACTAAAGCTGGAATAGAAACCCGTAGCTGCAAGGACTGGGACCAACTGCTGAAGCTCTCAACAAAACCCTGCAACTACTCTGCCTCTGAATGGGGGGAAACAAAACAAGAGTTTGCAAAACTACGGCTCACTAATGCCCAACAAGGCTAAATAACCTACTATTATAACAGGTGCAGATAAAGAGGAGAGATAAATGGGATATAAGAAGTTAAAAGCGCAGTAATATATAGGTACGGAAAATAAAGGGAAAGGGAAAGAAGTATGCATAAGAAGAGATATGAGGAATATGTTGTGATGGTATGATGATATGTTATGATATGATGTGGTTCTAGAAATTTCCTTAAAACGACTGTTTATAATATTATGAAATCAAGACTAGGCCTTATAAATCAATATAGTGGGCTGATCAAGCGCTAATGCATAATAACCTTTAAGAGGTCTCAGTTAGATACAATGGGTATAATTAGTAGTAAGCTCGACCAAGCTTGGGATTTATCACTTGATCAGAGTATTCTGGGCTTTGCAACCCACAGAGCCAGCGTCCGGACTTTATTTCACATTCCAAGGGATTTATTTCAACCTTACAGAGGACGAAGATGGGTACCAAAGGAAAACTATCTCATACCATCCCACACTCCCGGATGGGTGAATAGGTATGATAGTACCTATCCCAAACTCACCCACTTATTTTAACCCAATGTAAGAATCCCAAATCCTATTAAGGGTCAGCTGTGTGGAGCTTTGTTATGCATCCTGACCCCGTTAAGTTAAAAGAATATAAAAACCTACACTGCAAACAGATCCCAAGGATCAAAACAACACAACCGCCAAACCCGGCTAATACACATAGGATAACCACCTGTCTCAGAGGATGGTAAACAATCCTAACACAGATCCCTCCAGGATCACACCACACACAAACATGACAACAACAACAAACTTCCTAGCCAACTACAGGCTCCCCAAAACCATAACGCACCTCCTTCAACAAGCAACCACCAGACCCACCGAAACACATAAAGGATTAAAACCCTGATAAGAGAATAAGATGTAGATGCAGAAAGTAAAGATGCATGATGTATGGTATAAATATGGATGCGTGATGCATAATGATAAATAAAATAGAATAAACTATTGTAAGAATCCGGGACACTTCCAAAATAGAAATCATCGAGTAATGAGTAATGTGATATAATTTTTGGTATAAATATGAAGGAATATAGTGCATTGAGAACTGAATAATATAAAATGATTGCAGCAGATAGTAAAATAAATGATGTATTTGTGAGGAATCTCAATAACGATATGATTATGAATAGATAAACTTATGAACATATATATGTAACACATATGATAGATACTAACTATGGTAAAAATATGGAATATGATTGACTGGTTTTAATAATGGCTGAACCAACTTTAAATGATGATAAAGACATATATGCGAATCTTGAAGATGTCGAGCCCTTGATGATTGATGTGAGAACTTGTGTGCAACAATTGGGGGGGGGGGGAGAAGATATAGAGTAGGGTCGAGCAGTGCAGATACAGAGGTGTAGAGCAGTTTATGGTAGCACCTAGTGTAATCGACTTATCTGAGGAGGAAGCTACAGAGACTAATATGGATCACGAGCCCCAAACTAGTGATCGAGAAGGTAGTGAGGATGGGGAAGAGGATGTGGAGGAGGCTGAGGAAGCATGCTATGGAAAGGGTTTAGAGACCAAAGAGATTATAAGGTTCAAGAAGAAATACATCATTCCTAAGGATGTAAGATTAGATGAGTATAATATGTAATTATCGGCCAGGAAATACCCTTAGATGATATTCTGGTGCATCGAGAAAAAATAAATGAAGGGTTAAAGCTCCCCCTTAGAGCAGACCAGAAAAAATTAATGAACTTATTTGATGTAGCCTCGGGTCAGTTTAATCCGAATGTGTATGACCTTTTTAGGGTGTGTGAGGCAATAAACGGCCGACTTAAGGTCAGGGGGAAGGAGGTAATAACTGTCGATGATTTGTATGTTTACTACATATTAAAGACGAACCTGAAATTAAAAGGGTACTGATATTTGGTGAGGTTCTTGAAGAGGTCGATGTTTTATGACATGGTGTCAACTGGAGGTCGATACACCGATGAACGTCTACTGGTGTAGGAAAATTACAAATTCGACAAGAAAGACCCTAAGGAGCCATTAAAAAGAAAAGTGTTTCATCTAGGTCTGTGGTTAAGTAACTTAAATGATTAAGTTTGATGTAACCTCGAGTTAGATTTATGCTTTGTAATTTTATGTTTTTCTCTCTGTCTTGCGGCTTTAAAGGAGAGTGGGAAGAAAGCGGAAGTAGATGAAAAATTGTATAAGGTAAGAGAATGATTTTTTGGCAGGATTGATAACTTAGCGATTGACCAAGATCATCTTAATATGCTTTTTCAAGAGACAGGGCTTAAAAGGTTGAGAACTAAAGGTTCCAAAGTACCTGTTATTGGGGGAAAAATGTCGGTGATGAACAAAAGAGCCGCTGATGTAAGTTTGCCACCGGTAAATCCTTCTTTGGCAGGGTACAACACAGATATGGAGATCGATGATATGCTGGGGGAGTCTTTTGTTAAAAATAAGAAGAAAAGGAAGGTAAACTCTGAAGTACCTCTGTTGCTTAACCCAAAGAGGACTACTCGGCAGTCGGCAGCTGAGGGGGTCGATGTGACTTCCAAACTAGCTATCGTGGTGAGTAGGTTACCTCCACGAGGTTCGAGCAATGTACTTCTCAAGAAGACTACTGGTGGGACATCGAAGAAGAATTTGTGGAGGAGTCTGACATGGAGGTGGAGAAGACTATGAAGTCTTATACATTCGGGATGGATGAGTTGAAGAAATATATGGACAATTGTATGGTGGGGATCGATAGCTTGGATACCTTTTTAAGCGAGGGGCAGAAGAATTTGGCGAAGGTGAAATTTTTTAATGCTTATGCTCGTATGAAAAGTTTGGTAGGTCAATCGAATACTCATTAAATGACTTTTATACAGATTAAGATGTTGATGGTCGAAGCAATGGGTTGTGTTAAGGGTAGTGGTGAGTTGGCAAACCAGGTGGTTGCCTACAAAAATATAGAGAATGAGTTGACCGCAGAAAATATTGATCTGAGTGTGACTTTAAATAGGTATAAGCTGGAAGCAATGAAGGCGAATGAGGCTGCGTTGGCTGAAGCAAAGAAAGTATGAGAGAAAGAAAAGAAAGAAGCCTTGGCATTGCAGAAAGCCACTTATGAGAAGGATGTGAGAGATCAAGTTGTCGATGCTCGCAAAGCAATGGAGCTGGAGTAGGACAAATTGCTCGATGAGGTAAAAGCTAGGATGATTGAAGAAAATTTGGAAAGGTGCAAGGAAGTGAGGATGCACTTTTTAGGACAATTTGAGGGGGTAGAAGAAAGGAAAAAAATATTACTAGGGACTTGTAAAAGCTGGTGGTCTTCCATGTGATGACAGTTCAGATGATGATGTACCTCAGAAGCTTGATGTACGTGGGGTAACTGATATTGTCGTAAATGAAGTGATAATGGAGGTCGAAGGTCCTCGTCCTAGGGAAGTATCAGATGTGCAGGTGCCTTAAATGAAGAAAAATCTCCATCTGAAATGTTAAATCTTGCTTAAAGAATACTATGTTAAGTGAATGTATGTAACAAATGGTCAGTGGGACCGAAACAATTTTAATTTGGTGTGTGCGAAGGATATTTTTGTTGTTTTTAAATATTTGGATAAATAACTATTTTTCATGTGTAAATAAGCTTTTAAGTAGTAGATGTGATAAAGTGATTGGTGCCATAAGTGATGTTATATTCATGCAGATAAGTAAATAACGCTTGTGTGCATGAAATGTGAAAGATGGCCAAAAAATGGCAAGTAAGGAGGACCATATACATATCCGGAGATAGGTATCTAAATTTAGATTAGAAAAAAATAAGAGCTTAGAAGAGGTTGTTTGACAAGTAAAGAGCGTGAAGTAAACTATCCTGTAAGTGGATAGTGGTCGCGTGAAGTTGATTGATAGGTTTTAGGATACTTGTGGAAGCAAGGACCTAAAAACAAATAAAGATAGTAAGGAAATTGTTTATCTCAGGCATACTTGATAAGTATTGATCGAGATAAAATTGAAGTAGTAAAGATATCGTTTGTCTGATACATACTTGATAAGTATAGATCGAGATCAAATCGATGTAGGAAAAAAAATCGTTTATCTGATCTATACGTGATAAGTATAGATCGAGATCAAATCGAAGTAGGAAAGAGATCACTTGTCTGATCTATACATGATAAGTATAGATCGAGATCAAATCAAAGTAGTAAAGAAGATAATGATAAAATAAATTATTTATTTAATTTGAAGAAAACGGTTACAGTGTATCATCTGTAAAAGAGCTTCTGCTGTACAGTGTTCCATGGATACTTAAACTGAACTTTGTCTTCAGTCATGAGCTAATAAGTTTCGTGATTTGTTTTGTTGCTGACAATATAGGCCCTTCCCAATTTTTTGATAACTTTCAAGAATTTTTAGGTCGAGTACTATCTTGTATCCGTCGTAGGACAAGGTCTCCAATACCAAATTTGCGTTATCAAACTTTTTTGTTATATGTTTTTTTCAATGTATCATGATATCTTCCCAGAGTGGCAATGGCTTTTTCTCGGGTTTCTTCGATCCAATTGAGGTTGCAAAGTAGACCGAGTTCATTCTCCTCATCAGAGATTTTTCACCGAGTACTGGGGAGATCAAGGTCTGAAGGTATGACTGCTTCGGTACCAAAAGCTATCATGAAAGGAGTGTAGCCTATCGATACTAGAGGAGTCGTATGGCAGGCCCATAAGACACTGAGTAGTTCGTCTACCTATCTGCCTTTCTTGCCGCCGAGGCACTTGCGTAAGCCATATTTGATGCTTTTGTTGATGGCTTCAGCTTGTCCGTTGCCTTGAGGATAATATGGTGTAAAAGTTATCAACTAAATCTTGTATTTATGGAAGAAAGTAAGGACTTTAGCGTTGATGAGCTATTTGCCGTTATCAGAGCGTATCATTTGCAGACAACCAAACTGGGTAATGATGTACTCCCAAAGGAACTTGATGACCTCATTCTCATCAGTATGGCAGAGAGGAACTACTTCAACCCACTTGGTAAAGTAATCGGTGGCAACTAAAATGAACCTTCTATTTCTCGATGCTGGATGGAATGGGCTAATAATGTCGATTCCCCATTGTTTAAACCGCCAGAGGACATTGCTAACATGTAAGTCAAGGGCTGGGCTCTTGATATCATGAGCGTGGCATTTGTAGCATTTACGGACAAAGTCTTCACAGTTTTGTCTTATCTTGGGCCAATATAGTCTTTTTGTGAATGCACGTTGGGCTAGCAATCTTCCAGAAAGATGTGCACCACAGATACCTTCGTGAAGCTCTCTGATTTTGATCTAAGCCTATTTCTGTGAGATACATTCGATAAGTGGTCCACCTCTAGTGAGTCGATATAATATTTTTTTTAGACGGTGAATCTGGGGAACTTGGCCAACAAGGATTGAGCTTCTTCTTTATTACTGGGGAGGATTTTGAAGTTGAGGTAAGCATAAAATGGTATTCTCCAATCTTCAGGGTCGTCACCTTCAGTAACAGTTATCAGGAGTATTGACAGATATTAAGGCTAGAATGTTCGAGGATCTCAATTTCTAAAGATCTTTATTACTGTCTCCTAACATGGCAGCGACATAAGCTAATGCATCAGCATGACGATTTTCTTGCAGAGGTAAATACGAGATGGTTGTATGGTTGAATTGTTTCATCTTTTCTTTAACCAAACCTGCGTAATCAACCATTTTGACAGCTGTCTTAAAAGTTTTGTTATAATGATTTGCGACAAATAATGAGTCAACATATACTGCTAATTCTTCAATTCTAAGAGTAAGTGTAAGATCGAGACTGTGTAAGATTCCTTCGTATTTGGTTTCAATATTGGTAGCATAAAAGTTGAGTTTGTTAGCTTTCTCAATGCGATGATTGGAAGGCTTAATGATCGATTATAAACCGACGTCTTAAAAGACCCGCAAGCGCACGGTGTACCGTTATGTACAAGGGTAAGCGGGGTCGTATCCCAAGAGACTTGTGGTGTAAATTATACTTTGAGCTACTAGTTTTATCCAATTACAATGAGTTTGTGTAGGTTTTGAAATGAAAAGAAGAACAAATAAAATTACAAGATCAATTGGAGTGGAAACCAGGGCATTGATTCCACTCCACCCTTTAAAATCCTTAGAAAACATAAATAATTAAAGTAAATTATGAGTTCCCGTATCGCATATCCTTGGTCGGGCATATGCAATACATCAAAAAATACAAGAGATTTAGTAATTGGGAACTACCCATAAACTAACTTACTCAACTATGGTCTGGTTGATAAGTATGGATTATGTTCTCTTTTCCATGTTCCTAACCTATCTTGTTATGGTCCAACAAGATGGTAATATTGAGTCATTATTCCTCCTAATCCTAGCTATGGTCAAGCATAGGACGGAGGAATATGAATATGCAAAACTTCGGGATAAGGAGAAGGTAATTACTCCAACTAAGCTACACAATCTACACTAAGGCGACATTGGGGGTGAGCTTCCTCTAGCCTTGGCTAAGAAGATTAACTACTCATCCCTTTAATCATTGCCATACTACTATTACTACGATAAAATTAAAAGACAAGAGCAAGAGAAAGAATAAGCTTTATTACTATAAACTTTGATTTACACTCTCCAAGATGCTCTCTCATGGGTAGGATTCCCTTCCTATTTATAGAATATAGGAAGGGTTACTAAAAATCACCATTAATATAAAATCCCTAAACAATGCCTAAAATCATGCATTACAACTCATGAGAATAATATATATATCTAATTCCTTTTAATGGGCTTCTATGCATGGGCCTTTGGTTGATGACTTTAAATGAGAATCATTGTTGGAGTGCATCACCCTTGTTCTTCGTTAAAAACCAAAAAATTGTACAACTTGTTTATCATGTGACCGATGTATGTAAATGCAAACAAAAGCACTATTAGTGTTACATTTATTGCATAAATGACTAGGTAGATATAAATTTAGGAGTTGTACATGTAAATATTACGTGTCTATCAAATACCCCCAAACTTATATTTTGCTAGTCCTCGAGCAAAAGTAAACAAAAAACATTTTCGTATGTCACACGGTTGCATTTTGCGTATGCAACAAGCCGTTAAACCCTCAGGTTTAGCCTAGTGGACGAGTGTTGTCTCGTGAGGGTTTGCGGTGACTATACCAACAGAAGTCAATAATGATATTTTAACCAATTCTAAAATACACATGACTCATTTCCTGTGAACTTAACCTTACTTAGTTGTAACAAAAATATACCAATGAGAAAATCCTTAAACTTGCTATTCTCTCATGTATATCAAAGAATATTTTAAGCTTATCCGAAACTAGAGGTACTACCTCAAGATTAGAATGTGATTCAAGTATTTTGCTTTAGCCATATTTGAGTATACAATGAAAATAGTTGTATCGCCAAATACGTTGTTTAGAATAATTTACTCAGGTTTTTTGGTAGTCTAGTTCTCACTGGAATAAATTTAATGATCAGTTCGACAACTGTCTTAGTCAATTCGTCGTCCTAGAATTTTACTTTTTTTTTTCTTCTTCTTTTGTAAGCCTTTTCTTTTGAGTACTTTGTTTCTTAGTTAAGCCTTTGTAATAAGGAGTTTTCGATCGACAATCCCTGCCAGTTGAGTAAGGTTGCCAGGGTGTGGTGCCCCATCATAACCTAGACTCAGGATTCTCACAAGTAACATTTTCTTGTGTTTTTTTCATATTGTTAATGGTCAAACTCGAGATTGGTGATAATTTTTCATCTTTCAGTTCTTAATCATGCGAGTAGCCTTGCAGCGTGAACATTTTTAATGCATATTTGGCTTATTTATTATTTTTTTCTTAGGAATGAACTTATTCTTAGGCAGTTGTCTCCCTTGTAGCAAACTATTCCTAACATAAATGCTTAATTTCCCTTATATTGGGCAAAAATTTATTAAAGGTATTAATTGCAAAAACTACAATGAAGTGCACCTTTTCAAAATATGCCAAGTTAACTTGACTAATAAAAAGATAGTGCATCAAGCTTAAGATATTCCAAAATATTCTATTGTATACTTGTTACAATTTCAAAATTTAGGTTTTTCCATAATATTTATGTCAAGATAAAATCAGTTTAAGTGTTTGGAAATTCGTCAAAAATATATCATACATTGCCAAAGTGCCATTATTTCACTTTTCTTTAAAAAGCATATCAAGAAATGGTTTCCTACCCCCAAACTTAAATTAAGCATTGCCCTCAATGTTGGAGAACAATAAAATAAATGGAAGAGGGAAACTGAATTGTCTTACCTGAATGTGTCAAGGGTTGCCTCCCAAGAAGCGCTAAGTTTACCATCTTCAGCCAGACAAATGTACCCCCATACTTAAATAATTTATAATGGTACTATAGGGGTACATAATATCAGTTCTGATATAATGGATCATTTAGAAATGTTATCTCTTCATCAAAAGTGTAGGACTCTAAGTACGATTTTAATCGTTAGCCATTGACCTTAAAAATATTTCCGTTCTTAGGATCTTCCACCTCTACGGCTCCATGAGGATAAACAGTTTTAGCTACAAAAGGGTCGTACCAACGAGAACATAATTTCCTAGGAAATAAACGTAGCTGTGAATTGTAGAGTAAATTTTTTTGATTAGGCTCTAAAGTTTTGCGAACAATTGACTTATCATGAAAAGCTTTTGTTCGTTCCTTGTAAAATTTTACATTTTCATAAGCTTCGTGTCGAAGTTCGCCAAGTTCAGAAAGTTGAAGTTTTCTATGTGATTTGGCTTTATTAATTTCAAAGTTGAAGGCCTTTGTAGCCTAGAGAGCCTTGTGTCCCAATTCCGCAGGTAAGTGGCAAGCCTTCCCAAAGACAAGTCTATAGGGTGACATACCAATTGGGGTTTTATTAGCTATTCGATATGCCCAAAGGGCATCATCAAGACGATCAGACCAATCTTTACTATCGGTTCAAACTGTTTTTTCTAAAATTCTTTTAATCTCCCGATTGGATACTTCGACTTGACCACTTGTTTGTGGATGAGAAGGTGTGTCATCTTTATGAGTAATGGAGTAAGTTTTCAAGAGATTTTGAAAGACACAGTTACAAAAATGTTTTCCACCATCACTAATAATTGCCCGAGGCGCGCCAAAACGATTAAAAATGTTTTTCAAATTTTTTACCACGGGCTTATGGTCATTAGCTTGACATGGCGTGGCCTCGGCCCATTTAGAAACATAATCGGCTGCAACTATAATATAAGTAACCGCGAGATGATAGAAATGGGCCCATAAATTCAATTCCCCAAACATACAATAGTTTAACAAAAAGGATGTTGTTCAAGTGCATCATGTTTCGATGAGAAATATTCTTGGTCCTCTAGCACCTATCACATTTAAAACAAAAGGTATGTGTATCACGTAAAAGGGTAGGCCAATAAGGACCAGTTTGAAGGACTTTTGCAGCAGTTTTCTTGGTCCGAAAATGTCCTCTGCAAGCTAAGGTATGGCAAAATATGAGTACACTATGGAACTCATCATTTGGGATGCATCTCCTAATCACTTGGTTGGAACAAAACTTATAAAGATAAGGATCGTCTCAACAAAAATGTCTAACCTCGTACAAGAATTTGGTTATATCTTGTTTTGACCAATGGGCAGGTAATCGCTGCATAGCAAGATAATTGATAATATCAGTGTACCAATGAAGTTGTGAGACAGCCATGAGCTGCTCATCAGGAAATGTCTCTAAGATAGGGAGAAAATCTTCAGCACCCTCAGTGAGAATTTGAGATAGATGATCTACAACCACATTCTCAATACCTTTCTTATCTCCAATTTCGATATCAAATTCTTGTAACAAAAGAATCCATCTGATTAACCGAGGCTTGGCATTTTTTTTAGATAGTAAATACTTTAAGGCCGCATGGTCGGTGTAAATAATGATTTTGGATCCAACAAGTTATGATCAAAATTTCTCCTAGGCAAACACAATGGCTAATAACTCCTTCTCCATGGTAGAGTAATTTAACTGTGCATCATTGAGCGTGTGACTAGCATAGTAAATAATATGAGGTTTATTATCTACTCTTTGCCCTATAACAGCTCCAACAGTATAATTAGAAGCATCGCACATGAGCTCGAAAGGAAGTTCCCAATTGGGAGGTTGGATGATAGGGTTTAAAGTTAATAAAAGTTTGAGCTTCTCAAAAGCTCATAAACATGAATCACAAAAGTTGAAATCAGTATCCTTTGCAAGTAAATTGCAAAAGGGCTGGGAAAGTTTACTAAAATCTTTGATGAAGTGGCGATAAAACCCAGTATTCCCCAAAAATAATCGAATGGCCTTAACCGTCCGAGGTGGAGGTAAAGAAGAGATAATGTCGATCTTGGTCTTATCGACTTCAATCCCTTTGTTAGAGATAATGTGTCCAAGAACTATCCCTTGTGTCACCATGAAGTAACACTTTTCCCAGTTTAACACCAAATTGGTATGTGTACATCGTTCTAGCACGAGCTCTAAATGGTGTAAACATTCGTCAAAAGACGATCCAAACATTAAAAAATCATCCATAAAGATTTCAAGAAATTTATCAACCATATCAAAAAATATGCTCATCATACAACGCTGGAATGCAGCGTGTGCATTGCACAACCCAAATGGCATACGTCGATAAGCATATGTCCCAAAGGGATACATGAAAGTTGTTTCTCCTGATCTTCTGGGGCATTGGAGATCTGGTTGTATCCAGAATAACCGTTAAGAAAATAGTAATGTCTTTATTTGGCTAAACGTTCAAGCATTTGATCAATGAAAGGAAGAGGAAAACAATCTTTCCTTGCGACCGTGTTCAATTTCCGGTAGTCGATACATACACGCCACCCAGTGGTCATGCGGGTGAGGATAAGGTCATTATTCTCAGCTACAATAATCCCTGATTTCTTAGGTATAACCTATACGGGACTGACCCACTTACTATCTGAAATGGGGTATATGATACTCGAGTCCAAAAGTTTGAGAACTTCATTCTTCACCACCCCCATCATGGTGGGATTTAACCGCCGTTGCATCTCGCGAGAATTTTTAGTACCTTAATCGAGATTCATGCGATGCATGCAAACGGCCGGGCTAATCCCCTTCAAGTTTGCTATAGATCACCCTAGGGATGATTTGTGTCTTCCAAGATCACCCATCAATCTACTTTCCTTGTCAACATTGAGGTTGGAAGCTATGATCACAGGCAGAGTATTAGAATCACCTAAGAAAGCATACTTCAAAGTTTTAGGTAATGGCTGTGGTTAAACTTGGGTGCATTAACAATGGATGAAATAAGCAAAGTAGTGGACGGTTCCAGAGGTTCAACATGAGGTCTCCATTTGAACTTGTTAAAAATAGGTGTTGAGTCGAGTGGAGCATTAAACTCTTCAACAATTAGATTTTCATCAAAGTCTTCACCAAAGTTCACAAGACATGATTCTAAGGGGTCCTCAAAAAATGATTTAGGGAACGAGTTGTAAACTAGGGAGTCAATCATATTCAGCTCAACCATGTTATCAGAATGTGGGATTTGAGTATTATTGTTAAAAATATTGAGCTTGATCTTCATGTCTCCCATTGATAGTTGTAAGACCACATTAATGCAATTAATAATGGCATGAGCAGTCGAATGGAAAGGGCGATCCAATATGACGGGAATCTCACAGCTAGGATTCTTTACATCTTCAGTGTTCAAAACAATAAAGTCCACAAAAAAAATGAGAGTATCAACCTTGATAAGAATATCCTCAAGGATACCACGTGGGTATCGTATTGATCTGTCAGCCAATTTACATGTCATTCGGGTAGGTTCGAGTTCTCCAAGTCCTAATTCCTGATAGACCGAGTAAGGTAAGACATTTATACTAGCCCCTAAGCTGAGTAATGCCCTATTTTCTTTGCGATTTCTAATTTTATATGGGATTGTTGGGCTTCTAAGATCTCGAAGCTTATAAGGGGTTAATGTCTCAGTCAAGAAGACTTTCTTGTGCACATTGATTTTCCTTTTCCTAGTGCACGCATCCTTATGGAATTTGGCATATGCAGGGATAAGCATGATGTCATCAAGTACTGGAATATTTATATGAACTTGCTTAAATGTATCCAATATCTCATCAAATTGAATCCCTTTATTAGCCGGAAGAAGGCGCTGTGGATAAGGCACCTTTGGCTCAAAATGTGCCTTTGGTAGAGAAATAGACGAGGTAGGCAACTCTTTTGATTTATTAGAAGGTTCACTCGAACCGACCTCATCCTCAATAGCAACGGGTGTTGGCTCAATCCTAGGCATTTCAACTTGGTTATCAATTTGTCCACCACTTCGAAGAGTTGTAATGGCATTAACCTATTTTGGGATTGAGCTAGAATCAAACCCTGGTGGTCCTTTCGGATTAGATACAGTTTTGCTAGGTAGTTGACCTGGTGGTCTCTCATGCAATGCATTTGCCAATTGTCCTATCTGAGTTTTTAGATTAGAGATAGATTGAGATGTAGAATTCTGATTCACCAAAGTCTGTTGATGAAATTGCATCATTTATTGTTAAAATTGTACTGATTATTGCATGAAGAGAGCAAGGGTATCGTCCAAAGATGGTTTGGGTGGAGCGGGTGGGAACTGTTTGGATGACTGAAAGGATTACTGAGATGCCTGAAGATAAGATTGAGAAAGGGGTTCCTAGGAAAATTATGACCTGAGGTTTGTGGCTCTCCATAACCTGAAATGGGTTGGTTGTTCTTCCACAAAAAATTTAGGTGGTTCTGCCAAGTTGGCTTGTACGGGTCAAAGTGCCTTTTATTGGTATTATTCAAAGTATTCACTTGCTCTTGATTCTCATTCATTTTATTGAGCATGGGGTACATTTGAGTCACATGGGTTACATCATAACAAACGTTGCAACCCTGCTATGAACCTGGTTCACACTACCCTTAGATTGATTTGTAGCCATAGCCTAGATTTTTTGGGTAAGAGTGTCTAATTGGGCTTTAATGGTTGTTCCCTCACTCACTTCGTATAAACCACCCTTCTTGGCTATACAAATATTTCTATGTGGATCAAAATTGTACTGCTGAGAGTTCTCAGCCAATGTCTCAAACTCCTCATAAGCTTTATTAGACTCAAGGTCTTGGAATTTTCTACTATGCATGGATTCAATCCTATAACGATTCTCAGAAGTTATTCCATGATAGAAGATTTGGGCTAGATGTTTCTTCTCAAAACCATGATGGGGACATTGTGAAAGATGATCTTTATATCTCTCCCATGCCTCGTAAAATGTTTTACTCTCATTTTGAACAAATTCAACAACTGCATTTATAAGAGTGAAGGCCTTTCTCATAGAAAACCATTTGGTTTTGAACTTGGTTTCCATTTGATCCCATAAATTGATAGATACTGGTGCCAATGAATCAAGCCAATGACTCGCCTTGTCTTTTAACGAGAATGGGAATAAACGAAGGCGAACAGAATCCTCAGTAAAATATTAGTATTTGAAGAGCGCACAAATTTTCTTAAACTCGTAGGTGTGCTTATAAGAGTTCTCAGAATTAAGCCCATGAAATGTAGGTAACATTTAGATCACACTAGGCTTGATTTCATAATGGTTTGTCGTGATAACCGGTAACACAATACGCGAAGGCATATCGCTCACCACTGGGGTCCAATACTCCCTAACAAATTTAGCGACAACCATGATTGGGGGTTCGACTTCTAGCTCAACAATCAGTTCAATTGGGTCAACTCTAGATGAATTACCTTCCTCTAAAATTGGAAAAACTCGAAATAGATTACTTTCCTCCCAAACTGGGGCTTCTAAGTCCTCTATTGTATTGATTGGACGAGGTGGTCGCCCTCTCCGCTTAGGCTGAGGTGGTGGCCCATAAATGGGTAAAGGTTCCGGTAAGCTTCCTAAATGTTTTCCTCCATGTGTCCAATTGATCATGCACAACTAATAATCAATAAAATTTGACACCCGGTACAGTAAACAATCAATCAAACCTAAATTCTAGCACATCAACATTTTTTAGAAGTAATAATTAGGTCTCCCCTATATTCTTCTATGTTTAAAATGGGTACGATGGCAAAAGGCTTTGGTTCCTATACTCCCCTGCGTCACTATGCTAGTACCAGCTTAAAGTAGATGTTTAGTCTTCACGCCTGAGTGAGTCGCCTTATCGTACGTCAATACTCGGAATGGTGATGTCGCAAACCAACAACCAGTATTTCGCGGTGCTAGGCTGGGGCCGTATCCTACGAATCCGCGTTTGTACCCCAGTGCGGTACACCTATCCGTTGGGTGATGAAATCCTACGAGAATCTTACTACTCTTTTTTATTAACAGTTATGTTGAGGTCTGGGACGTTCAATTTCCGTGTGATACGAGTTTCTTCGTATCCCTAATGGGTGGTCCCACTTGTTGGAGAGCCTTTTGGGTGATGAAATCCCGCAAGTCTCTAATGGGTTTTACATTTACTAATGTTGGAATGAAAAATAATATTAAACGCAACAATAGGTCAATCAGCCACAACAAATTTTTTATTAGAGCAGCGCGTATTTGCACAGTCCACACGACTTTATATGTTCTAGTGCCGGGGCAGAACGGATATGTTCTCCTTCTAGATGTCAAGTTTTAAGAAGTACTAACCTACGGGAAGTATTTCCTGGTGTAGCTGTGGCCGCCCTTCACTTAGGGGGCGAAAGAAAGAAGTGCCCCTTTACTTAAGGGGCACAAGAAGGATGGATTTGATGATGCTTTTAGCTTTGTGTATTGTCCGTCTCGTTTCCAACTTTCTGACAACAATATTAATTAAATTTCCAATTTATTGTAGTCTATGCTATCCAAATTTTCAAATGCACATATCTTTCAGCTCGTTTGAGAGAGAGCATTAAATAATATCAATTTGGAAATATAATTCAGAAAGAAAAAACATTCAAGAAGGAAGTTTTCTAGAATTTAGCTTCCCTACTGCTCAAAACAAGTGATTAATGAACACGGCGTCCTTTACAAAGATTATTTTTTACTTTTTTTTCAAAAGGCCGTAACTCACAAAGGACTAAACATATGGATATAATCTATAGTAATTCGGAAAGGGTTTTGAATTATCTAAAACTTTCGTAGCAAACATATTTCCCAACTGTGAAGTATAGATGATCAAAAATGGTAAAACATTCAGGGACAAACTTCACAGCTACTGTAGTGCCAAGAGAGTTTGAGCCAATCACTCAATCACTTTGTTTCCGGATCTAAAAAAAGAAAATAAAAAAGAAAAAAAAATTGGCTTAAAATATAACGTAACTTTGCAAGTCCCCGGCAGCGGCGCCAAAAACTTGATCGATTATAAATCGACGTCTTAAAAGACCCGCAAGCGCACGGTGTAATGTTAAGTACAAGGGTAAGCGGGGTGGTATCTCAAGAGACTTGTGGTACGAATTATACTTTGAGCTACTAGTTTTATCCAATTACAACGAGTTTGTGTAGGTTTTGAAATAAAAAGAAGAACGAAACAAATTACAAGATAAATTGGAGTGGAAACCAAGGCATCGATTCCACTCCACCCTTTAAAGACCTTAGATAGCATAAATAATTAAAGTAAATTGCGAGTTCCAGAATCGTATATCCTTGTTTGGGCATATGCAATACATAAAAAAATACAAGAGATTTAGTAATTGGGAACTACCCATAAACCAACTTACTCAACCATGGTCCGGTCGATAAGTATGGATTATGTTATCTTTTACATGTTCCTAACCTATCTTGTTATGGTCCAACAAGATGGTTACATTGAGTTATTATTCCACCTAATCCTAGTTATGGTCAAGCATAAGATGAAGGAATACGAATATGCAAAACTTTGGGATAAAGAGAAGGTAATTACTCTAACTAAGCTACACAATCTACACTAAGGCTACATTGGGGCGAGCTTTCTCTAGCCTTGGTTAAGAAGATTAGCAACTCATCCCTTTGATCATTGCCATACTACTATTACTACGATAAAATTAAAAGACAAGAGTAAGAGAAATAATAAGCTTTATTGCTATAAACTTTGATTTACACTCTCCAAGATGCTCTCTCATGGGTAGGATTCCCCTCCTATTTATAGAGTATAGAAAGGGTTACTAAAAATCACCATTAATATAAAATCCCCTAAACAATGCCTAAATCATACATTACAACTCATGAGAATAATATATATATCTAATTCTCTTCAATGGGTTTCCATGCATGGGCATTTGGTTGACGACTTCAAATGAGAATCATTGTTAGAGTGCATCACCCTTGTTCTTCGTTAAAAACCTGAAAATTGTACGACTTATTTATCATGTGATCAATTTATGTAAATACAAACAAAAGTACTATTAGTGTCACATTTATTTAATAAATGGCTAGGTAGATATAAATTTAGGAGTTGTACACGTAAATATTACGTGTCTGTAACGTAACGAGGACTATGCCAATTCTGGATCCTTGTGGTCCTGCCGATCCGTCTATAAAAAATTGCCAGCCAAAACTTTTTGACCATGTGTCTGGTTCTGCAATTGAATCGTCGGTGAAGATTTCTTTGAGTTCTTCCCAATAGGGGTCTTCGGCGGGAAAATTTGTCAAAAAGTTGGCCACTGCTTGTCCCTTGAATTATATTTGTGGTTCAAAGGAAATATCATACTCTCCATAAAAAATAGACCATTGCTGGATTCTCCGAGATTTTTCTTTATTGGAGAGTACCGATTTGAGAGGGTACTTGGTGATGACTTTGATAGGGTGAGCTTGAACATAAGGATGAAGTTTTTGAGATCTGTAGACCAAGGCGAGTAGCTATTTTGTTTTTGTTGTGTATCATTTTTTAGCAGGCATAAGTGTTTTGCTGAGGAAGTAGATTGGTTTCTCTACGTTGCCATCTTCTCGAATAAGAATGGAACTGATTGATTCTTCTGTTGTGGACAAGTACATAGTGAGTGATTCGCCATCAATTGGAGTACTTATTATAGGAGGATGCCCCAAGTATCGTTTAAGATCTTGGAATGCCATTTCACAGTCAGGTGTCCAAATAACTTCTTTTTGTTGTTTGTTCGAAAGAGGAGTGGGGTTGCCACGAAGAAGAAGGTAAAGAAGTTTACATCGATCAGATGACTTTGAGATGAATTTGTGAAGAGTGGCTATTTTGCCGGTAAATTTTTGAACATCTTTTTTCATTCGAGTAGAGGGCATTGCCACGAGTACTTTAATTTGAGCTAGATCGATTTTAATTCCTATTTTGCTGACTAGATGGCCCAGGAATTTGCCAGATGCGACGCCGAATTAACATTTTTCTGGGTTAAGTTTCATCTGGTACTTGCGAATGATATTGAAGATAGTTTGGAGGTTATTGAGTTGATCTTCCCATTTCGTGCTTTTGCAGATCATATCATCGATATATACTTCCATGATTTTGCCGAGCTGACCTTTGAACATTTGGGTGACCAGTTGTTGGTAAGTAACTTCAACATTTTTTAATCCAAAAGGCATTACTATGTAACAATAAAGTCCTCTTTCGGCTATGAAGGTTGTTTTTTCTTGATCTTCTTCGGCAAGTGGAACTTGGTTGTATCCCGAGGTGGCATCCATCATAGAGAGAAGTTCGTGTCCTGCGACGGAGTCAAAAAGTTGTAAAATTAGTGGTAGCAAAAAACTGTCTTTGGGTGTGAATTTATTGAATTTTGTAAAGTCGACACAAACCCATATTTTACCGTTTTTCTTTGGCACAACGACGATATTAGAAACCCACTTTGTATATTTAGCTTCCTGAATAAATCCTACACGAAGGAGTTTATCAATCTCTTCGTTGACTACATCTCGAAGTCAGGAAGATAGATTCCGTCATTTTTGGATGATTGCTTTGTTGTCTGGAAGGAGGTTGAGTCGGTAGCAAGAGATTGAAGGATCAATTCCAGGAATTTCTTGGAAAGTCTAGGAAAAAATGTCGATGTTTTTCTTAAGTAGCTATATATGATGGCCTCTTTTTCCTCGATTGATAGCTTGGATCCAACGAAGGTTGTGCGTCCTGGGCCATCGAGTTCTACAGTTTCAACCATTTCGGCATCATGCTGCTCAAATGTGGGTGGTGCTGCATGCCGTAGTTACTATGCTTTAAGAAGTTTAGCTGAATGAGGGTTAATTGTGGTATTTTTATACATTCGTGCAACTACTTGGCTACCCTTGATTTCATAGACTCCGTGATCTATAGGAAAATGTTGCGCTAGATGATAAGTTGAGGGTACTGCTTTGATAGAATGTAACCAACTGCGTCCCAAAATCCCCAAATATTTGGATCCTGCATCAATGACAAGAAATTTGACGAATGTAGTTTCTGAACCTGCTTGAACTGGCAGAGTGATTTCTCCTGTGGCTGATTCTTTTGAACCATTGAAGCCCGTGATTGTTCTTGTCAAAGCTTTTACTGAATCTGTAAGGCCCAGGACTGCGACTGTTCTTCTGAATAAGACATCCGTGGTACTTCCAGTATCAATGAGAAGCGTATGTAATCCTGTCTGACTTTGAGCATAATAACGAGATGGTCATCATGAGGGTATTTAACATGACTGGTGTCGCAGTCCACAAATGTTATCTGGTAAGGACATTTGAATTTTCTTGTACTTGGAAGAAGCTTTGCTGATTTGTCTGAGAATGCCATTTTGTAGCAAGACGTAATACGACCGTCTTGCTTTCTTTTCTTCCCTTTTTTAATCTTGATCATATACAAAAGGCGAGCTTATCCCTGGATCTGATTTTGCATGACTTCTTTGGTTTTTGCTTGTTCTTCAAGAAATTTATGAATGTCGATGACATAATTGTGGAGTTTTCTAGCTAAGAGGATTCGATGAAAGATATGTATGAGGGAGTAACAACTATCAATTTCATGACTACACACATTATGATACTAACATAAGGATCTGTTCTGAAGATCTGTAATTTCTTATGGCACATGATAACACTCGCCTCCATTTATCGTCTGCAAGATAGCGGGGAGGGTTATTGTCATTGGTGGCAGAATTGGGACAGGTCTGTCGGGTTTGCCATCCCTTCTTCTAGTGTTATTAGTATTTCTGTCGCGTTGCTTTGGCGCTTTAGTAGTGACTGCCCATTGAAACAGGGTCGAAGATGCTTCTCGAGGATGGATGACAGGGGAGCCTTTCATCTTATCTTTCTTCGATCGTTCCAACTCGATGTAGTTGTTAACCACGTCAATCATTTCAGTGACCGTGCATGGTTTGTGCAGAGTATGTTCTTCTTGAACTTTTGAGGCGATGTGCAAGGCGGAGGTGAATGCCGGAACTGCAATTTTCGGGTCTGAATTCTCAATCTTCTGTGTTTCCTGTTGGAAACGTTTATAAAATTTTGCCAATGTTTCTTTTGTGCCTTGCAAGAGGTAAAACAAAGAGTCAACGGTGATTTTTCACTCCTTAGCATGAGCGTAGTTGGATTCGAAAAGTTATTGCAATTGGCTAAAGGTGGTGATGAAGGCTTCTTGGATAGTGTGAAACCATCAGAATGGTTCTTCCTTTAGGCTCATGTTAATAGCATACACAACATATGGTCGAGCTGGAGTATAACCCAACCGTGGCCTTAAATGTCAAACCATGTGTAGGCGGATCAGTTTGGCCTGCATATTGAATGAACTTGGGCATATGGAATTTTTTTGGATGGGCATATTTTCGAGATATAGAGAGATGGGTTTTTTTTTTGATTCTATCAAACACAGATCGTCAGCCTGGGATGTCAGAGTTGATGGCTTGAATTTTGTTTGTTAAGGTCATCTAAAGTGATGAATTGTTACGGGGGAAGAGGTAGGGTTGCAATCTGAGGAGAAAAATCACCCTGTCCCTCCGGTCTCAATCGATCTCAGATGGGCCTCCTTTCTGGCGAAGGGGTTTGATTACGTGTGCGTCAACTTCCTTGGGATGTCGAGAGGCTCTATTTGGATTTCTAGATCTAGATCGAGACATTCGTTGGTCATCCTCTCTCGACTGATCATCGCGTTGAACAACTCTTGATCGATGTTCATTTCGAGCCAGTGGAGGTGATGTCTAGTGAGTAGTGAGTCAATCTTGTGTCCTTCATAATCATTCCATCTCTTTTTGATGTGTTTGACTTTGCTGGTCTAGGGATTTTCTACGTTCGTCTATTTATGTTTGAAGAGCTTGAGCGTAGATACGCTGATCTTCCAGTCTCTGGGTTTTTTCTACGGCCATTTGTTTTTGAAGTTTAAGGACTGCACCGTGCAAATCAATAGCTCCTGGTATGTCCTGATCTCTTGCAGTACTGGAATGGCTTCTTAAGTTCATTTTTGTCATCGGATGGTGTTTTGATTGGAAATGGTAGAAAAAAGTGTGGTTTTCCCACAGACGATGCCAATTGTAGTGGTAGGTTTTCCGGAAGGAAAATCTTTGCCAATACTTATTTGTAGATACTGCAATTAAACTAGATGGACAAGATTTTTCATGGAAAACTCAGTAGAAGCTCAGAAAAACCACGACCTCGAGAAGGGTTTTGATGTAAAATCCGGTATATTGCTAGTTATTACTGAGAGTTTGTATAAAAGTGGGGTTATGACGTTATAATTGGCAGCGTGAGAGGGTTTTTCTGTGTCTATTAACCTATTCTCTGCCTGTATTTATAGTGTATACAGGCAGTTTTACAAAAAATAAATAGTCTCCTATTCCGGGTGGAGTGGACGATCTTCGCGAATCTCTAACAGCTCTTTCTTGACCAAGCACAACGGCTACTTCTGGTAGGTCGAGGACATACAAAATCTTCTAGAATGTTGAGGTATCTTTGACTGTAATGTATTGCCTTTTTGAATGTAGGCTTTCGGTTATGTATGGCTGTCTTCGACTACGCTCTACCGGCTTATTCTTGTCGAATTTGGGAAATATGTTACTACAGGCTTGTTTAGGAATTCTCTAACGAGATCAAGTGCCCATTGCTTGAAGGGCCATAATTCTTTTCTAGCATGAAGTTTGAGTGCAATAGCTCATATTTTGTTATCATGTCACTGACATGCATCACATTTGGAAGAGTATTCCTCCTATATATCATTCCTGGCCAGAAACTCCCCCTGTGCAATTGCCTATTTTTGAAGGATTTCCTCCCTAAGTATGGGAGTCACAAGTCCCTTTATATGTAATTGTTTTAGCATTCCTTCGGCATCATATTGGAGAGGCATTGGAGATATGGTCCAGTCACCAGTCTTTGATATAAATACCTTTTAACACTATGTACCGCTTAAAGTTTCAACCAACTTTATGTGTTTCTTTTGGATCTTCTGGAAGTGGCCCATCGTATTCATTCTTTGGCCGATATATGTGAGGAATATTTCCTCCCATGTCTTCCTCCTCTTTATCTCCTCCCGTATTGATTGAGCATATCAAAGTAATCGATGCTGGGGGTTGATATTATTTCGATTTACAGGAATCTTGTTGCCTCTGTACCTAACACCCCGCTTTGTAAGCTAAGGAATCGGCGTGGCAATTCTCCCTCGATGTTTTAATCGAGCGTAACTTCATCGAATATGCTCATTCTATTAGCACGAGTACCGTATATGTACAATCTTGATATTTTTCTTATATTGTGTGGAGTAATGATGTACTATCACAATGAGTTAGATATACTGATAGTTCAGGAACTCCCATTTCCAATGCCATCCAGGCCATGAATTAACGCTTCGTACTCTATGAAATTGTTCAACGCTTTAAAATTTAGCCATATTAACTTCTTAAATTTGTCATTGGAGGGTTCTTATTAGCACAATTCCTATCTCCGACCCAGTGGTCCTGCTGATCCATCCGTAAGAGACCTCCCCTTTTTGTGTGATCCATTCATTTCATCTTTAAAAAGGTTTGGAATGTGGATTGTCATCTGTTAGATCGATGTATTTTTCCCAATATAGATTTTTCAAATGGGAAGTTTGCTAAAATGTCATCCACCGCTTGCCCTTTTCTGAGGTTCTCTATTCGAATTTGATATCGTGCTCCCCCAAACTGACTGACCATGTTTGCACTCTTTGTGATTCTCTCCATTTTAGATACACTTCTCGAAGGGTAGTCATGACTTTGACTAATAAGCTTAAAAATAGTGCTTGAATTTTTGGAAGTATAAATGAGTTTTAGAGTCGCTCTAATTTAGAGTATCTTGTTTCTGCCAGTGTATGGGTCTTGCTTATAAAATATGATGGCTTCTCAATTTTTCCTTTACCGTATGAGGACCAGCTTAAAGAGTTTTTGTAACTTGAGGTAGATTATTAATTCCTCATTGCCGACCAGAGTGTTCATTATTGAAGACTTCCAAATACCTTTAAGTTCTTAAAAAGATGTTTCACATTTTTCTAGTCCAATCCATCTCCTCATTTGATCATACTAAGCCTCTTCTAGTAGATCCATGAAATAGCATGAGCAATCAGTGACATTGATCTGATAACTTGGAGACGAATCTGTTGATAGCTACTATTTTGCTAGCGAGCTTCTGTACATCCTTCTTTCTAGTTGGAGATGGTATGGAGATCAGAGCTCAAATCTGATCTAGATTAGCTTCGATCCCTTCTTACTAATGAGCGATCCCATAATTTTACCAGTGTACCCGGATTATATTTATCGGATTGAGTTTCATTATGTATGATCGCAATATGTTTAAGACTGTATCGAGATGAGCATATGATAGGCTCTTACTGTGTATATCATCAATGTATACTTCAACGGTTTCCCCCAGTGTTCCTTGAACAGCTTGTTAAACCTTTGATGGGTCGTTTCGACATTTTAAAGGCCGAATGGCATAATTTTGCAGTAATAGAAGCCCTTTCAGTGATGAAGGTGTCTTTCCTTGATCTTTCATCTAAGAGAGGTATCTAGTTGTATCTTGAGCAACATCACATCCATATATGATTCGTGTCCTATGTGGAATCTAGAATTTGGCAAATTATGAAAGAGGGAAACTGTCTTTCTGCATGTGTTTGTTTAAATCCATAAAATCTACACAGACTCGGATTTTCCTATTCTTCTTTGGAACTCTATTATGTTTGAAATTTAATCTGGGTATTTTACCTCTCAAATAAAATTGGCCTCAATCAATTTATCAATTTCTTTGTTGACCTCATCTCTGAGGTAAGGTAAAAGCCTCATCTGCTTTTATTTTACAGCTATAACATTATCTCTGATACTCAATTTGTGATATGCCTTTACTGGGTCAACTCTGGGTATATCTTGGAAAGTCCAAGCGGATACGTCTCTGTTGGATTGAAGGAAATGTATTAAAGCCCCTTTCTTCTGTTGGACAAGCTTGGTACCAATATATGTGATAAGCGCATAATTATGACATTTTTTTTAATATACCCGAACGTGTATTTTAGTCATCCATTATATTTAATTTTGGTACTTATGCACTTTGGTTGATTGCAGCTATTAGAGATGGATTTTAAAACCAGCTCTAAAGTTAAGTAAAAGTGTCTCCAACAGTTCAACATTCATAAATTTAATGTATAGTTTCTATTTTGGGTTCCTTCACTTAAAAAGGAACCCTCCCCCCATTGTAATTGGGGATCTCATATTGGAAGGTAATAGTGAATAAAGTTAATTTTCTTATAT
>JACGCM010001347.1:0-10238 GCA_014058105.1 Kingdonia uniflora
GGGTTTCTGTCTTTCGGATGCCATCCTTTTAAGATCGTATATCCATTTACTTTTTTGATCATATCTTCCAGGGTCGTATGTTTGTTGAGAATAAGATGCTCTTTCGCTTTAACGTCTACGAGCAAAGCATTTACAAAGGCTGAAATAATAATTTTTTGATCTTTCTGGCCAACTCCAAGAATTTCTTAGTGAAAGATTCTAGCTTCTCTCCTGGCATTTGTTTAAGGCTGAATAAAGAATACAGATTTTCTTCTTTGTCTCTGTTGTACAGTAGTTCTTGACAAAAGGTTCTCGCAGTATTCAATGTGGCGAATGGATCCTTCTTGCAGTGAGTAGAACCGGTAGGAAGAGATGGCATAAATGGTGCTTGATGCAGAATGCAAGCCTAAAGCATCATGAAATTCTAGGACGTATTCGGCCATAGGATCAGTTCCCCTGTACTTTCGGATTTTGGGGTATAGAGACCGGTGGAACCTCGTTGTCCAATAGATCCTGAGCAATTGGGCTTTTTGTAGTGTGTTATGGATGCCTTTTGGCGGTTTAAATATGAGCTTCAAATAATTATTTGATGTATTTTTCAATATTTTCCTGAGTCACGTACTGATGAGCTGTGATGGTCTGACGTGGGATGTGTCCTTCTCGAGGAATGTGTTCGCCACTTCCTTTATTTAGTCGTTTACGTGCAGGAATGTGAACTCTTCCCCGATGCGGGTCCATGCTTGCCTGACTTCAACGGGAACGTCATCAACTCTTATCGGACTCCCGGTATCTGTTCAGGTAAGGGCCCCAACTGATTATGATCGGATCGAGCATCAATTCCCTGGCTGTTGCCTCGAGTCCCAGCCTATCCCGAACAGACACTCGTATGATGGTTGGCAGTGCGTCTGTTTTCTTCTGGGTACAATCTGTTGTCCCTGTAGAACTTTCAACGCATTTCGTATATCTTCCAGCTGTTGTTCTAGAGCGGCTCGTCTTTTTTTCTCAGAGTTTGGAATGGCCCGCAATTTTGTTAGCAAACGCTTCCTTCGTTGGCCAACCGGGGCATTCTAATTTATTTGTCTTTGCTCGCTGCTAATTTATTTGTCGCTAATTTCTCTGGCTTATCGTCGAATTTCACATAGTGGGAAAGTCGTGATTCTCAACACTAATGAGTATTGTAGGGATTGCACATGTCTTAGGGATTAGTCAAGTTTGCCATGGGGGTGTGCAACATGTGCGATGGCAAGAGCCCCCCCCCCCCCCCCCCCCCCAAAAAAAGTCCAAATTTTTATTTTTATTTTCCCATAGCCCAAATAAAAAAATAAATTTTTTAACCCAAATTCATTATTCAAGTTTATAAGGCCCACAAATCCAAAGTCCAGCCCAACTTCTCTTATAATCTAATCTTTAATTTTTTGTGTTATGACCCAACTCTCTTAAATTTTCAGTCTCTCTCCAGACACTCTCTCCTCCCTCTGCCTCTCTGGTTTCCCCAACGACAACGCCCAACGGCTCAATCATAGTTTTGATAATTGATAGATACTTCAATCTTCATACTCGATACTTGATAGTTTCATTAAATATTTCAATTCACTCAAACTCAATCAGTCAATCTCTTAATTCTCTTTCCTAACCAACCTTTACGACTTTACGCTGGCTTTAGTGCTTTTGCTTTACCTATCTCAGTATCTCACTCTCTCTCTTATTAAAATCTTTCAAAACTTAAAAGATTAAAGCAAAGGTTAACTTAATTTATGATTTCAGATTTCCAGTACCTTCACGGTTTTGATATTCGGATTTCTCAATCTCAGTACCTTCACGGCTTTGATAATATTCTGATTTCAGTAGAATCAATAATTCAGTACCACTGACTTTGGATTAAAACTCATAAGCAAGGGTTAAAGTCTTGGAGACTTGGGAGTTATCTCTGAATGTGATTTTATTGTGCGGTTTAATTGGCTCAATTGTCTCGATCTTACAATCCTAATCACCCGGTACCCGGTGATCTCTATCTCTTGTATCATATTTAATTTCTAGTACTTAATTTTGAAATTTTATACTTAGTATTAGTACTTGTATAATTATATTATTTTAAAGATTTAAATTAGATTTTATCAAATGCCTCCTAAACAATTAAGTGGGAACGATAAGAAAAAAGATAGGAAAATAGAAGCGAAATTTATCCAAAGTCAACAATGAGCGGTAGAGAAATTTATTTATAGAGAACTACATAACGTAGAAAACTTAGATCACGAAAATGTTGATTTAAATGATAACGAAAATGCAGATGTTGATAATGAAAATGTTAATTTACAAAATAATGAACAACAAAATATATCTAATACTCTAAACATTTATGATCCAAGAAATTGGGATAATCTTGCCAAAAATTTAATAGATGAATTAGTAATAAATGGATATCCGTGAGATATAACATTTGAAAAAGGCCATACAAATAAAATTGGGAGACGTTTCACTTCAACACATTATACTCGTTATTTGCCGAACGGCGAAAAACATGATAGAAAGTGGCTTGTTTATTCACAAGATACGAATAAAGTTTATTGTTTTTGTTGTAAGTTATTTGCTAAAGGACCCGAGTAAGTAATTTAGGAAATGAAAGATTTTAAGATTGGGTACATCTTAGTGTAAGGCTTAAAGAACATGAGTTGGGTAATGAACATATCACGTGCATGGCTTATTGGATTGAATTAAGAACTAGATTGGAAACAAATCAAATAATTGATAAAGATCTTCAAAACCATATCAACAAGAAAAAGAACAATGTAGGGCAGTAATGTATAAAATAATTTTGGTAGTAAAATATCTTGGTAAACAAATTTGGCATTTCGTGGAGATAGTGAAAAAAATTATGAAGAAAATAATATAAATTTTTTAGGCTTAATAGAAATGATTGGAGAATGGGATCCAGTGATAAAGGAACATATTCATCGTTTTCAAGTAAGTAAGAATCCGCATGTCAAATTTATTAAAAAAAATTGTAATCATTATTTGAGTCATAAAATTCAAAATGAATTGATTATTATTTTATCGACCGAAATAAAGAGTGTGATCATTCAAACTATTAAGAAAGCAAAATATTTTTCTTGTAATTCTTGATTGTACTTTGGATAAAAGCCACAATGAACAAATGTCTTTGATATTACGTTGTGTAGATGTGTTAACGGGTCCCATAAGAATAGTAGAGTATTTCTAAGAATTTTTACAAGTGCATGATGCATCGGGAAAACAACTTTTTGAAGAGTTAGAAGATGTACTAAAGTTGTTTGATCTTAATATTTGTGACATTAGAGGGAAAGGGTATAATAACGGTTCCGATATGAAAGGAAAACACCAAGGTGTTCAAAAAAGATTATTAGACATAAATCCGAGAGCTTTATATGTTCCATGCGGTTGTCATAGTTTAAACTTGTCACTTTATGGCATTGCAAATTGTTGTAGTAAAGTAAAAGATTTTTTTGGAGTAGTACAACATATTTATACCATATTTTCTACTTTAACAAAACGATGGGACATTTTGAAAATGAATATTGGATCCGGTTTAAATCTCAAATCTCATTCGGCCACACGTTGGGAAAATCGCATAGCTAGTGTAAAAGTAATACGTTTTTAAACTCATAAAATTAGAGATGCTTTATTTGGTTTATCTAATGATAATGACTCAAAAACAAGTAGTGAAGCTACATCTTTAACAACATATGGACTAAGAAATTTTGAGTTTTTAGTAAGTATGATTATTTGGTATGATATATTGTATGTTGTTAATTTAGTTAATAAAAAGTTACAAGCTAAAAACATGCGTTTGGATGTTGCTATTGAGAAAATAAAATGGTTACGAGCATATATTCAAACATATAGAACAAGGGGGTTTGAAGATGCTATAACTAATGCCAAAGAAATTGCTAATGGAATAAAAATTAATCCTGCATTTGTTGAAAAGCGTAAAATTGATAGAAAAAACCATTTTGATGAGAATGTAAAGCATGAGCCAACACCACTAGTTCCGGATTCAGCTGAAAATTTATTTAGAAAACATTATTACAATTATGTTATTGATCAATTTCTTGATTCATTGGATATTAGGTTTGAACAATATTAAGCATATGAGAATATTTTTAGATTCCTATTTAGTTTTGATAAGTTAAATTCATTAGATGATCGCCATTTGAGTGAATGTTGTGATAATCTTGAAAATGTTTTGAAGTATAATAGTTTAACTGATATTGACGGAAAAGACTTATTTCGGGAAATAAAAATCTTGCGCACGAAGTTACCAAAAGAAACAAAGACCGCGTTTGAGATATTGACTTTCTTGATTAGAATTGATTATCTTCCAAATGCCTGTATTGTTTATAAAATATTATTAATGATACCGGTTACAGTCGCATCTGGAGAAATAAGTTTTTCAAAGCTAAAAAATACTAAAATCTTACTTGCGATCGACCATGTTACAAAAAATGCTAAATGGATTAGCAATAATGTCTATAGGAAAAAATTTGTTACAAAATCTTGATTATAAGAGTATAATTTGCGAATTTGCATCTAGATATGCTTGTAGACAAAATTTTTAATGATATTTTGTTATTTATTTAGTTAATGCCTCATGCTTGTATGAAATTTCACGTTGTTATTTTGTGATAATGATTAATTTATAGTGCATTTGTTTGTCTTTTTGAGGTTTGCATTCGAGGAATTGAATGAAGATGTTGATGATTTCGAAGACGCTAAAGGTGTTTTACTTAAATTTTGCAACATTGGAAAGACATTTTCCTAAATGTACTATGACTACTATTATTTAATATACTCCTCTTTGTGTTTACTTAAATATTCAATATTATACTTTAAGATGCATATGTTATGTTTAGTTAGTACTACGAAAAAAAAAAAAAAAAAAAAAAATTCAAGTAAAAATGGCCTATTTTAATTCTTCGCACAGGGCCTTCAAAAAACCAGGGCCGGCCCTGGGATTAGTCAGACAATCGGTGATTAATTATGAACCTGGTGTAAAACATAACAAGATCTATAAATAATTGGATCTAGAAGGACCTAGGACTTAATACGATAATCACGCTTAACAATAATGCGGAAACATAATCACATACCTTGATCCATAGCTTGATTGATTGAGGTATGTCTTTTGTGTTCGTCAACGGCGGCGAGCGGTGACAACTAAGTTTTCTCTCCCTTAACCTTTTCTTTGAGATTGTGCTTTGGTTTATGTACTAGGCACACTTATATAGCTAGAGAGAGGACCTAGTCTCCTATTTCAATCAGGTTTACTTTCTATCAAAGTAGAGAGTTATAGGAAACCCTGACCTCATTAACCAATAGGATTAGTTTCCTATTAGGACTTGGATCATCATGATTAGAAACCATAATTACTAAAGAACCCTACTCATGTGGGCCATAATAAGTCTTATATTCTCCCACTTGGCCCATATGAAGTAGTTTTGAAAATCATACTCGATAAAATTTTAGTTTGCAATTTTTTTTTGACTCAAAATGGGCTCAGCGATTAAATAACTGATACGCGTGCGAATTATATATCCAAGTCATACTATCTGTATTGGTCATCATAATACCAAAATCAAATAATTTACTAAAGCGAGTCATGATGGTCTTATACAATTTTGCGACACATTTCCTTCAATGTACTACAACAATAATGAACTATTTAACTTGGTTCATAAGTGAGGTTTATAGGCGTTAACAAATAAGCCTATAAAAGGTCCATTAATAATGTCTTGTCAAAAGACTTTCCTGTTATCATTCATCCAATCACATACATGTGTACACATAATGGTAAACAGGAAAATATCATAAGCATACTATAATAAGATCTCAATAAGATGTCTAGAGAAAACAATCAAACTAAAAATCCATAACTATAAAGAAAAATATCATGGAATCCGCCCAAAACTCATACTCTGAACATGTTCCTTAAATGTCTTTGGCGGTAATCCCTTAGTCAATGGATCTGCAACCATAAGCATTGTGCTTATGTGTTCTATAAACACTCGTTGTTTCTGAACAGACTCCTTGACTGATAAATATTTTATCTCCATGTGCTTAGCACCATTAAAATATTTATCATTCTTGGAGAAAAAGACTGCTGCGGTATTATCACAATAAATTCTTAACGGCTTGGAAATAGAGTCGACAACTCCAAGTCCTGAGATAAAAATTCCCCAACCATAAACCATGATCTGTGGCCTCATAGCATGCCACAAACTCAGCCTCCATAGTAGATGATGAAATACTATCTTGTTTTGTACTTTCCATGAAATTGCCCCTCCAGCCAGTAGAAAGACATAACCAAAAGTAGACTTCCAACTATTCAGGGCATCCAGCAAAATCTGAGTCTGAGTAACCATCACTTCTAAATGATCAGACCTCCTAAATGTGAGCATGTAATCTTTCGTTCCTTGCAAGTACCTCATAACTTTCTTTGTAGTTTTCCAATGGTCCATCCCTGGATTGATTTGATATCTACCCAGCATACCAGCGACAAAGCTTATGTCCAGTCTAGTACAAGTCTGAGTATATATTAAACACCCCACGACAGACGCGTACGGAATATTTTCCATCTGTTTACGTTCCCATTCAGTCTTTGGGCATTGCATAAAACTAAATTTATCACCTTTCTGAATTGGTGCATCACTAGCTGAACAATTCTCCATACCGAATCTCTTTAATACTTTATTAATATAGGCTTTCTGAGGCAGCCCTAACAATCCTCGTGCTCGGTCTCGATAGATTTTGATTCCAATCACGTAAGATGCCTCACCTAAATATTTTATTTTAAAGTTCTTAGAGAGAAACTTCTTAGTCTGGAGAAACAGACCAAGATCATTACTAGCAAGTAAGATATCATCAACATACAAAACCAAAAATATAAACTTACTCCCACTGACCTAGAGGTATATACATCGATCAACAATATTTTCCTTAAAATCAAAAGGAATAATGGTATCATGAAACTTAATGTACCATTGGCGGGAAGCTTGTTTAAGACCATATATTGATTTTTTAAGCTTACAAACCATGTTTTCTTTCCCCTTTTTGGAGAAACCTTTAGGTTGATTCATATAGACTTCTTCATCTAAACTCCCATTTAGAAAAGCAGTTTTCACATCCATTGGTGTAACTCTAAATCATAATGAGCCACCAATACCATAATAATTCTAAGTGAGTCCTTCTTTGATACAGGTGAGAAGGTCTCCTTGTAATCAATGCCTTCTTTCTTAGTAAAATCTTTGGCCACAAGTCGGGCTTTATATCGTTCGATCTTGCCATTACTGTTGTATTTGGTCTTAAAGACCCATTTGCAACCAACTTTCTTGTATCCTTTTGGCTATTCAACGAGATCCCAAACTTCATTTTGTTCTATTGATTTTAACTTTTCTTTCATAGCATCAATCCATTTAGTATAATTATTACTATCTATGGCTTGTGAAAATGAAACCGGATCCTTAATAGTCCCTATACCAAATTCAGATTCCTGTAAGTACACCACAAAGTCATCCGAAATAGCAAATCTCCTTTCCCGTTGGGATTGGCGTGGTGCTATTTCTTGTGGTGCCTCTATTATCGGTTCATTGGTGACAATCTCAATATGGAGTGGTTGATTGCCCAGTTGTTGCTCGGTATTATTAATTTGATCAACAACCATAGGAACAACAACAGGATTATAAGTTATGGGTAATGGGACTTTCACCCTAACATCCTCAATAACTACATTTCGAGATTTACTACTCCCACTAATTTCACCATTTTTAAGGAATCTTGTATTACCGGTTTCAACAATTCTTGTACTATGGGTAGGACAGTAAAACCTATATCCTTTGGACTTATCAGGATAACCAATAAAGTATTCACTGATAGTTTTAAAGTCCAATCTTTTCATGTGGATTATAAATTCTAGCCGCCGCTGCACATCCCCAAATATGAAGATGTCTTAAACTAGGTTTCCTTCCAGTCCAAAGCTCGAATGGAGTTTTCAGAACTGCCTTACTAGGAACCCTATTTAATAAATATGCAGCGGTCTTTAGAGCTTCAATCCACAAAGATATGGGTAAAGTTGAATTACTTATCATACTCTTAATCATTTCCATTAAAGTACGATTATGCCTTTCAGCTATACCATTCTGCTGTGGTGTTCTTGGCATTGTGTATTAAGCACGAATACCAAGCTTCTCTAGGAGTTTGGCGAATGGGCCAGGGTACTGACCCGATTCATCATATCTACCATAGTATTCACCACATCTATCTGACCTAATGACTTTTACCTTTTTGCCTAATTGTCTTTCAACCTCTGTAATGTATAACTTAACGGCATTCACTGCTTGAGATTTTTTACTTAATAAATAGACATAACCATAACGTGAAAAGTCATCAATAAAGGTGATAAAATACTTTTCTCCCATAAAACAATGAGTGGTAAAAGGTCTACAAATGCCTGTATGAATAATTTCAAGAAGCTTCATACTTGTGGCATCCTTCTTGATGTGTTTGGTTTGTTTGCCTTTAATACAATCCACACACACACCGAAATTAGTAAAATCTAGGTTCAGAAAGACCCCGTCTTTTACTAATCTCTGTATTCTTTCTCTGGAGATATACCCCAGTTGTCTGTGCCACAAGATGGAGGAATTTTCATTAGTTATGCCACATTAAGTTCCAACATTAGGATACAGGGTCAAAAGGGTTTTGGCGAACATGTTATCAAGATTTAATTTGTATAGGCCATCAAATAAAATACCAGAACAAATAAAAACGGAATTCTTGAATAAACTGAAAGAACCGTTTCCAAAGTGAAAAGAATACCCATCAAGGTCTAAAAGAGATAAGGAAAGCAAATTACGATAAACTGAAGAAACATAGAAGGTAAGCGATAAATCTAAATAATGTCCAGTGTCTAAGAATAAACGAGAGGTCCCCATGGCTTCAACCGAATCTTTAACTCTATTTCCCATGAATATGAATTTTTTATTTGGTTCCACGTTCTGGGTAGTAAGGAATCCCTTTCTTTTCGAACCAAGCCTTACGTTTCTGACAATCTTTCTGAACATGCCCCATCTTTTTATAGAAGTAACATCTATTACGTTCATTGTCGCGTTCTGTCTTAGGAGCCTTAGTAACATTAGAAGGCCCCTTTACCTTGAGTGATCCTCGTTTCTTATCAGGCTTCCTCCATTTCTTTGTAGCTTCTTGTGTTGTAAGATGAACTGAATGATTTCCTTGTTGCTTAAGCCTTGCCTCCTCTTGAACAATCATGTTGACTAATTCATTCACATTCCACTTATCCTTAATAGTATTGTAATGAATTTGAAATGGACCAAACTGAGAAGGCAAAAAGTTCAAAATAAATTGAACAATAAAAGAATCATTCACGTCCATCCCCAACGTTTTAAGCTTAGCAGCTAGATTTATCATTTCTAAGACATGCTTATGTATGCCTCGTACACCATCATATTTCATTGTAGTAAGTTTAGCCATTAAAGTCCCAGCTAAAGACTTATCAGCAGTTTTGAAACGTTCTTTCACAGATGTTAAAAATTTGTTCGCATTTTTAGACTTAGGAAGTGAAGACTTGATATTAGTCACTATGGTCATCCGCATAAATATAAGGCTTAACCTGTTCGACCTTTCCCAAGCTTTATGGAAAGTCTTCTCATCCACAATGCTCTCAATAGAAAGATCAGTGGGTTTTTCAGCCAAAAGTGCTAAATCAAGATCTAGAATACCTAAGTGAAACTGAATTTGTTCACTCCAGTCTAAAATATTAGTTCCATTGAGAATTGGAAAAGACGAAGCATGCGAATGTAGTGAAATAGGGTTCGGTACTGCAAAATAATTAAAAGCTCACAAAATATTAATACTATGAATTATAGATAAATAAATAAAGTCATAATATAAGAAATAAAAAACAAATTATATTCTGATGATGAACTAATAATATCATCACAAATCAACTTGGGGTCTAAATTGCAATATATAAAATGTCTACTCAATAGTTATAACAGTAATATAATAGGGCTAATTAAAAGTGCATGCCAAATATGTAAGATCCTTCACCTTTGGGTTATTAGTTCCAAACACAAACTAGAATGCATATCAATTACCCTATTTCAATTTATTAGTCTTGCAAAAGTCAATCGCCTTTGGGAAAATTCATAACATTTTAAGATAAATAAATCGTATTATATACTCGGTTGATATCCATGCATCATAATAGT
>JACGCM010001759.1:0-30359 GCA_014058105.1 Kingdonia uniflora
TTGAGCTACGTCACCTTCCAGCTCCCTAATTCGACCTGACAAGCTAACACATCCCCTTAGACTAGAGAAACCTTAACATCAATTCTACTACTCCTCGCGCTCCCCCCTCGGCGTTCCTGACACACGCCGTTGGCTTGCGCCAATTCGGCCTTCAATAGTGCCACCCTCTCATTTAACTCTTCGTACTTCTGTTGCATCGTTCGAAACTCCATATCCTTGTAGGTAGGGCTGTATGCAAGTGTTCGTTTGTAGCTTCTAAAGCCGATAGATCCTCTCGAGCTACCTTCACCTTGTTGTCTTTTTAATCATTTTCTTTTTCAGTCGCTCCAGCTCGCTTCTACAATTCTTAAAATCAGCTCGAAATTGTCCCCTCCAATCTTCTAGCACCTGAATACGATAGTGAGCCATGTCAGTATGCCTACTCTTTGCCATTAACGTGTCAATCTGACTTTGAAGCTTCCCTGCGTGTTCTTTTATCTCTGCAAGCTCTTTTAACCCTTATCAATTTCGGCATCCTTCTCCTCGATCTTACGAGTGAGGTCGACAACAGTCTGGGTTACCTCAGCAAACTTGAAGTATACCTTTACATGCTGGTCTTCTCTGTCCTCATTCGCCTCCTTCACCCTATCCAACTCCTCTATAAATTCTCAATTGTATTGGAGTGCCTCGTCTTCGCACGAGCGAGCTGAATCCAATTCGACCTGCACAATATAAATTCATTATATACAGTTTGATTCAGAACACCCCCATCAACATAGATATCTAATTTATCTTATTTCTAACAAGATATCTAATTTCTAACATCTACCATGTGCAACCAGTTCTAGACTTAAAGGTCAAAGTACGATCTAAGATGGATGTTCCATGACATATATTTTAAGGTCTAAGGTACATGTTCTCTATATGCTACTTCGTCTAAAACTTTGATTTTTCCTATACACTATTTAGTGTCATATTACTAAAATTGATAACAAGCTTTGGTCTGCCTCTACGTTCTATGTTATCTTATTTACTTGGTAGTTTTATGTCAGTTAGCATACAAGTCAAATGGCCTATTCCGATCTAACCTGCAGCTCTGCTTGCGACGACAACGAAGATGTAGAGATCTCTCTTTCCCTGGCAAGCTCAGTCTCTAAATCTTTTATTTTGAGACTCATTTCTCTAAGTGCCTACAAAAAGGTTGTAAAAAATAAATAAACCCTCAGCCTACAGAAGTTTATTCAATACACACGATCTAATCAATTTACAGAACACTTCTAAAATATTCATATAAAGTCATTTCTCTGCTCTACCTTCTCATTCTCCCCCTCTGGGAGTTCGATGTCATCCCCTTGATTGTCTAGCACCGTCTGGGGGGAGATACCGTCTAACCCATCAACAAATCCAACCGCAACCTCTTCCGCCTCTTCATTATCTTCCTTCTCGATATAGGTGTCTGCCTTAATAGCATCTACCTCATCCTCAGAATACCCCTTCAACATAAGGTGACGCCCGAGTCTTTCACGCTCTGCCACCACCTCCTCCAAGTTTTCTCTCGCCTTCACTTGTAGATGACCATTTGCCACTACGTAGGAAGCCTTAAGGGCCTCCAACTTTTTGATATCCTTAAGAGTATCTGCCTTCGCTCGAGCTGCCGTCTTTTCAAGCTTGATATTCCCCTTCTTCAGCTCGGATTTATCCTCTTCGACTCTGGCCAAATCCCCCTCACCAAACGAGTAACCTGCAAAGCACAAATCGACCTCAGCGTGAGCTCAAAACGCAATACATAAATATATTTCACATAATCAAGCATAAAGACCTACCATCTTGCTCATGTCCTCTTCCCCGTGAAGATCTGCCAAGCCTGGCCCTTTCCTCCACCTCTTTAAGATCGTCCTTAGCAGCATGTTGCTCTTCAATGACCTTTTCCCCTGATTTTCCCAAAAGTTCAATCCTTCCCTTTTTTATTTTCTGTCAACCTCACCACTTCTAGTGGTACTAGAGGCCGACAGACGCTTCAACATCTATTTTTTTGGAAACATTCAAGCTAATTTGCTCGACGTAATAGACTCCATCTGAGCCGAACTGTCTATTCTAGGGGTCTTGGGCAAGTTCGTTCGCCCTTCCCCACCAGTTTCTTTTCTTCTTTCCATCATCAACACCCGCCATCAGCCTGGTCGTTGTGATTTCTGAACCTTTTTGGACTTGCTCCCACCCGTTTCTTTATGCTAAGGCCAAGTCCATCTAACAAAAAATTGAGCTCAACCTCTTCCTCAGTAACTTCGTCCAACAACGAATCTTTCCTCTCTCACCTCAAACTTCGGGCCTGCCATGCACAACAATTTTATTATCAACAAAAGATCATGCAGTTCAAACACATCATTATTATACGTTATGCATTGTTCTACTTACTTTGTTTACAGTTCTAAACAGAAGATCCAAAGGTTCTTCATCATCTCTCTGAAGCAATTACCCATCACCCATATTACGCTATCGTTCCAGGCTTGACCTGATAGTTCAAATTGAAGAAGCGACGCCGAGTTGCGCTCGCACAGAAATATGCCCCACCACTGGCGTGATAATTCTTCACCCCATAAAATTGTAATACATCCTCAGGGGATATCCTCCTCACTTTCCCCTCATTCTCCCATTTTTCGTTCAGATGGTCGTAAATACTTATTACCTCCTACATGTTCCCGTTCAATTGAACAGGACATGCCTCAATCTTATTTATAATCCCTTTTGTCAAATTGGTAACGGGAAGACTCAACCGGTACTCTAATTGAGACAGGTAACACAAAAAGCCCTCTAAAATATCACTTCGAACACTCCCATCAAAATATTCCAACGAGATCGATTCATCAATACCCCTATCTCATTTTTCATCCTCCAAGTCGGCCAACATATAAAAATACTCCTCCCCCGTCGCTATAGTATACCCCCTAAATAGCCTACCAGCTTATTCTACACAGTTACCCCATGTCCCTCCAACAACAACCTTGGTTTTACAAAATTCATTAAATACATCCGAATAGAGAGGATCGATCACCAATTTTTCCAGGGAAACCTGGAAATTGTTCAAACCCTACTTCACCTAACTATCATACATTTCAATTTTAGACTCTACCGTCCGACTAGAGGTCGACACTTCCTTAACAGGTGAACTATCCATCTCAATTACAATTCTACAGGCAAAGGTATGATCCTACACAAATACCTCTCACGTTCAACCTACATACAGGTTCAGGTATCTATCATTATCCCATACACATCGATAATTCACATACAAAATATCCTTCATTTACTTTATATATTTCAAATTTCCTAGGTTACTATAAATAGTGATTTTTTAGAGATTTGCTTAAAACGTATTACAATTTGTAAAAGATACAAACATGCAACGCACATCATTACTAACCTTCTATGTCAGAATGAGAATCTGAAGCAGTGCCAAATCCTTCCCTCACAATGCTGCTGTATAGCCACCTACGTGATTTAGTTCCCGCAACTCTCTTCGACTGTTGATCACTCTCAGATAAATCCTTACCAAATCAATTGCAATTTTTTCGCGCTTCTCTCTCTGTGTTCTCCAAGTTTTCTGAAGTTGAAAAATGCTTGAATGATGAGGAAGAAGTATTATTTATTCTTTTTCTCTCTAACGACTGGCAGTTATTGTGCTTCGCATGAGCCGCCCTCAGTTTTGGAACTGTGACGTCCTTTCCATTATCCATGTCAGACGTCTTATATCTTCTCAATAAAACTGTATTTCCATCATTACCCCTGCCCTCATATTTTAATCTATTTTTCTCTCCTATTTCTATATCTTTCTCTGACCTTCCAACACTCATGATGACTCACACTCACATATATCAGATTTTTGCAGCTTTACATAAAAAAACAAAACTAGAAGCTCCTGTTTTTTTTGTTCTTGTTTCTTATACTTATAGTACTAGTGATGTCATTTTCAAAGCTAGCAAAATTTTTAAAGTTATTCAATTTTTTATTATCAAAATAGTCACAAACGATATTTGTAACTATAGAGGATTAATTTGACTTTCATCTTTTCTGCTAAATTTAAAAACTTACATTTATTTATGATAACACTTTACACATATAATTACACCTAAAATGGCCTTGATGACCTGGGTGACCACATCCGATCAGATATCCTTTCGCAATCATCACATCTTCAGACTCGATCTCTTCCACAACAAGTAATCTCACTGCATCCTTTCAAGCCGCTGGGTCCACCATTATTTCTCATAGCATATCTTCATTAAAACGATGTTCATATTCCCGGTCTATCCCAATCATATCCAAATCCTCAACATTCACCTCCCTAACTGGCAATTCAACATCATAATCCCGTAACCTAAAAATACGTTCACGCACTTCGGCAATCTTAATAACCAATCGCTCCTCAGCGGCGTAACGGATTCTTTCAGAATGAGTCCACCTTATCATTTTTTCCTTCCACCTATTTCTTCCTCCTCAACCCCCCCCCCCCTCATTTTATACCCTGTCGGCCAAAAATTCTACGCAGCTCAGGATGTTCTCTTATTATCTCGTAACAGAAACCATAGAATCTTGGTAGAAGTTATATCTAAACATATATCTTTCTGTCGAACTATATCATTTTGTCCTATTTTATATCGACCTGATTCCTTCCAGCAAATTGTCGCAGATTGACCTACCATTCCGAAATTTATATAATTTCCTTTCCTCTATATTTTTATTCACCCCAGGTCGACCTTATGGTTTCTACATGACAACATATTTCTAACGGTGCTATTATGATAACAATAATTTTTATGTCATACATATCATAACATTATTCTTAGCTCGATTCCAGAGATATTCTATTCTATATCAACGCAATGTTTGGTGAACAGATACTATTTATTTCGAATCAAATTACAGATACATTTGCAGATAACAAGTCTTTCAAGTACTTAATAACAGGTACTTTACAGATAATAAGTTTTCAATGCTTTTATAAGTAATAGGTCATTCAGGCACTCCACACATCAAGTCCTTCCGTTCGCCCTGCTTCAGTTATTTTTCACTCTGATGCAAAGCAGAAATTGGAAACAACAAAAAGCTTCTCTCACATGAGTTTGGTCAAAGTCTAGTCAAACTTCAAATGGAAACTATGCAAGCAGTAGACTATGTGCTGAAGCCAACTCTTTAAACTGAAGGTCTTCTTAGCATAAAAAAATGTGATGGAAATACAGAAGCAGACTTCCACTGTTCGACACCCTCCTCCACTGCCATCACCTCCTCCTCTGAAACTTCCACCTCCGAAGAGTTGGTAGAGATGAAGAGAACCCGACCTTAGAATCCATTCTAATACAAGTTATCAACATAACTACCCTGAAGTTATGCCTATCTCTGCATCTATCCCCCCAACCTTGTCCTCCGCAAGAGTACGAAGACAAGCCCAACGTTCTCGCCTGTCAAGGTGACGACATAAATCCTTCACCTACAGTAAAATTCCTCATTAGCTTCAACCGCCTCATCTTCCGACATACCTTGATAAGTCGGAGGAACAGGAGTGGGTATCGACATCTCTAAGGATTGGTCACCAAAGTACATTAACTTCAACCTCTATATTTCAGAAGTAATCCTCTCTTCAAGGACCATCCTCCGAGTCTTCACCATCTTCAAATAATTTAAAGAATTTGGCAAATTACGGGCTTACTTTGCTTTAAAACTCGGTACATATACTATTTATATAACCCTACATTTATTGTGCAGGTATATTTTTCCAAACATCATCATACATTACAGAACCAACTCTTCAAATCATAACCGTCACATACATCAACATCAACATCTTTATTTAATACACGTTATTTTCACATAACTCGCACAACTTCCATACAGTCAAAGCCATCATTACTCCTTTTCAATATCCAAGAACTTTAAACCGAATACCAATTACCCACAGATCCTTTCTCAACAAAATCCATTCGTGACTTTGGTTGCGAGGGGGCAATTGTAAAGACCTATCTCTCGATCTCACCTAAAATTGAGCTATCGCCAGTTTGAATTACCTCTATCTCTGACTCACGCATTTTCAACATGACTTCTCCAGTTAACATTTTAATCTACTCCACGAACTGATGAAGAACGTTGGTCAAACTTTAAACTGAAAAACCTAAACTAGTCAAAGACACCTGTCCCTTACGAACTCAACAGTTACTCAGTCAACCCCCACTAACCATATTGTTTGAAAAATATGCTCCAGCACAATTAAGATCTACGGAGAAGGCCTATATAATGAAGAAGTTCCAGAAGAGACAGGGACAAACGAAAATTATACGAGAAATCACCAAGAAAACTACTTGTTCTAAATTCTCTGAAATATTCAAACTTCTTAGTTACAAGGTTTAAGCATTTCTAAATATAAAGATCACTTATAATAAGATATTCGCCTGAAGCAATAAAGATACTTTTATAAAAATCCTCCACTCGAGGTCGTGGTTTTTTTACCAATTCAGAGGTTTTCCACGCTAAAATCACCTGTGTTATTTCTTGCTTCCATTAGAATATTGTTACAGGTTCATTGGTGTAATAGTGAATTCCAAGCCATTTCGAGTTTACAAAATTTGGCCATTACAGCGGTGACTCAAAGTTTCATTATGTACTAGGTTCGTTGCATTTTGGTGCATAACGGCCATTACCATAGTATAATCAAATATAAGATTGTCAGAGGAGGATGATACATGTGAAGGATTATCAATAGATGAAAATGATGATGAGGAAGACATTTGAGGCTAAGATAATGGTATTGAAGGTGAAGAAGGAACAAACAGAGAGAAGAGAGAAGTGTAAAAAGATAAAAGGAAGAAGGACTAGCTGTTGTGGGAGATCAAAACTAGCGGCGGTCTTTAGATTACCATACCGCCGCGTTTCCTAACGGCTAGTTCTCCTTTTGGTTCCATCCCAACGGCTATTTTTGCATCCCAACGGCTATTTATATATATATATATAAAAATGTTGGCTGGAGATGCTCTGACAACCGTCCCTCCACTTCAACTCAATAATGCCAAGTTTTTTAACTCTTAACATAAGATTCTTCAATGGTATTTGGCTGGAATGAAGATTGTACACTCACCGTGTCCTGGCAGTATTTTGTTGATAATCTATCTCTCCGACAACTCAACTTCAATCAGTTATGGGACCGAGTTTATGTTATCTTTAGAGACTACACGAAACTTTGATACCCTCCTGTTGATTTATATAATAGGTAGAATGTTCTTAAGGTTAAATGTGATGAGTTTCATAAGATACAAAAGAGAATTGATAGATGGGTCAGAGGTGTTCTACTAGCCTATAATCTGCGCGAAGCCAGAGGCGAATAGTATGAGAAATATGACCAGTTATTCCCGTTCGAGACTATACAATATTTTTTGCCAGAACTACATCCCGCCTGATGAGTTCCTTATAAATTATCAACTTTCCAACTATGGATGAGATCCGCTCCCTTTTACTGAATGGTCCGAGTTTAATCCTTACATCAGTCATGAACAATGAATTAGGTTTAATTGTATTTGTTTTGAGTTTAATTTTGTGCGTGGAACTACTATTTTAAGAGTTGTAAATACATTTCCATTTAAATTCAATTTATAGCAAAAATTGATTAATAATAATTGAATTTAAAGAAATGAGACATCAGGTCGTACAAGTACTTATATAGAGAAACAAAAGTCTACAATATAAATAGTTCAACACTGATGCACACAATAAAAATATACGTCTACCTGAATATTCATCTCACATTTATTTCTACTGAGACGAACCAATATCATATCCAGTATCCCACCCCCTGCGAATACTATCAGTTTCCCTGGATTGAATGTCAGGTTTACGGGTTATCTGCCTAGTCCTAGCGCTACTACCATCTGGTAGCGGCACTACCTTTATAGTCGGTGTCATTCTCAGTTGTAAGTTCTGAAAGGGAGAAATAAAATTTATTTTGATTTTGAAAAAATAAATATGACCTTAAAAAGTAAAAATAAATAAATAAATAACTTATATGCTGATATAGGTTTTCGTTGATAATTTCATAACTCCTCGTCAGAGTAGCATTTTGATCAGTCAACGATGTGATTGTCTTGGTATCCCACACAGACTCTGAAAGGGTGACTCGCCGCATACCCAGACTCAGGTTCCATAACTCCTCTAATTCGTTGGAACGAGGCACCATTGGTAGCTCCCTCAAGTGGTGGATGGGGATGGTCTGACACCTCCATGTCCACTCCATATTCTACCCTAGGTCTGGCCACATCTCCAAGTTGGGCAAACTAAAGTCCTGGGATAAGCTATGAACCTCTGCTGACGTAACCACAACAGGTATAATACCAGACCTGAGTAAACTAACCCCGAACAGGTCTATGTTCCCCATCCTCTCCAAATTTGTCAACAGGTGGCAACCTTAAAAGTTTGGCTACGCCAATATGTTTCGTAAGTCATCCTTGACTCGTCCATCACAAACTACCTACAGCCAAAGAAGCTAGACTCTCTCAAAGCCTTTAAATCAGCTAGACTAAGATGTGGCAGCATGTTGGATAGAAGATTCATTAAAATACCCGCTTAGCCAGGCAACTGCCTCCAATATCTATCCCCCAAGTAATACTCACAGTTTCCATTTGGGACTTGAAGTGGCATCTTCTTTAAGGACAGTTCTGAAGTGATATGTACTTCGTCTAACTCTAATGTCGTAGATATATCCCAAGGACTCCAGTTGATCAAATCAATAGTTCGGTGGTCAAGGAGGTATCTGGCTATCGTAAACAAGTTCCCTGCCTGGTCATTTGTTTTCTTTTTTGTTCCCCTTCTCCCATGCTCAAAGGTGAGGATACGACGTGATCTTCAACACATTGCTAACAATGGGGTAACCAACCCCACAATACTAGTAGAACCAATATTACATTTGGGAACTACACAAAAAATAATAAGAAATTCTATTTAAGATATTTATTGCAAGATATTTGATTTGTATCATTAGAAAATGTATTAGTGTACCTCAATAAGTTGCAAAAATCCAGTGATGGTACCCCCAGTCGTGACTACAATATCCAAGCCATGGTACATATAAGCAAGAATAGCATAACCTAATCATATGAGGGAGCTTCATCCAAATCGGCCACGGCCTTAAGATATTCAAGTGGGACGGTGTCGTTGGCCGTTTGGAACCATAAATGTCCCATCATGAAAAGGATAAAAGCACGAGCAACTGTAATATCATTAGACTGATCATCTATGATGGTCAAGTACTTCCTCAGATGTGCAATACTGACATTTCCACTCTTTTAATTGTTAGATGTAATGCGGGGGAGTAATTTTTGGTCCTTAGATATAACACTCCATCGGTCGTCATACGGCAATGGTGTAGGATTTTTGTCGATTGACAATGATATAAGTATTGTAAAATCCAATTGAGTAATCCCTATCTCCGCACACGAGAAGAAAAATAGTGTATATTGTTGGCCACCAACGCTTTGTTAGCGCTTAAATTAGTCGATTATCAGAATTACCCAATTTGATATCCATGAACCTCCTGAATATCTTTACCACAGGATCCCTTATTATCATAACTATAGAAATTTCATTCCAAACTTTTATCACCGTAGTGAATGTGCCGTGCGGATGCATTGAATCATGATTATGTTCATTAGTACATTTTGTCAAATATTTAATTTACAAAAATAACAAAATCACTTTTGGACAAAAAACTTACCGTGAGATCCTTGCCAGTGTAAAATGTGTGCGTCACGCCGTCTGGGAGAGCAGTAATAAACCGTATCTGTGAAATTTTATCTTCAATTGGATGTGATTGGCCTTGAATTTCTTCTGGTTCTTCAAATTTAACCCTTTTTTTTCTTCTGGACCTCAACTGATTTACGGCTTCCCTTGAATCTCTTGTTACTTGAAAGTTAGTATCACAACTTTGGTGTGGGTCTCCCTCTGGCATTTGCATTTTATTGGGTTTGACTTAGGTAAAAATTTTCAAAGGTTTTGATAAAAATGAGAGAAAAATGATGAAACATTTTTCTCATGAACACCTCCATGAGAAAAATGATGAAAAATGATGAAACATTGAGTTCGAGTTGGATTTGTTCAACAGATAACATGGAGGTGTTCTGTTTACTGCGCAGTAATTAGAACACCGCGCGGTATTTTGATTACAAAAAAATAAATAACTAAAATCCACCACACCCCAACTACTGGAAGGAAATGAGTGTGGGTTTAGGTTTGTGGTTCTAACGTATGGGCCATATCGTTAGAACCCAAACCAAACTATTGGAGATTCTCTTAGGTTAAGGCAAGACTAGTTGCCCACTTGTTAAAGAAACCTGGCATCAATTACGATAAGACCTATTCTCTGTTCATTGGTGTTTTAACTTTCTAGTACTTGATCAGTCTGTTACTTGTTCAGGATAAGCTAGACCTGCGTCTTATGTAGGTAACACATATTTACACAGGAAACTAGATACAGACATCTACAAGAAGCTACCCGAGTAGTGTAAGCTTCTGGAAGCAATTAAGTCCAGCGTACAAAGTGCGTACGTAATAAAACTAGATAAGCCACTGTTGATTTGAAGCAATCAGGGCTCATGTGGTACAGTAAATTGACTGAGTATTTAAAGATTGGGGACTTCACAAATAATCTTATCTGCATATGTGATTTTAATAAGAACCTAGATACTTATTTAGTCATCATAACAATATACTAGATGATCTCGATATCGTCAGAACTCCGAGGGAGATCACGAGAGCCACCAAATACTTTTGGGAAAGGAATTCAAAATGAAAGACCTTGGGAAACCAAGTAATATAATGATGTGCATATCGAACATCTTGGTAGTGGCATACTCGTTTAATATATGATATGGATGTAGCTTATAACTTGAGCATGCCTATTATAGCTCATCACTTAGAGGTGGATGAGGACAACTTCTACCCTCCTAATGAGGGGGAGGAACTCCTAGGGAAGTGTGCCATATCTAGGAGTAATTAGTGTTTTGCTTTACTTAGGCAGGTGTACTAGACCTGATATCTCATTTGTTGTGAACTGCCTGGCTCGATACAATTCTACTACTACCTAGGGGTACTAAAATGAGATCAACACATTCCATAGCACCTGAATCCAGTAAAATAGACTTGGGTCTATTCTACCTGATAAATGATAAATTTCAGGGGGAAAGGTCTCCACCTGACATAAACACTTATGTGATGTACTCTTTTTCCTGATAACGTAGTTTTTGTCCCAAAGGGTTTTTACTGGCTAGAGATTTTGACCAGGTAACTTATACACGTCCACCGCCCATCTGTGACATATGATTGTACTCCTCGCATAGACTTTTGCCCAAAGTGTTTTGCTAGGCAGAGGTTTTAATGAGGCAATTCGTCTAGATGTAGGACACCCCAAGAGGGAGTGCTAAGAACAAGTTCAGTTTGGGTCTAACCCATATTGGGTTGGAGTGACCCATCAACTCCTAATCCAACCTGTTGTAGCCTCCTATATATGTACCTTAGTGGTGGTTTCTCTGTAACCTAACAAGTACATAATAAAGGTTATCTCTCTTCTCTCTCTATCATGTACTATACTATATGTGATTGTATGTTAGACTAGAGTAATGCTTTTGTTCTCAACATAGAGAAGATAATGAAGCTTTTCTTTATTCCACATTGAAGCTCATTTTTGCTTTTATCAAATTTCTTAAGATATATCGTATCTTTCACAAAATTCAAACGTTAGACACTTACACGATGTTACACCTCACAACTCCTGCATGTTTGTAAGAACTAAAAATGACCCTCCTCAGATAAAGTAAATCAACCTTAGATCTACCTGCCAGGGGAATGTAGCCATCTTCATTTCCTGAATGTCCTTGTTATTGTTGAATGCCTAAGATATCTTGTATCGAGTATTATCTTTTAGAAGATTATGTTTGTGCAATGGATGGGTACTCTTGCTTCCTTTTGATCGAGGAGGATCTAGGTCATTTTAGGCATTTTTTGTCCAAGTCGTTCAAACGAGATTTGGAGTCATTCGAATGAGTTAAGGTCTATTTGAACAAGCTTTTAAGTCTATTCAAAAAAATAAGCGTTTGAGTTGTTTTATTCAAATACACTAATATCTGTTTGAATACACTTTTTTCTGTTTGAACAGAGGTGCGATTCAGCTTATTGTTTAGGCATTTAAGGGCATATTTATCTTATTTTATAACTAGGAACTTGTAACCCTTATAAAGGGGTAAGGCTAGGCAAGAGAAGAGGAGGTGAGATCAATTAAAGTTCTGAGAGAAAGACTTAGGGCTTTAGAAAAATTTGATTGTAATCGATTTATTTGAGCAATTGAAACTCTAAAAGGGATTTTTCCTAACCTATTTGTGTGTTCTTTATACTATTCTTCTTTTTAAGGTTTCTCAATTCGTATTGTAGATTAAGTGATATCAGTTTTTTAGTAACGATTCTCTGGGGTGATTATAGTTTATGATCTCTACACGTGACCTACTCAAGCAAACAAAGGAAAAGCTAGTGAGTTCGTTGAAGATTTACTGAAAACCTAACTCGAAGAAGAAGAAAAATTTGGTGATAGGCGATTTTGAAGATCGACTCACGAGTTTGGAAACAAAAGTTTCTGACCTAACTACTACTCTAGGAGAGTTGGTAGAGCAATTACGTCTCACGAACCTCGCGCAAGCTTTCGCTTCGGTAAAACTGCGAGTACGCTCGAAGAAGAAAAGGGCTATAGAGGAGAATATAGTCAGGGGTACTAAGGAGGTTAATAGTGATTCTAGTGATGCTGAATCCATTAATGAGCGATTGGGTATTGGTAAGTCATCGAATCCTCTGCATAATCTTCGTATCTATTTTAAGATTAAAGTTTTGGTATTCGACGATTTAATCGATGCCAAAATGTTGGATAATTGGTTAGATAGGTTAGAGACCAATTTTTCTTTTTACGAATATTCCAATGCTCAAATTTTTTTTTCTACACTAAAATTCACAAGTCATGCACTCACGTGGTGGAAATCCTATCGGAAACGTCACAAAGTAGGAAGTTTGAGTTGGAAGGAGTTCAAAGTGTTAATACGAAAATAATTTTATCCAATTGGGTATGAACAAGAGCGATAGTACAAATGGTACAATTTACGGCAAAAGTTTGCACAATCCGTATAAGATTACACTCTGGCATTTCATAACCAAGCTTTGGTTTTGGACATTGACGTGGACGAGTATGAGGTATTCATGAAGTATACGGGGGGTTTACCGGAGTCTATAAAAAGAAAGTTGAAGCTCTTTACTATGGCTAATATCGAAGACACTATCTTAAAGGCAATTGCTATTGAAGGCAAGTACTTGAAGAGTGATAAAGAAGACGACAAAAACAAGTTGGGGTACAAGTCTAGTTAGAAAAATGAGCATAAGGGAGAGTCCAAAGGAGATGGGTCTTCGTCCAAGGAGAATTATTACAATCATTATAAGGCGAGTGGGTATATTTCAGGTAGATGTAACAAACTTCACCCGAAGATTAGGCCGAAGGAGGAGAAGAGCAAGAAAGAAAGATATGTACTAGCCGCAGAGGTTGTTGACCTCTTGGATTTAGATAAACCGAATTCTAAGCTTACATTTATGATTCAGCAGTGTTTGGCTACCGAGGAAGAGAGTCGGGAAGAACTTTTTCATGTTAGTATTCAGGTGAAACAGAGCTTAGTCGAGGCCATTGTTAATCCGGGTAATCAGAAAATTTTGATTTCTGAAACGTTGGTGAAGAAGATGGACTTGATTACTACAGCTCATCTTAAGCCGTATGGTTTAGCGTAGATTCAAAAAGATGTGGATTTGATGATCACGAAGCAATGTATATTCAAGTTTGCGATCACTGAAAGGTTTATTAATGAAATGATGTGTGAGATGGTTCCTTTAGATGTGTGTCAGGTCATCTTGGGTAGCATTTATCTTTGGGACCAAGATGCGCTTTATTACCGCAGAGCTCGCAAGTATCATCTTGTAAAGGAGGGAAAAGAGTTTCATATCAATGCTTATATGGAGCATGTCACCACAAATAATTTAGTAATGGCAACTCAGGTGAAGCGGTTGGTTAATGCGAGCGGCAAGTTTATATTATTGGTACGATCGGTTTAATAGGGCACATCGGCTAGCGTGTTCTCTACAATGACAACGTCCTATAAGCAACAAATCGATATGGGGAATATGCACGGGAGGTTGTGGTACATTCTGATCACAGACCGTTCCAGTTTTTAGCTACACAGACCAAGCTAAAGTAAGCTCGCCATATGAAGGGGATGTCGTATTTCCTTCCCCTTGATTATCAAGTATAAGAAGGGAGTAGACAACAAAATGGTTGATAGGTTATCTCGACCCCCATTACCAACTACTTCCGCTATGTTGGTAGCCATTCAGATATAGCCTATTGTTCTATTAGAGTATGTTGCAAGATATGATGATCCCAAGGGGCGTAGTGTGTTTTGCCAGAAGTTACTGTAAGGCAGGACATGTGAGTATGAATTTGATTTGCCACCTATCTCCAGATGTATTTGGTGTTTAATGCCGAACATTTAAAGTTGTTTAAGCCGTCTCTTTGAGATGAAGACTCTGTAATCGGCACTCGCCTACCATCAGTTGATGACTTATGGATGGAAAGATAAAATTCATTACAGGAGGATGGTATTCTAGAGAGGAAAGTTCATGCTACAAGACAGGGTAGTATTGAGTCGTTCCGAGTAGGGAAGAAGGGTCAACTACCTAGCAAGTCGAAGTGGTATAACAAGGAAATGGGCATAACAGCTTTCCCATATCACCAGTTCTAGCTTGAGCAGCAGCTCAAGGCTCCTAAAAGGGGGAGCCATGATCCAGGAGGATCTAAGCCGTTTTAGCCATTTTTTGACCAAGTCGTTCGAACGAGATTTGGAGTCGTTCGAACGACATAAGGCCTATTCGAATAAACATGCGTCTTAGTTATTTTATTCGAATACACTAACGTCTCTTCGAATACACTTTTTTCTGTTCGAACAGATGCGCAATTCAGCCTATTGTTTAGGCGTTTAAGGTCATATTTGTCATATTTTATAACTAGGAACTTGCAACCCTTAGAGCATCTCCAACAGAGTGGTATGGTGTTACAGTTTTAGCATACTCTTGCAAAAACCCCTTCCAACAGGAGTATGGGGTTTAACATACTCACCCCCATACCCCACCAAAGTATGCGAATCCTGAACTTGGCAAGGAGTATCTGCATACCGCCTAGGCACTGAACCATTCAACGCCCAGAAACTTTTAATTACAGCTGTCTAAGCGCTGAACCATTCAGCGCGCATAAGTTTTTTTTTTCCGAACTCTAGGCGCTGAACGGAAGAGCGCCTACACTCTGGAACAGTTAGTTTTTTGATTTTACCCAAATTCTTCAAATAAAAAGGGTAGTTTTCTTAAATAAAATTCACCCATTTCAATCTATCAACTCTCTAGCATCTCAAGCTCCATCAAATTCAATGGATAACGAATTTTCCCAATACTCTCAATACGTTCCATCAACGCAACTTCCGGAATCACCGAACTACTCCATGCCCCCGCATTCCTTTTCCGCACCACCCAACCCCAATGTCAATGAAAAGATAAGTGATAATAGTTGTTGGACCGACCTTGAGGATCAAACTCTTGCCAAATATTGGGTAGCACAATCGCAAGACACTCTAAACGGTAACCAACAAGATGAATCTAAGTTTTGGGGGAAAATAGCAAATGGCTATGAAGGAACAAGTGGTGTGAAAACCCGTACAAGAGCCGCCTTAAAACAACGTTGGGGGAAAATCCAACGGCAAACCATTTTTTTTGTATCTTGTGTTATCAAAGTTCACAAGGAGAGCCATAGCGGGATTGGAAATGAAGATCACGAGGTACGTTTCAATTTATATGACATGTTTGTTTAAATTTGGTACATTACTTTATTTTGTTTAAGTGTTGGAATTTTTTGACATTTGTACGTAGTATGACCGTGCGGATACTATGTTTGAGAAAACGTTTAAAACCGAGAACAATCAAAAACCACACAAGTTTGGTTTCGAACATATTTGGCATATTATAAAAAAAAACATCCAAGATAGAATCCGGAGATCGTCCATAGAAGCGTCCATGAAATGCAAGTTGGCGGTGGTTCTAAGTCCGGCTCTAAGGCACAAAAAACATCTTCAAATGTAAGTCCAAGGGTTTCAATGGGTTCGGACCCCGATAGCTTAGTTGACGATGATGAAGAAGTGACGGACCCGGGGTTAATGAATAAGCCAACGGGAGGAAAAAAGGAAAAAATGCAAAATAACCTTTTGACGAAGTTTGAAAATGCAATTAAGGCCCATGAGGGTATAACGAAGATGGATAGAAATAATGTCAAGCTAAGGCAAGAAGAAAGGGAAATAAAGAAGGCCATGGTGGCGGAACATCTCGAGCTATATCGAAAAAAGCAAGAAAGAGAAGAACAAATTCGAGACATAGAGATTATGGAAAAGAATTTGTATGGAATGGATAGAGATACCGCCATGTGTTGGCAAATGTTGAAGAATGAAGTGATGAAAAAGATTATGGCAAAACATAATGCCACGAGTTCGTCAAATACTAGTGATGGTAATGATGTAGTTTAAATTCTAATGGGCATTGATCATTTTGAAATGCATTGCAATGTTTTTAGTTTGGAATGAATTATAACTTAGTGAAATTTTGAAATGATATAGTTTAAATTCTAATGGGCATTTTTCATTTTGAAATGTTTTTAGTTTGAACATTAGTGAAAATGAAATAACATACGTAGGCATGAAAAGAAACTACAAGTTCAAATTATTGAAATTGAAATAACAACTCAAACATTACGTCTGGCAAATTTCCAACAATGTTCCACAAGATTGGCTTGGAGTTCGAAATGTTTTTTTTCATTTCGGTACTTCAAATGTTCCCCAAGATATTTATCAAAGTCATTATCCGTAAAAATACCTAGAGAAATTTTTGGTGGATGCCTAAACGGGTTCTTCGCTTTATCATACTTGTAATCACGTGTTGTCCAATCACGTTCATCGTCGGTAATCATATTATGCAAAATAATGCACGTGTACATAATCAAATTTAATGTTTCGGGCTTCCAAAACCATGTCGGATTACGAACAATTGCAAAACGAGATTGTAAAACACCAAAAGCTCGTTTCACATCCTTCCTAGCCCCTTCTTGCATAGCCGCAAAAAAAAATCCATTGCCGTGAATGACATTGGAATTGTCTTTACAAATGTTCTCCAGTTCGGGTAAATACCGTCCGTAAGATAATAACCAATATCGTAGTCGTGACCTTCAACTTTGTAATTTACGGGAGGGGTATTTCCCATTGCTAGGTTATTGTACAATTTGCTACGTTCAGCAACATTGATGTCGTTGTTCGACCCCGACATGCCGAAGAATGCATGCCAAATCCACAAATTATACAAAGCCACCGCTTCAAGTATGATTGTCGGTTTTTTACTCTTCCCATTAAAAGCCCCTTGGTACGCCTTAGGACAATTCTTCCAACCCCAATGCATACAATCGATGCTCCCCAACATTCCCGGGAAAACCCTCGCCTCATTTTCTTTGATAAACCTTGCTACGTCGGCCAGAGTAGGAGATCGCAAGTACTCATCTCGATATAAATGAATTATCGCTTTACAAAATTTATCCAACGCTTCCAAGGCCATACTCTCCACCGTCCGACAATACTCGCCCGTCGAATCATTGGGTGTACCATATGCAAGCATATGAAGTATGGACGTCATTTTTTGATGACCCGTTAATCCTTATGTGTTTGACGCATTAGGCTTGAATACGAAATACGAGTCGTACTTGGAAATACCTTGAAGAATACATAGAAATAGATCACGCGACATTTGAAATCTTCGCCGAAAAAAGTACGCATCGTAAGTCGGTTTTACTTCGGCGAAGTAATCATCCTACAAAATTTGATTGAAGATTTTGTGCTTGCGATTGACGTATTTCCGACCCATCATCGATCCTCCGACCTTTCCGAGTAATCCGGATTTGAAAGCTTCATATGATAACATCAAATTTAAATGAGAGCTTTGACACAACGCGTACTCTTCCAATAACTCATCATCTTCGTCGGAGGAACTAGCCAAATAATTTGCGAGGGGACTATTAGTTGGGAACATGTTGCTTGAGAACTTGGAAATAAAGATGGAGATAGTTGTTTGAATGTGTAAAAATGAATGTGTTTGGTGACATATATATAAGATAAATAAAGGCGGGAGATTTGAGCGGGAAATAAAGGCGGGAAAATTAAGCGGGAAATAAAAGTGGGAAAATTAAGCGGGAAATACCAAGGCGGAAGACCTAAGGGAAATAAAGGCGGAATACATAACGACATAAGTCAAACATTAAAAAATAACGACATAATCCAAAATTAAAACATAACGACATATCCAAAATTAAAACATTACAAATTATCAGAAATGGTATCGATGAAGTTGTTCCTGCAACTCTACAATAGATTGTTCTAACTCTTGATTTTGATCATAAAGCTCTTGTATTTGGGCATCTCTCTCTCTGATCGTGTCGTCTCTGTCAGTGATCATACCAGTATAATGCTCGTACATTGAAGCCGTCCAATCATATGCAACCTGCTAGCCACCGACATACATACGTCTAGACTCATCCAGATACTGCGTGTACTGCAATAAAAAGGGTGTAATGAGAAAAACTTATATATGTAAATAAAAGGATATCAAAATGTTGCAATATCAAATTAACCATTTACCTCTGTATCATTATATAAGCCAGCAGATGGTACCCCGGGACGTTGCTAAGACGAGGTACATCAAGCAACCTATCAGTGCCATCAATATCAACAACTCTAAGCCGCCATGTGGGATCACCACTGGTATCCATGTCCTCCTGTGTCAACTGTGTCTCCTGTGGCATGGAATGTGCAAACCTCTGAGGAATAATCCGCCCTCTAACCACTCTTGGATCGATCACATCAACATTGATCGTCCGTGAGTAGTCTGGTAAAATGTATGGTGTGGAAACCCTAGCCCAGTATAGATCATAACTGATGTGATCTATGAGAAACTGCTCACCATCTACCCATCTCTGACCTCTAAGTTGGTCAAAATAACGATCCCCAAGTAATCGATAATCCCCAAACATATCATTAGCAGGTAAAGGGTCCGCTGGAACACGTGCAATATAACCACGCTCCTCATGTTATCAATACAAATATCAAGAGGTGGAGGTCGGTGTGCGAGTCCAGAATCTTGCATGACTCTCTCCGGTATCGCCTTGCGATTGTTGCGTCTTACGGTGTGGTAGGGGTTATATTCTTCCAAATCTTCCATTAATTTTCTTCTCGGTGTGATTATAATACCCCAAGACTCGTTATGTTTGATTATGGGTTGTTGGGTTAAGTGATGAATTAGGGTGTTGGTTGTGAGGTTGTCTGAATGAGAGGGGAAGGAGGGAAAAACAACAAACTTATGACCAGACGATAGGCGCTGAACCGAAAAGCGCCCAACATATATTACAAATCATTTGGCTTTTTTATTGGGCGCTGAACTGTTAAGCGCTCATCATATATTACAAATCATTTGCCTTTTTTATTGGGCGCTGAACTGTTAAGCGCTCATCATATATTACAAATCATTTGGCTTTTTTATTGGGCGTTGAACTGTTAAGCGCTCAAATGTTAGGCGCTGAACTGTTAAGCGCGCCCAGGAGAAAAAATGTAATTTACTGGTGAACCAAAACAGTATGCGATTCTGGAATATTGGTATGGTAAACCGGAACTGCATACTGTTCTGTTGGAGATGCTCTTATAAAGAGGTAATGTTAGGCAAGAGAAGAGGAGGTAAGATAAATCGAAGTTATGAGAAAGTGACTTAGGGCTTGAGAGAAATTTTATTGCAATCGATTTATTTGAGCAATTGAAACTCTAAAAGGGATTTTTCCCAACCAATTTGTGTGTTCTTCGTATAATTCTTCTTTTTAGGGTTTTTCAATTTGTATTGTGGATTACCTTCAGTTTTGCGACTATATATGAAATTGTTGAACTATATATGTATTGTGAGGATAAAGAACAAATGTTGATCTAATCGAAATTATAAGAGAACATAATAATATGTGAAAGATTTCAACAACCCCATTTTATTGATTTCTTCATGCTTGATCTGAACTTAATACAACAAAAATTATTCATTTGAGATCATACAACAAACATGAGAGAGAAAGAGAGAGAGAGAGAGGGGATCCCTAAAGCTGGATGCCTTTTATAAGGGAAGTGACTGGGGCAAGCTGGGAGGACTCTCTTCCAAGATGGCCTATTACTAATATCATCCCACCAAGCACTTACATGCACCCTATCCCTTATCATATACTCCTTCCCAAGAGCATTCACCAAGTAATGAGTAAAGGGGAGGTGAGAAAGATCAGCAAGACTAAAGAAATCTCCTGCTAAATATTTACTCTTTGAGAGCCTCTCCTCATAGATATCCAAAACTTTCCTCAGCTTCTCTTCACTCTCTTCAACAAGTTTCATGTCCAAAGGGAAACCCAACTTGGAGGAGAAAAGGAGCTGTAGTACTAGGTTGTTAACATGAGGATGGTAGTTTTGTCCTTCCACCTCTAACCATTGTTCAATCACACCCTTCTCCTCAACAGTGTTCCCTACTAAGTTCGCTCCTTGCGCTTTATATTTATCTGCATAGTATCTTATAATGGCCCGTGATTCTGTGTCAATATAAAGATAATGAATTAGAACATAGTCAAAAGAGGGTAGAGCATAAATATCGATTTTCACTTACCATATAAGGTGAAATCTCCATCCTCTATCACGGGGATTTCTCCGAATGGCTGCATGAATTAACAAGACGTTATTAATACAATCCAACCAAACCATGATTTGAAAGCTAATAAAAAAATACGAAACCAAGACAAGATGTTACTTGAAGTTTGAGGAACTTTGGATCTTTATTTTCTCCTTTGAGGATATCAACAGGGACGATCTCGAATTTTACTTCCTTCTCTATTAGGCAAGCAAGGACTCGCCTCGCTGATGCTTAGGGTGAACCATATACCTTTACCACCATTGTTACAACTGTAATGGTGAAGAGGGTGAGTGAAGGTGTATTGAGATCTTGTGGTTAGGGGAACTTTATATAGAGCCGAGGAAAACTTGAGCATTCTGATACTGGTATAACCGGTTGTAGGTAACAATAAATAGTTACAGCTCTGAATCAAGCCAATAATCAAATCCGGATTCGGAGCTTTGGTCATTTGCTCCAACAGCAAGTGGAAGATGATGTAGATTTGAATAGATGACGATAAAGGAGTGTTAGTGGATTTTTTTTTTCTTCCTTTGTTTAATGAAGGGGTTGGTATCTGAAATAAAGGAAGCCAAACGTCTACGCCTAAGTCGTGGTTAATCATTTTTTGTCTTAGTCTTTGCCTTTGCCGACGTCTTAGTTGTGGTTGGTATCTGAAATCGTTTTTGTCTTTGTCTTTGTCCACGTCTATGTACACGGAAAAAATTTAGCTCTCTCCCGAGCCATCGTTTCTATATCTCTCACCCTCAAAAAATAGACACGTGGAAAGTGACAGCAAGGAAAATTAAGAGCAAGTTATTATGAAGTGAGAGACTCTCACCTATTTGACTTTCTCTCCCTCCATTAACCTGATGCATTTGAAGAAGAAAGAATCTTGGAGGGAGAAAGTGGATGTATTTCTTAAGAGCTTGAAGAAGACCCCAACCCTAGACAAGGGGAAATGGAGAAATTGGTATTTGTTAAAGGAAAACAACGAGTTATCAGTTATCATTGGTATCCTTAGTTGCATCAGGTGAGACAACCAGAGTGGGATAAACAGTAGAGACATATGTTTGTATGCTCATGAGAGGCAGGCAGAGACGGAGACGGAGACGGAGACGGAGACGGAGAACAACATTTTGCCATGCATCGTAAATTTTAGTATTGGCAGATGAAAGAGATCACTGTCCAACAGATTTTAAATCCAGCCTACTTATGTGACATTTCGATCGGAATAGAATGTGGAAATTACATCTGTTGAGGATACTTGGAACATGGAAGATCTAGGATTTGACGGGAATTATATCTGCCATGACAAGTATGCATAGTAAATTGGAGTTCCCTTGTTAGAAATGGGAAGACGTCTGTCCAGTCTATTATCACTAGTGTACAAAAAGATAGATTCGACTACCAGGCTTTCATCTTTAGATTCTGTGAAGGACTCTGAGGCAGCTAGAAGTTGTACAGCTACGAATTAATACCCAAATATTGGTTGAGATTTTCTTAAATGTGATGGCTCTCTCTCAGGCACTAGGGAGTTGTGGAGGAATCTTCAGGGATCATGAAAGAAGATACATTTTGGCTAATGATGGACATCGTACCCAACCGTGTGTAACTTTACATGAACTACTGACCATTGACAGAGTCCTTCAGCAAGCTATTCTTAATGGGATCAATATCATTGTGGCCTGTGTACACGGATTCAAGGAGTGTGATGAGTATCTCCAAGAAAAAAAATCCCCTATGAGATTGGTACTTGAATGTCTTGTATGTATTAGATACGGGTTTAGGGAATGCATTAATTAAGGGTGTTACCTCTAGGAGGTACTAATTATTTCTATATCTTCCGAATTTATAGCAATGCTAAAGTAGGATGCTAGTCGGAAACAATACTAGGATGAAATTTATTTATTTTTTTGTAATATACTTTAGTCCATCGTTCCTGCCTTAACCCCATCTTGCCTAAAAAACAAAGGGATTAAGCTTCTGTAATTATGAGTCGAAGATTCGCTCTTTTGGGGGCTTAATCCGAAGCAAAAGGTTGTATTTGAAATAAAAACCAGACAGGTGAGAGAAAGAGAAAAGGGAGGAATATGAATTTTGAATGGTTGTTTAATGGAGGGAGAGAAAGTCAGACAGTGAGAGAAAATATTTCTCTCATTTCATAATAACTTGTCGTTAGTTTTCGTTGCTGTCACTGTCCCCGTGTCTATTTTTTGAGGGTGAGAGATATATAAACCATGGCTCTGGAGAAAGCTAAATTTTTTCCCAATGTACACAACATCAGTATGCAAATTTGCAGGGTGAAGTTCAAGGTATAATTGTAAGTTGTAACTAACGTGGTACTTGTTTGTTTTATTGACTGTCACGATTACATTGCTGCTTATGGCATCTTAGAAGTCTTCCTGGATTATGTCAAGGAAAAACATTATGTAGTAGCCTCCTCGATCAGACCAATCTCCATTGACTACTAAGGCCGTGACCCCAAAAATTGTTGGAACAACGACTGTCATGGTTCAGCCCGGGACTGCCTCTACAGTGCCTGGAGCACAGTGGAATAAGGGGCTGTGCGGCGTACATGCACGTGCCGTCGTCGTGTACCAGCCTTCTTCACGGGCGCAGCACGCCAATGGCATATAACCCACGGATGCTAGAGCGTCATCCGGATAATCCTGGATACTCGTGAGGGGTCATCGAATATGTATTCGGAATAGGCAACAACGCTGAAGGTTGCCTTAATAATCCCTACAACATAATCTCTTGTGACGTGCATGAGGTACGGAAAGCACACCTGTCCTGTAGCAGATCAGGGTAGCTCAATATGCCGGGTTCCAGATAAGGGACTGATATATGAAGGGGCGACGAGCCTGGACTATTTATATTGTCCATCTATAAGGGGAGGTGCATCTCGGGTAGCCTGTGGGGCATAACGGCGCTACATAATGCCCTCTCTGAAAAAGTGGCCCACATTGCGAGGCAATGTCCCCTAGCCTTCCCTAGGCCTTTGGAGAACTCATGATTATCCCTTGTAGATAGCCCATGAGCCGGGGTCCTTGATGACCAAGCATTAAAGTTCTTTTAGTCATGGGGAGGATTGGACCGAAGTTCCTCCTTAATATAGCTACTAAGTAAATAGTTAAATTCCAAAAGGAAACGTTAAAACTGGAGACGAAGCGTACTGGCCCTTTTTGCCCCCTTAACCAAATCCGTTTTCGACGAAACTTGGCGTACAACTATAATTGGATATAAAGAACATATATCCAAGGTTAGATTTGCCCGGCGTTCGGTAGGCCATCACACCCTTCCGCACTTAAAATAATCTTGACATCCTCGTCGAGAACCTTCTTCCATACGGCTCTTGCAAGGATTCAATCTTCTGCATCTTCAAGAAACTAACAACTCTCCCGCACTTAGTTTAGAGTATTATATCTTCTTATGTACTAGCGGATACTGAGTCCAACTGCTAGTCTCGATGCCGACAACTGTGTCTTCAGAACTAAACCTTAACTCTAGCCTTTCCAACTGAAGTGGGTGGTGACTGTACCTTCATTCGAACTCTGGAGTCTGCCATCTTCACTGGATAATGTTCTGCGGCCTTTAGCCTTCTGATAAATGTATGGGCGGTACTTCCTAGCATCGTGCCCTCTGAAATGCGTTGCATTCTACTGCAAAACGCCTTCTCCCCTGACATAATGTGGAATATCGTTGTATTCGACAAACCCAGGGCGTCTCCTCCAGACAGCCCGATGAGAATATCTGCAATCCCATCCAAAAGTGCGCTAACTTTCGAGTCACGCAATGCCTTCTCTGCTCGAGAATTCAATCTTCTGTGAATCTCGGCTTCAAACTTCACTCTTCTTCTGCGAGTGGTAAGGAACAAGTCTGCTAAAAACCTGGGGTAAACTCTCCCCATCTGCTATGGAATGACTGCCGTACTCTGAAACTACCTGACTGCTCTTCAACTAACTCTGCAAAGGTCTTCTAACCATGTTCGCCCTTCTTATGGAACATCTGGGACACAACATCAAGATGCGGTACTCTAGCCTTACCAGTATAGAACAGAACTGGTACTCATTGTTCACTTGGGCGAGGGAGGGTAGCTCCTAAAAGGTAGCATACTTTCAACAAGGCGCGGACCACTCTGTCCTACCGCCAACAAAATAATCGAGGCAGCCTATCAAGGTACGGGTACTATACTCTATACCGCCAGCTAACCATCGAGGTCCGCCATAAAGGTATCCTGTATGAACTTGTAAAACCCATGAGACATCTATCTATGCAGCCACATTCTGCTCTACCACTTCATAGTAGGCCATCATCTAACCAATATAACGATAGATGGCATCTGTACCTGACTTGGCTGCAGGAAGCGTGATTGCTACTCTGGCATCACCAAGGTCTCTCACTTCGGAGGACTCTAATCTACCTCAATCTCCAAGGAGGACTTCTCAATGCCTCTTCTTTAACGAGGACTTAACAATGACATCTATACTTGCCAAACTCTTATGGTAATGACCCATGCTGGAACTGCGTACATCTGCGTCATAACTTACAGCTCTTCCCACACTCAATAAGCTCGACAACTGCGTCGAGAACAAAGCTGTGACATATAACTGACTGACTGCTGAAGCATTTCACCATCTCTTCATCCCTACTCCAACATGAGTACTTGGGAAATTTGGGAACAAGATATTGCCACTGCACCTGTCGCTCTGAGCTCGTTGGCTTGCCTTGTCCAACTGCTATCAAACTCACAGAGAGCAACCTTCATACTGTCGCAATCATCTTTAAACTGAAGTGTAGCCATTCTCTGTCTTTGTACTACCTTCAGCAAATACAGCTAACTCTAACCGGTCACTGGGATGTGGTCTTCTAAAGACACTTCATTAATACAAATAAAGAATGAGGCGTGGGAACTCTATCCCTACCGCCAACCACCAAGTGATAAGGAATTGGGAAACTAACATCCAATTCTGCTCTGGATCTTTTATCCTAAAGCATTCTTTCATCTGAGATCATGTCTGAGGTAACCCACACAACTGACTGTAGCTCAACTCTGTTCTACGATAACCACGTAACTTGCTAACCTTTGGAAACGTGAGTCTTCATCCATCTGTGAGCTTAAAATGATCCAGAACCATCTTGCGGAATAACATGGATCAACTCGGCTAGAGCAGTCAAGCGTCGACAAACCTGAAACTCAACTACGGAGCTAGAGAATAAGCATCACTCGGCAACTTGCCTTCTTTGAGTGAACAAAGCAGTATCCTTTAGAACTGTGGGACCAACTGGGGACAAGCGAGAACCCAACTTGGGGATCGCAGTTCATGTCGCGTACCAAGAGAAACTTTTCCCTCGACGTCTACCTGACAATATCACTGTGTGCAAAATTGGGACCCAAACTATGTCTTCATCTATTACTTCACCGACTCAATCTCGGATCATGACATTCACCTCCAGAACATCTTTGTGTCCAACTCAGGATAATCAAAACGAGTATCTCGCAGGATTCACGGCTTCCACACAAAAGTACTCGGCAACTGACACTGACCATATCGATCTCTGCTGAGGGGCATCGTCCTTGATCACAACTGTTACTAAACTTCGCAGTGCCTATGTGGACCGAATGCAATAATAACCTGCTAGACTGCTTTACTACTATTCTTCATAGAGCATCTGCCATACTGACCAGCCTTCTAGAGATAACCAACGTTATTGATCATCGCGTCCAACTTAAATCTCAATCCTCCTCTTAGCGTCATTGTCAAGACACACTTAACTTGAGCAATCTCGCGCTCAGATATGGAGCATTTCCCACGCGTCCAATATCAACTGACATGTAGGCAAATCGCTCTACAAGCGTTCACAACGGTGCTTGGATCATTTGTACGGAGCAACTACGGCTCTGGGGATAACAACTGCCAAATAGGTATCCCATATTACCAACTCGGGAATCATTACTCTGATCTACTCTGACAGACATAGGCACAATCCACGTACGCTATGACAAGCAAACACCAACAAGCCTTGCTTGGATAAGCTTAGACCAAACAAGTCTAGCTCAGATACCATTTGTCACGGCCCACCCCGGGACTGCCTCTACAGTGCTCGGAGCACAGCGGAATAAGGGATCGTGCGGCATACACTCACGTTCCGTAGTCGTATACCAACCTTCTTCCCGGGTGCGTCGCGCTAGTGGCATATAACCCACGGATGCTAGAGCGTCATCCGGAAATCCTAGATACTCGTGAGGGGTCATCGAATATGTATTCGGAATAGGCAACAATGCTGAAGGTTCCCTCAATAATCCCTACATCGTAATCTCTCGTGAGGCGCACGAGGTACGGCAAACACACATATCCTATAGCGGATCAGGGTAGTTCAATATGTCAGGTTCCAGATAAGGGACTCATATATGAAGGGGCGATGAGCCTGGACTATTTATATCGTCCATTTGTAAGGGGTGGCACATCTCGGGTAGCCCATGGGGAATAGCGGCACCATATAAAGCCCTCTCTAAAAAAGTGGCCCGTATTGCGAGGCAATGTCCTCTAGCCTCCCTAGGCCTAGAAGAACTCATGACTATCCCTTGTATATAGCCCATGAGCCGGGGTCCTTGATGAGCAAGCATTAAAGCTCTTTTAGTCATGGGGAGGATTGGACCAAGGTTCCTCCTTAATATAGCTACTAAGTAAATAGTTAAATTCCAAAAGGAAACGTTAAAATTGGAGACGAAGCGTACTAGCCCTTTTCGCCCCCTTAACCGAATCCATTTTTAACGAAACTTGGCGTGCAACTATATTAGGATATAGAGAACATATATCCAAGGTCAAATCTCAAAACGCTCAATTGGATTTTCCCGATGTTCGGTAGGCCGTCACAACGGTTGACTATGTGAAATTTCTAATCACTTTAGACTAACCGATTTCGATTAATTTATGTCAAAATCAATAGGTCTGAAAAACTTGGAATTAACGGTCTAACCCTAGCCTAATTTCAAGTTGGTCCAATGTTCTAGTGACAATAAGCAAAGGTAAATTAAGCACAAGAACAATAATTTTAACCCTGCGGGAACCTTTCTTAGAAGAAAAACCTACAGGTCGCTGCCGAATCGCCCGACAGCTAAACAATCAAATACAAAAAAAAATTACAAGAGTTTAATTATTTACATACTCGGTAAGCACATCCCATGGTTACCTCTCTACTAATTGAACTCCACGCAATCAATTCCACGTTCTCGCAATGCCTCACCTCGGATAATGCACAAAGGCTTCAAAGCTTGAATCGCTCAAACTCATAAATTTGAAATTGGTTTTAGTTTTCTCAATCTTCGATTGATTCTATTTGAGTTTTACTTCGCATTGAATCGCTCGTTGAAATCTCTCCTCTCTGAAATCTCAAACCCTAGAAAAAAGTCTTTGGAAGAGGTAAAAAGTGAAATAAGAAAAGAAAGGATGTATTTTTAAGAAACTGAAAACCTAAAGTCTGTTCGAGCAGAGAAATAGTCTGCGAGAACATACAATATTAATTCGAACAGAATCGGGATCATATTCGAAGAAACAAGGTTCTGAGTAACCTGTTCGAACAAAGAAAAAGTCTGTTCGAACAGGGTCTGTAAGAAAAAGTCTGTTCGAATAAGGTTTGTTCGAACATGGTCTGTTCTAACAGAAAAAAGTATGTTCTAACAAAAACCTATTTTCTTCAAAAAAAACATAATTCCATTTTAACCTTTTGTAAAATATTAAGGGCTTGGTATTTTTTAGCGAAGAGGTACAAACTCACGTACCTGTTCAGTGTTCAGTCCAGTTGTAGTCGCTCCATGTGCAATCTCTGACGACAAGTAACCACGAGGAAGCGCTGACACCTATTCTAGACACGGAATAAAACAAACTCCAAATATGGATGTTTCACTATGGAGAAAACATACGGTCGACATCGACCAAGCCAACCTGGTCACCCAATTAGAACTTAGCAAAGGAGTCAACAAAGATATCGAGTTTTTCTTGGTCGAGCTAAAGCAGCCACCTGCGTAAAGCCAGCAAGAGACAACTGTAAAGTGAGATGTATAAGTAACATGCACTTGTATTAAGGGTATAATAATAATTAAACCCCAAACCCTTGACCTAGCTGTCCCTACCCTATAAATAGAGGAGGAGGGACAAAGAATAAGAGGTTGGTCCGGACTTGCCATGCAGAGAGAATAATTAGATTGACCATATTATATGCAACCACTTTAAAGACATCTACGTCGATTAATATATACAATACCATATTCAAATCCTCGCCTGAGGTCGTGAGTCTTCCTCTTTAACGGAACTCACTCATATATTGTTATATGCCTCTACTTATACCAACTTTATACTGGTATAATGTCGATTCCCCATTTACAGAATTAAGCCCTTACACATTCTCTATGTGGTCGACGGGGGGTTTTCGTTGGTAATGTAATTATTGGCACCAAGTTTCAGTATCTGTCTTGTATGTTACGTTTCGTCTAAGTAAGTTACTATCACTACAATCTTTTTAAATTTCCACTTGTTTTTAACGTAAATCTGAGTTGTAGAAGCAAGAACTCGGATTGATAAACGCTAACCTAATTAAAGTTAAGGTTTTCTAAACTCTAAAATTCAAAAATAAAATACAAAATAATAACTAAACTTTCTTTAACTCTCTCAGTAACAACTAAGTAAAAGATTACACCACCCTCTTTAATATATCCTAGAAGAACCCTAGGATATCTCCCCTAGAATATCTCCCAATATCTCTCCAAATAGAAGCAAAATAAATAATATAAACCCCTAAGAACATCTCCATCAAAGCATAAAGTAAAATATGAATTGTACAAGGACATTTGAGAAACGATCACAGAAGATGTTCATATCAACCCCCTATTTGGAAAAAATTTGGAACTCATCTTGAGAATCGAGGTAGCTAGCTACTCTCTCTTCTACGCCAAGAACAATATGCAGAATACGTCGAATCAAAAAATAGACAGAAACACAGAACAATAAGAAGACAAGAAGTTTCTTGAAGGAGGGAAGTAGAAAACCCTTATGGATGAAAAACCACTCCTCGTGAGCAATCCACTATGATCAAACAGGTTTTAGACGATCTCTCCAAGCCTCTTAAGCTCTGTAATAGAGTCTCTCAAATCCTAGCTCTCTAGAATTAAACTCACAAAAAGATAGGCTAACAAATAACCTAAGTCCTCTTTAAATACTAGATGACTAATTACAAATAGAACGGATCTTGGGGCAAACTCAACGTCCCAGAATAGCTTCTAAAACAAACCTACGTACATCTCGTTCGAACGACTCTAAGATTGTTCGACGACGATAAAAGGTTTCCAGCCCTAGAAAACAACAATTCGTTCAAACCAACTCTAAGCTTATTTCGAACAACTTTTTGATCTCCAAGTTTCAACACACAGAAACTAAATCTCATTTGACGTACACATCCATTTTCGTTCAAACGGCTTCGACAATTCAAGTTCTTTGACAATTTGAGTTCACCCTTAACAA
>JACGCM010002224.1:0-93062 GCA_014058105.1 Kingdonia uniflora
GGTGGGTTTAAAGTTGCTGGAAATGAAGATTATGTTTGTAAATTGAAGAGATTGTTGTATGATTTGAAACAGTGTCCAAGACAATGGTACAAATGGTTTGATTAGTTTATGATTGGGTAGAAGTACAAACAAAGTCATTATGACCACTGTGTTTACTTACGTAAGCTACGTGATGGCTCATTTATTTAATTGCTTTTGTATGTGGATGATATGTTTATTGCGTATAAGCATAAAAACGAGATTGACAAGTTAAATAAACAAATGGGTGAAGAATTTGAAATAAAGACTCTAGGTGACGTGAAGAAGATTATTTGTATGAAGTTTCATAGATATAGAGAGAAGAGAATGGTGCATCGTTGTCTGCCTCCTACGGCGCAGAGGAGTTGCGGCACCTAACTCATTGTATACGCCGACTTTACCTTGCCGAGTCTGCGTGGGACGCCCTGAAAATCTAGGAGTTGACTGATGAAAATGCTACTCTGAGGAGGCGCATGGACAGTGCAGACGACCAGCTATATTCGCATATAAGTAATTTATTTATGTATTTATTTATTTATTTTCTTAATGTCATATTTATTTTGTCAAAATCTAAATAAATTTTCATTGTCCTGTTCAGGACCCACATCTGAGAAGGGGGCGTGATGTACGAGTGGTACCGCTACCACCTGGAGGTGGTGCGAGGACGAGGCAGGGGAACCGTGAACCTAGTCCGTAAACTAGGGGAGGTGGTACTAGCCGCAGGGGGCGGGGTACTGGAGATGATTCTGGCCCGTCTCAGTTGATATAGGTGTTTTTGTAGACGTAATATTTTATTGTAAACATCAGTGTTGAACAATTTCTATTGAAGTTTTGGTTTGGTTCTCTATATAAGTACTTGTACGACCTGATGTCACATTTCTTTATATAAATCAATATTAATCAATTTATTTTAAGTTTTGAATTTAAATAGAAATGCAATTACAATTCTTAAAATAGTAGTTCTACGTACGAAATGAAACTCAAAACAGATACTGTAGGATCCTATCCCTCGATCTCACCTAAAGTCGAGTTGTCGCCACTTTGAATCACCTCTATCTCAGACTCACACATTTTTAACATAACTTCCCCAGTCAACATTCCAACCTACCCCACGAACTGGTTAAGAACATGGGCCAAACTTAAACCAAAAAGCCTTATCCAGTCAAAGACACTTGTCTCTCACGAACTCGTCAGTTACTCAGTCAACCGCCACTAACCATATTGTTCGGAAAACGTACTCCAACACGTTGAAGAGCTACAAATAAGGCTTATATAAAGGAAAAGTTCCAAAAGAGACAAGGGCCAGAAAAATTACACAAGAGATTATCAAGAAACTACTTATTCTAGATTCTCAGCAACATTCAAACTTCTTAGCTATAAGGTTCAAGCATTTATACATTTGGATATCACTTGTAATAAGATATCCGCATCAAGCAATAAATATACTTTTACAAAAATCTTTTACACGAGGTCGTGGCCTTTTACCTATTCAGAGGTTTTTTACGCTAAAATCACCTGTCATTTCTTACTTTCCATTAGAATATTGTTGCAGGTTCATTGGTGTGATAGCAAATTCCAAGCCATTTTAAGCTTACGAAATTTGGCCATTACATTTGGCGCCGTCTGTGGGAAAGATTACATTTTCACGATATCCTAAGGCATTCTTTCACTACAACTTTTAATCATGGTTATTTCCAGACGACCGTCTACAGGAACCTAGCTCGATGTTTCAATGGATCCGGGGCAACTTACAGAATTATGGGCGAATCTCAACACCGAAATAGAGAAACGCGCCAAGCTCAATCTTCAGTTAACAAAGGATCGGGAGCTCCGTGAGAAAGAGCTCGACATAGAACGACAAGCTCGTTTAATAGCGCTCAAACGATATGAAGACCTGATGACAGTAATGTAGACTGCCCAGAGGCTCTTTAAAATACTCAGCAGGCTCCTCCAGCCAGAGGTCACGATCAGTTGCCAGAGACCTCCTGTGTTTCTGCAAGGGAAAAATTGAGACCTCGAGGAGTCGTTAGTAAAGCTATTTCCAGGAATCTACAGCACGAACCACAACCCTCTATACATTTGAGAGGTAAAGTTCAGTTTGAAGTCATTCGAGGTCACTGAATTTTCGTCCGTCAGGAGGAAGAACATCGACCTCAACAACATCAAGTTCCAGTGCGAGATCGCCTGAGTGAAGGTACGGGTACTCATCATCCACAACCTGTTCTCCCAGCGATTCAACCAACGCATTAATACGTCACGAAAGAACATATGGACCAACAAATTATGGAGTTGATCGAAGCACAAGTTCTGGGTACTACCGGCAACATCACAAAATTACAAGAAAGTCCGATTGCCAAAGAGCTATTCGATATGGAGAAACCAAAAGGTTTCCATACTCCCAAAATACGTAAATACAAAGGTACTGACCCGAAGGAGCACATTCAATAGTACTATGATTCATTGGGGTTATACTCCAATCTCAACCACATCCTCTGCTGTCTGTTTACTACAAGTCTACAGGAAGAACCACTCTGATGGTTCCATTCTCTATTTGAGGACTCCATATATACATTCGACCAGCTGCAGAAACAGTTCATCAAGACATTGCCCATAACAGGGACAAAGAGGAGAATTTGTATTCTCCTATCAGTCTTAAACAGTTACACAGAGAAAAGCTTAAGGATTTTGTGAAGAAATTTTTAGAGCTCGCACGTAAAATGGATAGCCTCGATCATAAAATAGTTGTTACTGCTTTTACCAACGTGCTTCAGCTCGACTGCAAGGCCAAAGAACACATCTTCCTCAACAAAGCTACGACCTTTGAGGATATGATCACCAAGGTCAACAGTTATGTCGACCTAGAGTGGATGATGTCTGAGCGACAAAAATCTACTAAATTTGTCCCCTCAACCAAAGGCCCATCTATAGATCAAACCACTAAACCAGAGGAGGAACATGGAGATCGAAAGCGTACCACGGGTAACACTGGCTACCCTCGGGAAGGCGGTCCACTAAATAAACCCATCCTCCCAAAGATGAACGTCCGAATCTCTACAATTTTTCTACTGCTTTTGAAGGGTAAGCTCTATCGCGTCTCTTAACCACCGCCCCGCAGTTATGCATATCCCTGCATATGAAGCCCCAACCTTGTCCCCCGCAAGAGTACGGAGACAAGCCCAATGCTCATCTCCTGTCAAGCCGTCAACATGGAACCTCCACTTACAACCTCTTCAGCTTCAACCGCTTCGTCATCCGACATACCTTGATAAGTCGGAGGAACAGGTGCAAGTATCAACATCTCAAAGGACTGGTCACCAAAGTATTTTAACTTCAACCTCAGCATTTTAGAGGCAATCCCCTCTTCAAGGACCATCCTCCGTGTCTTCACCATTTTTAATATTTCATAGAATTTGACAAATTATAAACGTACTCTGCTTCAAGGATTCGATACAGGTACTATTTATTTAACCCTATATTTATTGTACAGGTACGTTTTACCAAGCGTCATCATTTATTATAGACGTAACTTTTCAAAATCATAACCGTCACATACATCAACATCCATATCCTCATTAAATACACGCTATTTCCCCATAACCCGCGTAACTTCTACACAGTCAAAGCCATCATTACTTCATTTCAATTATCAAGAACTTCAGCCCAAATACCAATTGCAATAGATCATTTCTTAACTAAAGCCTCCCGTGACTTCGATTGCGAGGGGGAAATTGTAGAGACCTATCTCTCGATCTCACCTAAAGTTGAGCTATCGCCAGTTTGAATCACCTTCATCTCAGACTCCTGTATTTTTAGCATAACTTCCCCAGTCATCATTCCAACCTACCCCACAAACTGGTTAAAAACATGGGCCAAACTTAAACCGAAAAGCCTTATCCAGTCAAAGACACATGTCTCTCACGAACTCATCAGTTACTCAGCCAATCGTCACTAACCACATTGTTTGGAAAATGTGCTCCAGCACGTTGAAGAGCTACAAAGAAGGCCTATATAAAGAAAAAGTTTCATAAGAAACAAAGGGCCAGAAAAATTACACAAGAGATCATCAAGAAACTACTTATTCTAGATTCTCAGTAACATTCAAACTTCTTAGTTATAAGATTCAAGCATTTCTATATTAGATATCACTTGTAATAAGATATCCGCCTCAAATAATAAAGATACTTTTACAAAAATTCTCTACTCGAGGTCGTGGTTTTTTACCTATTTAGAGGTTTTCCACGCTAAAATCACCTGTGTCATTTCTTACTTTCTATTAGAATATTGTTACAGGTTCATTGGTGTGATAGCGAATTCCAAGCCATTTCGAGCTTACGGAATTTGTCCATTACAGATACAATTACACTTAATTTATCGTTCACGACTGATGTAGAGATTTAACCAGGACCATTCAGTAAGGGGGAGTGGATCCCGTCCATAGTTGGAAAGTTAGTAATATGCTGGAAACTCATCAAGTGGAACCTAATTTTGGTTAAAAATATCCTATGGAGTCTCAAATGGGAATGACTGGTTGTATTTCTCATACCATTCATCTCTGGCTTCGCGGAGAATATAAGCTAGTGGAAAACCTCTGACCTGTCTCTATCAATACTCATCAGTATCTCATGAAACTTATCATATTTAGCCTTAATAACATTCTACCTGTTGTATAAATCTTTAGGAGGGTATTGAAGTTCCGTGTGCACTCTGAATCGGACATGAACTCTATTCCATAACTGATTGAAGTTGAGTTGCCGAAAAGGTAGATTATCAACAAAATACTGCCAAGACGCAACCAGGTTGCAGCGTTCATTCCAGCCAAATACCATCAATGAATCCTATGTTAGAACAGAAAAACTAGCCGTTGTGAAGGACCCACCAGAGGAAGTAGCCGTGGTTATTGGAAATCATTATAATTGGGGGTGAAAAGAACATCACGCGGAGTTCCTTTTACTGCTAATTAACCTGATTTTCAGCACCCACTTCTTCTTCTTTCCCCTTTTATACTTCTCTCTTATGTTAGAAACTTTTTCCCCTTCACCGTCAACACCCTTCTCTCAACTCCACAACCATAAATGTCTTCTTCATCATCCTATTTATCCCTCTTACAAGGAATCCCTACTTATAGACAAAAAGAAGATCTCCACAGAATCAATCACCCCACAAATTTCCTCAGAAAATATTGGTACGAACATCTCTGGGATAGCAGAATATATATATGCATAATATCATGACAAATCATTACCTCCATAACACAAAATATCCCCTCAGACGCGTATATGGCAACAACTACAACGACAGCTAGCTAAATAGTCACACAGACAAATCTATCTCAACCCTATCCCACAACTCGTATAAACCTGAGACTTCTAGTTCACACCAACAACTCGGCCTTCTCAAAATTTTATCTCAACTCACATTACCATTTTTTCCCTTCATACCCATGATACCTACTTATCTATATTACCAACGCCTATGGTACAAACAGAAAGGGAAAACAACCAAGCTCAAAGGTACAATATCATCATAACAGAAAACATATATTTTATTCAGTCTGAAAATTACTCTTACAGAATACTTTACAACATAGATTTTACAGATTACTTCAATTTACATCAAGTATCAGCCCGAAATCCTTTTCCTGACATGAACAGTCCACATAAGAAGAAGACCCCAAACTTTAATCCTATGCTACAAGACGCAGAGAAATCAAAAATAGGGATCACAGATGAAAGATCTTCTTCATGGCCAAAGAACTATCGTCCAAGGAAGAAAATGACCCTCTGCATCCTCATCACCTCCCCGCATGCTAGAGACAGACGGAAGGCCTCATTTCTTCAACAAGACCCACTCATTAGTAGGATATCGATGAGACTTCCTCGGTTGAACGCCTGCCGCTTCATCTTCAGTTGTAACAACCTCTTCAACCAGCAGACGAAGACCGTTACGGTGTTCCATCTCAGATGTCACCAAGTAATGAAAATGTACCATTTGGTAGTAATCATCATCTGCCTCTATCACTTCTTTATAAGACATACGATGAAAAGTGGGAGACGCAGGAATTGGAGTAGACAGATGTAGCGGTTGATAAACAATGAGGAAGAAATCAAAGACGAAGGGTTTGCTCCTCAAAATTCAACTCAGAGTACCTTTTATACACAGATCAGCATTCAAAATAGACTCTACAAATTCCCAACGTTAAATGGATTCCCCATGCAACAATATTTGACTACAGTCATTGGTTCTAGGAAACCCAACAAACACCAATAGAGATTCATGAATTGATATTAGAAATGAACCTCCGATATAACTATAGTATTTAATGACTCTTCTTAACCAACACCACTCGCCTACAATCATTCTCACATTGTTGGCTGAGAGGGAGCGGTTGTAGTGGCTTATTCCGCATCTCGAGCTCATGCTTCATCTTCAAACTGCAGACAAATTTTCAACCTCAACAACAGAACACGTGACACAATCACAAACATGTACGAAATGAGTTTCTCAATCAATACCACTCATCCCTAGCGACACTCATGCTATTGTTTGAGAGCCGTCTTGTAATAGCTTATTTCGTATCTCAGACTCAAACCTCATCCTCGATCTCATCAGCATATAGGAAGCACTACTAAAGATATAACCAAGCTATCCCCAGTTCGAGACATCACTTTCGACCTCTACACCAACAGTTCGACCTGCGCGAAGCACACAGTCAGCAATAGAGTCGTTGTATAGTAGCAAAGGTCGGAACGTTACACAATATGGTCAAAGAATATCTCACACTCACTTTGTAACTTCCATCATTAAGGGACTTTATGGTCGTCAAACGGTCATATTATAGAACCTATAAGAAAACCTGGAGAACTGCAGATGAGGGACGGGACACTCACCATAGAAAATTTTATTCTCTATTATTCTACATTCTCAGAACGATTATTATAATTAACTGGCAATCTCAATTAGATTAACACTTTCTCAAAATCCTCAGGAGAAGTCGTGATTTTTAACCTATTCAAAGGTTTTCCACGCTAAATCATCTTATTGTTTACTATCTATTGTTCTTGAACATTATGAATACATTTAGTGTAAAGGTTAAGTCTGAATCCCGGAACTAGGCTATTACAAGTAGGGTCGTCCCTGTCTTTATCAATGTTTAGATTAAATGAAGATCTATGACTTTTACCTTGGGACAAACTCTTATATTGCCATTTAATTGATAGTTTTCCATTAGCTTAGCTGAAGGACACTCAAGAGCTTATACTCTTAGAGGCTGTTTTTTTATTTTGCTGATTCTGATTCTGATTGTTGAATCTAGCGTCTGGATCTTAATGCTGAGGCAGATAAAGAAAAAAGGAAGAAGGGTAGATAAAACAAGGGTAATGTGGGGCTTACCTATTTTCATTTAAGTTGTCATAACAATTCTGCCAAGTTAAGAAGAATAGGAGCCTATTTGGGAACTCAATTTTTAGACCAGCTAGGCTCAAACTAAGCTAGCCAATTCAGCACAAAGTTGAACTCAAACCGGTTTAATTTGATTTTATGTTTGGCATAAAAATGGGTTTTTAAGACAAATATCCCGACATTTATAGTTGCATTCGAAAAGTACCTCACGGTTTGTGAAATATTTGACAAGCACCCCACATTTATAATTTGACTTCAATCAACTATAGTTGACCACCTTTGACTGTAGTCAGCACGAAACAATTTTTTATATACTAAAAATACCCTTTTGCAATTTTTAATTAAATAAATTTAAAATAAATTTAAAAAAGAAAAACTGCCTCGGGATACTAAACTTTTGACACAAAGTCACGTGTATTTCACGTGTTTACCTTAAGAGTAGTTTAGGTTTTATAGACTGTCACGTGTTATTCATGTGCGAAAAAAGGGAGTCAACCACAGTCAATTACAGTTGACTCGGGTCAAACTACAAATGTGGGGTACTTGTCTAATATTTCACAAACCATGGGGTGCTTCTCAAATATGGCTATAAATAATGCGTTTTTTGTCTAAAAAAATTAAAAAAACTGCTAAAATATTGTATATTAAGGAACTTAAACTAGTCTCATTAAATTTGGTGTTTAGTAGAAATTTGTTTCAAATAAAACCCATCACCATAAATAATGGATGTAAGAGGGAAATCGGTAGAATTTTTCTTCACTTCAATCTCTTCATCCAAAGAGAGTTAGATAGGTAGAGAGAAGAGAAAAATTCTACCTTCTTAAGGAAGATATATATATGGAGGAGTATTTGATTCTTGGTGTGCACCATTAATGGTGCTCGATTAAAATTTCAAGTCCCCTCCTCGTAGATATAATAGTTTTTACTCCATAAATTTCAAGGTGATGATTTACAACATTTGATTTGAATTTCATCTCTAGTTCAATAATGGATGGTAGAGAAAAAGAGGCGCAACTACAACCTCCATAGCCTCCATTATAGACCTCCCCTTCATCTGGCGAGCTTGCTGTAGCTTGGACTGTGTAACGAAAAATTGGAACGGTTTGTGAGCAGTATGTACCACAACCTCCTCTTACAACTTCTCCAAATCGGTTTGTTACTTAAAAAACATTGTCATTGGAGACAACACTCTAGCCGACACACCCTCCTGAACTGGTCTCACCAATAACACAAACTTGCCGCTCGCATTAACCAACCGTTTTACCTTAGTCGCCATTACCAAATTTGACGTAGTGACATGCTCCGTACAAGCATTGATATGGAACTCATTTTCCTCCTTCACAAGATGATACTTGTAAGCTTTACGGTAATGAATCGCATCTCGGTCCTAAAGATAAGGGCTAGCCAATATGACCTGACACACATCCAAAGGAACCACCTCACACATCACCTCGCCAATAAATTTCTCAGAAATTACAAACTTGAATGTACATACTTCGTGACCATCACCTCCGCATCTTTTTGAAACCACCCCAAACCATACGGCTTAGGATGAGCAGTAGTCGTCAAACCCATCTTCCACACCAACGTCTCAGAAATCAAATTTTTCTGACTACCCGGATCCATAATTGACTAAACTCTATTTTACCTGAATACTAACATGAAAAAGCTCTTCCCGACTCTCCTCCTCGGTAGCCAAAGTCCGTTGAAACATAAGTGTAAGCTTAGGATTTAGTTTATCTAAACCCGAAAGGTCAACAACCTCTGCGGCTAGTGCATATTTCTCTTTAGTACGCTTCTCCTCTTTCGGCTGAAGCTCCGGGAGAAATTTCTAACAATAATCGGAAAGATGCCCACTCGCCTTACAATGATTGCAATGAAATTCCTTTGACGATGACCCCTCTCCTTTAGCCTCTCCCTTATGCTCGTACTTCTAACTAGACTTGTACCTCGACTTGATCTTGTCATCTTCTTTGTCACTCTTCAAGTACTTGTCTTCAATGGAAATTGCCTTCACGGTAGCGTCCTCAATATTAGCCACAGTAAAGAGCTTCAACTCTCTCCTAATGGACTCCGACAAACCCCCCGTGTATTTTATGAACACCTCATACTCGTCCACATCAATGTCCAAAACCAAAGCATGGTTATCAAACACCGTAGTGTACTCCTGTACTGATTGCTTAAATTTTTGGCGCAAATTGTGCCATGTATACCATCTCTCTTGCTCATACCAAATCGGATAAAACTACTTTCGCACTAAAACCTTGAATTCTTTCCAACCTAAACTTCTTACATCGTGGCATTTCCAATATGATTTCTACCATGTGAGTGCATGACTTGCGAATTTCAATGTAGCAAAACATATTTGTTGAGCATTAGAGTATTTGTAAACAGAAAAATAGGTCTCTAATCTATCTAACCAATTATCCAACTTCTCGGCATCGATCGAACCGTCGTATACCAGAATTTCAATCTTAAAATTGATACGAAGATTAGGAATACGATTCGATGACTTACCAATAACTGATCGCTCCTCGTCGGATTCGGCAGTACTAGAATTATCAAAAACTGGAATGTCCTCGTCACCATCCACGTTCATAACCCCTTTCTTCTTCAAACGACCTTGTCGTTTCACTGAAGTGGCAGCCTTAACAAGGTTTGTGTGACGCAATTGCTCTACTAACTCCCCTACAATAGAAGTTAGGGCAGAAGCTGTCATTTCCAAAACTGTGAGTCTTTCGTTGGGATTGTCCTTCTTCTTCGAATTAGGTTTGCGATAGATCTTCAGCGGACTCACTAGCTTCTCCCTCGTTTGCTTGAGACGGTCGCGTGTAGAGACCATAAACCACAATCAACCCCCCAAGAATCGAAACTGGAAAACTGATACTACTTAATCTACAATACGATTGAGAAGCTTTTAGTTAGTAGAGGAACACGAAGAACACCAAAATTTGGCAAAATAAAGCTTAATTGCTTAAAAGAAACGAAGTAGATTACAATGAATCACTTCAAAACCCTAGGCTTCTCTCAAAACTCTCTCTAGATCTAACATAAAAAAACTTAAACTTAAAAAATAACTTTAAGTTCCCTTTATATACTTGGGAACTTAAAATACTAAAAGAACACATCTCGAGGCAAAGCACCCCTCAAAAATACAATCACCGCCTCAAGGAAAAAGGCTGAATCGCATATCTGTTCGAACAAAACAAGTTTCTGTTCGAATAAACAAAAGTGTATTCGAATACATTGTATTCGAATAAAACTGATCAGGCTAAAAGGTATTCGAACAGACATGAGTCTATTCGAATAAAACTGATCAGGCTGAAATATATTCGAATAGGAAAAGACTTTATTCGAATACAAAAGAGTTTATTCGAATACAAGTTTCTGTTCGAATAGACTTCTTAAAAAGTAAAAAAAAACTCAGATCCTCCTGGATTAAGAGATATTATTGATTGATGAATTCTCTGTATAAAGTAGGTTCTCAGAGGTTACATAGACTTAACCCTTTAGAAAGTTATATACTATTACTCAAACTCTTCCCATAAACCCTAATGGTATATGGGTTTGTTAGGAGTCCAGTAGGACACCCCAACCCAGTTGGGTTCCTACCTTGGGCCAGACCCAACTCCTAACATATATGACATAAATTTGACAGATTTAAGGATTCATTCTTGCAACGATGAGGTGGTCTGGAATTACAATCTTAGGATTCCCCACTTTGATGGGGAGTTGATATTTTTTGTGAAATTTACTGAGAGATTGAGTGTTTCCCGTTTTTATCCCAATAGAGCAGACAAAACCAGGATTCATCAAAATAAACTAATAAAGTTATTCTTGCAGCCAGTTAAATCTAATGATCCCTGGATACTTATGAACCTCTTTGAAACTGACCTTTAAAATATTTGGTTGGCTTCCTGCCACTACCCCTTTCCCTCTACATTTAACGACTTATGACTGGTTTTTAGCTCATTAAGGAAAGACATAACGCGTTAAGGAGAGCTGTTCTGAGCTTTTTGTGTAAATGGGAGATGGCAGTGTTTATGGGAAAGGGCAGATTATAAGTGCTATTCAATAGGATATTCAGTTACATTTCCCGCTTAATAGAGGTTTTATTATTGTTGGGGTATACAGAAAGCAAAATTAAACTTCAACCAGGGTAACTATCATTCATGCCATTCATGAAATCGAGTTTACAAAATTATAGCTATGTATACTTAATGTATTCTAAATAATGAACGAGCGTCCCATTTCATGCCTTTCATCACCTCATGGTGGTGATGGAGGTTATGGAGGTTGTAGTTACGTTGATGAATAGTAAACATGTGGCTATAATCTAGCAAACAAGAAATGACACAGGTATTTAGCACGAAAAACCTATGAATAGGTTAAAAACCATGACCTCGTGTTTAGGGTTTTGTAATAATGACTTTTATTGCTTGAGGCTGATGATATCTTATTACAAGTTATTTCTAGACTTAGAAATGCTTGATCTTGTGAATAAGAAGCTTGGAGTATTGAGAAAATTAGAAAATATAGTCCTTCTAGTGATTTCCTATATGTTTTTCTGGTCCCTGTCTCTTCTGAAATTTTTTCTTTATATAAGCCTCTTTCGAAGTTCTTCATCGTGCTAGAGCACGTTCACCGAACAATGTGGCTTAGTGGCTGCTGATTGAGTAACTATTGAGTTCGTAAGAAACAAGTGGTTTTGACTTGTTCAGGTTTTTTAGTTTAAATTTGACCCACACTCTTCATCAGTTCGTGGAGTATGTGGCAATGTTGACTAGAGAAGTCGTATGGAGAATGCGTGAGCCTGATATAGAGGTAATTCGAACTAGGGACAACTCAATTTTTGGTAAGATCGAGGGATAGGCCCCTACAATGTGGAAATTTAACATGGCTGGTATCGCAATCTTCGAATAATATCCCGAGCTGGCGATTGCTTGACTCAGCCAAAAGTTTGGCTTCTTTGTCCTGAGGTGTGAGACTGCAACATTCGGACAGCCTCCTGCGAATAATATCTTTTAGAGTTGGTGATCTGGCTGATCTCGATCATGTTACTGTGGTGCATATGGTAGAGATGCTTCTCTTCAGCTTTATCTTCAACCTGGATTACTTTGAGCTGTTTCCTATAGTTACCATCCTTGTATGATTCCAGGTCGACAATATATTCAAATATTTGTCCCTCCTTGAAAATGTACTCGAGCAACCTCTATAAAGCATAGTAATTGTCAGTAGAATGATGGTTTACCTTGTGATACATAAAGTACGGTTGGCTCTCGATTGGCTCCAATGGTCGGGATAGACGGTAGAGCTTATCCTTTGAGAGGAGTGAAAAAATTGTAGAAATTCAAACATTCATTTTTGGGAGGACGGGTTTAACTTGTGATCCGCCTTTCTGAGGGTTACTAGTATTTCCCTTGGCGCACTTCTGGTCGCCCTAACCCTTCTTTGGTTCAGTGTATCAATCTTTAGATGGTCATTTCATGGCTAGGACGGATTTAGTAGATTTATGTCTTTCAGACATCATCCTTTCCAGGTTGACGTAACTAGTGGCCTTGGTGATCATATCCTCTAAGTCGCAGGTTTGTTGAGGAAAAGGTGGTATTTGGCTTTGCAGTCGAGTTAGAGCGCGTTCGTGAAGGCAGTAACAGTTATTTTCTAATTAAGATTGTCCACTTTACGCGCTAGCTCTAAGAACTTCTTTGTAAATGCCTCGAGCTTCTCTCCGTGCGACTGTTTGAGACTGATAAGAGAATATAAATTTTCTTCTTTGTCTCTGTTGTGAGCATACGTCTTGATGAATTACTTTTGCAACTGGTCGAATGTGTATATGGAGTCTTCAGGTAGAGAGTGGAGCCATCAGAGTGGTTCCTCTGGTTCCTCCTGTAGACTTGTGGTGAACAGACGGTAGAGAATGTGGTCAAGATTAGAAGATAGCCCCAATGAATCACGGTATTGTTGAATGTACTCATTTGGATCGGTACCCTTGTATTTACGAATTTTTGGAGTATAGAAACCTTGCGGATTATCAAGATCGAATAGTTCTTTGGCAATTGGACTTTCTTGTAACTTGGTAAGGTCGTCGGTAGTGCCCAGAACTTGTGCTTTGATCGGCTCCTTAATACGCCGATTCATATGCTCTTGTATGACATAGTGACGGGTCGGTTGAGTGGCTTGCTGAGGAGGATACGGAATATGAGTACCGGTACCTTCACTCAAACGATCTCGTGTTGGAACTCGAGGCTGAGATCTCTATTCCTTTTGACATATGGAACATCGGTGACCTCGGGTGATCTCAGACAGAACCTCTACCCCAAATGAATAGAAGGTGGAGGTTCATTCTAAATAATTTTGGAAATAGCTTTGTTGATGGCTCCTTGAGGTCCAAATCTTTCCTGCGCAGAGACCCGAGAGGCTTCTGGCACCTGATCGCAATCTTGTATTAGAGGAGCCTACTAAGTATTATGCAGAGCTTGTAGGGCAGTCTGAATTATGATCATTTGATCTTCATGTGGTTTGAGTGCAGTCAAACGAGCTTATCGTTCGGCGTCGAGCTCCTTCTCTCGAAGCTCTCGGTCGAGAGTTAATTGTCGTTCGAGCTCGTTGCGTTTCTCTATTTCAGTATCGAGATTCTCCCGTAGATCTATAAGTTGTTCCGGCCCAACTGAGGGATCGAGCTTGATTTCGTTAGCTGGTCGCCTCGATGTGACCATGATTGAAATTTGTAGTAGAGTGATTGAATGCCTTAGGATATCATAGAAAAGATTTCTTTCCAACAGACGGCGCCAAATATAATGGCCTAATTCCGTGAGCTCAAAGTGGCCTGGAATTAACTCTTACACCAATGTACCTGTAATAAAATTTAATTGAAAATAAGAAATGACATAGGTGTTTAGCTTGGAAAACCTATGAATAGGTCAAAAACCACGACCTCGGGTTGAGGATTTTTGTAATAGTGACGTTTATTGCTTGAGGCTGATATCTTATTATAAGTGATCTCTAGACTTAGAAATGTTTGATCTTATGAATAAGAAGTTTAATGTTTTGGAGAATCTAGAAAATATAGTTTTCCTGAGGTTTTCTCCTACAATTTTTTGGTCTTTATCTCTTCTTAAACATTTTCATTATATAGGCCTTTCCTGCAGTTTTTCATTGTGTTGGAGCACATTTTTCGAATAATGTGGTTAGTGGCGGGTGATTGAGTAACTGCTGAGTTCGAGAGAGACAGGTGGCTTTAACTTGTTCAGGTTCTACAATTTGAGCTCGACCCACATTTTCTTATCAGTTCGTGGAGTATGTGGCAATGTTGACTGGAGAAGTCAAGTGGAGAGTGTGTAAGTCAGACATGGAGGTAGTTCGAACTGGAGACAATTCAATTTAGGTAAGATCGAGGGGTAGGCTCCAACACTAGCATTCCTCGCCGTGTATTTGTATTTTTTAACACAAAGTCTCGTATATATAGTGTTGATTTAAAATATGCCATAAATGTCAACTTATAATAGCATTCACTAAAAATGTAATCCTTTAAGCGCTATCATATTTATCTTTTCTTGTAGATATATTATCCAAGGTACTCAATACTAGACTATGTCGCATCGAGACTTGTTTAAACTAACTGCGATACCTGACCTATCTCCTCGTGTAATATAAAAAAAAAAGTCGAATCCACATATATTTTGCTCTATAGGGTCTGTCAATAATCCTGCTTAAATATATATATTATAAAGAAGTATATGTAAGTGAGGTATTAAGCACATGGTGGTTAAAGAAATTTTAGTTAGTTTAGACTCTAATATAATCTAGGTTTGGTTTGGTTACATTCTAATATAAACTAAGGTGGTTTATCCTAGGTTCGACACCTATTTGGCATACATCTAGAGATTCAATGAATCTGGACTCTCCACTCAAAATCGATGTTAAGTACTTTGAGTGATTTGTGTAATGGCCAAATTCCGTAAGCTTAAAATGGCTTGGAATTCGCTATCACACCAATAAACCTATTCTAATATTCTAATGGAAAGTAAGAAATGAAACAGATAATTTTAGCGTGGAAAACCTCTGAATAGGAAAAAAGCCACGACCTCGCGTGGAGGATTTTTATTGAAAGTATCTTTATTGCCTGAGGCGGATATCTTATTACAAGTGATATCTAAAAATAGAAATGCTTGAATCTTGTAACTTCAGAAATTTTGATGATTATCGAGAATCTAGAACAAGTAGTATCTAGGTGGTCTCTTGTATAATTTTTCTGGTCCCTGTCTCTTCTGGAACTTTTCCTTTATATAAGCCATTTCCGCAGCTCTTCATCATCCTGGAGCACGTTCTGCGAATAATATGGTAAGTGGCGATTGACTGAGTAACTGACGAGTTTGTGGGAGACAGGTGTCTTTGACTGGATAAGGTTTTTCGGTTTAAGTTCGGTCCACGTTATTGATCAGTTCGTGGGGTAGGTTGGAATGTTAACTGGGGAAATGTGTTAAGAAAGCGTGAGTCTGAAATAGAGGTAATTCAATCTAGGTGAGCTCGACTTTGGGTGAGATCGAGGGATAGGTCCCTACAATCGCCCCCTCGCAACCAAAGTCACGAGTGGCTTTGGCTGAGAAAAGATGAACTTGTAATCTCGATTGAATTTCTTGATAATTGAAATGGAATAATGATGGTAGTGATTGTGTAGAACTTACGGGTGATATGTGAAATAACGTATATTTAATGAGGATGTTGATACTGATGTATGTGACGGTAATGATGCGAAAAGTTGCATCTACAATGAATGATGACGTTTGGTAAAATGTACCTGCACATTAAATGTAGAGTTATATAAATGATACCTGTATTGGATTTTGAAAGCAGAGTATGCTTGTCCTTTGTGAAATTCCCTAAAAAAATTTAACAATGGTGAAGACTCGCAATATGGTCTTTGAAGAGAGGATTACATCTGAAATGCAGAGGTTAAAGTTGAGATACTTCGGTGATTATCCTTGGAGATGTCGATACCCGCTCCTATTCCTTCGACGTATCAAGGCATGTCGGAAGACGAAGCGATTGAAGCTGGGGAAGAGTTCTACTGCAAGTGGAGGTTTCATGTCGCCGTCTTGACAGACGAGGACCGGTGGGCCTGTCTCCGTATTCTTACGGAAGACAGGGTTAGGGCTTCATATGCAGGGATAAGCATAATTGCGGGGCAGTTATGCTAATTTCTTGTATCATCATGGATTCTAAGGTCGGCCCCTCTACATCTCTACCAACTCTTCGGTGGTGGCGGTTTCAGAGGAGGAGGTGATGGTAGTAGAGGAGGGAGACAACTAGTGGGAGTCTGCTTATGCATTTTTATCATGTTTTGGCGCTCAGAGGACCGTTAGTTCAAGAATTTTGTTCTAGCACTAAGTCTACTGCTTGCATAGTTTCCATTTGAAGTTCGATTAGACTTCAACCAAACTCATGTGAGTAAAGCTCTTTGTTAGTTCTAATTTCTGCTTTGTATCAGGGTGATAGATCACTAAAGCAAGAAGAACTGGAAAAGTTGATGCGTCAGTGCGCCTGAATGACCTGTGACTTTTAAAAACTTGTTATCTGTAAAGTACCTAGAGTTGGGTGCTGGGCGGATAATGTTTCTGTTGTATACCTGAAATTGATATACTAAAAAACTTGTTATCTGCAAAATTGTAGGTAATGTTTTTGATATGAATAAAAAGTTGTCATTCAATTACTTGTGTCATGTAGATAGAAAATATCTCTTAGAATCGAACTGAATTATGTAGGATGTATGAAATGAATAGGAGTTTATAAGTATGGAAAACACTATTTTTGTGATGTTCGAACTGAGATAAATACGTGCTGACATTGACGTTGTGGTGTAAGTATGATTATGTTGTATGTTTAAACATGTGAGGGAGAAAAATTGTAGGAAATATATAACACGGAAATTCAAGCTACTACATGTCGATAGAAATACAACTCTTGGTAGAATAAGCTCGACTAGGATAAATAAAGTAAGGTATGTACTGGAGTGAAGGAATAAGTTCAAATAGTCTATTTCAAGATTTTTGGGATTTTATGTTACGAGAATAAGGAGAAAATCACATTTTAAGGGGAAAGTGTGTGAAAAGCGTATAAATAAGGGTAGGATGATTTGTGAAAATGGAGAAGAGATTAGGATGGTACAGACTCAATCTCAGAGGATTTATCATGCCGTAGAAGGACGGTTGGCTATAAAGATTGTTGAAGTGCAAGAGAGAATTTTTGGTGTGCGTGGCTATGATGCCGAGTTGCCAGTGAGGGAGTGTCAGCTCGAAGGATTAGATGTAAGTAGTAGGGAACTTGAGTATGCCCGTTATTTCTATGAGGTATGCTTTCGTGAATTGGTGAGGGATCCGGTAGATCGAGAAGAGATGGTTGGTTTGATTGCCGAGGTTGAGATCGAATTTGAAGATTGGAGGACTGACGAATAATGTGATCGGATGTTGTTGTTCAGGTTATTTAAGGTTGTTTTAGACGTTGTGTAAACTGTTTATCATAAGTAAAAATAAGTTGGTTGAATGTAACAGAAAAGATGTAAATCAATTGGATCCTCTATAGTTGAAAATGTAGTTTTGAGGCTGTTGTGGCAAATAATTTTGAATAATTTTGAAAATTTTCTCAATTTTGAAAATGACATCATTATCACTATAAGTATGATAAATAAGGACAGAGAAACAAAAATGAGAAAATGCATAACCTTCTAGTTTTGTTTTATATGTAAAACTACAGAAATCTGATATCGTATAGGGTGAGTCATCATGAGTGTGGGAAGGTCAGAAAAAGATTTGGAAACAGGAGAGAAAAATAGGTTAAAACATGAGGGGAGGGGTAATGATGGAAAGGCAATTCTATTGAAAAGGTACAAAACGTCTGACATGGATAGTGGAAAGGACGCCTCGATTCCAAAACTGAGGATGGGTCGTGCGAGGCGCAATAACTACCAGCCGCTAGAGAGAGAAAGGATAAATAATGTTTCTTCCTTATCATTCAAACTTTTTTCAACTTCTGAAAATTTGGAGAGCACAGAGAGAGCGACACGAAAAGATTGCAGGGGATTTGATAAGGAGTTATCTGAAGGTGATCAACGGTCGAAGAAATTGAAAGACACTGGATCACGCAGGTGGCTATACAGCAGCGTCGTGAGAGAAGGATTTGGCGCTACTGGGAATTCTAACTCAGACACTGAAGGTTATTAGAAATGTATGCAGTATATATGTGTTTGTGCAAATCGTAATCATTTTTTAAGCAGATCTTAAAAATTACTATTTATGGCAATCTATGTATTTTTAAATATACACAGAATATACTAAAGTTAATGTTGTACGTAAATGATCGATGTATACAAAATAATGATAGATACCTGAACTTGTATGTAGGTCGAGTGTGAGAGGCAATTGTCTAGGGTTGAAAACTTGCCCGTAAAAATTGTTATTGAGATGGACAGTTCACCTGTTAACGAGGTGTCGACCTCTGGTCGGACGATTGAGTCTACATACATCCCAGTAGGCAGTTTAGGGGTTGTACGGTAGCGGCGGAGGAAGAGTACTTGTATCTGTTGGCTGACTTGGAAGTGAAAAAACGAGATAGAGGTATAGATGAATCGATCTCGTTAGAATATTTTGATGGGAGTGTTCGGAGTGACTTTCCAGAGGGTTTTTTGTGTTACCTGTCTCAATTAGAGTACTGGATGAGTCTTCCCCTTACCAATTTGGCGAAGGGGATTATGAATACAATTGGGGAATATTTTGTTCAATTGAACGGGAATATGTGGGAGGTAATAACTGTTTGCGATTATCTGAATAAAAAATGGGAAAGAGAGGGGAAAGTGAGGAGGATAACCCCTGAGGACGTTTTGCAGTTTTATGGGGTGAAGAATTATAAGGCCAGTAGTGGGGCATATTTTTGTGCCAGCGCAACTCGGCGTCGCTTCTTCGATCTAAATTCAGTAGGTCGAACTTGGAATGACAACGTCATATGGGTGAAGGGTAATTGCCTTCAGAGAGATGACGAAGAACCTTTAGACCTTCTGTTTAGAACTGTAAAACAAAGTAAGTATAGCCATGCATAGATAATATTATTGTTATATTTGAACTGATGCATGTAATTGATAATAAAAATGTTGTGCATGGCAGGTGTGAAGTTCCCCGTGGAGAGGAAAGAGTCATTGTTGGATGAAGTTACGAAAGAGGAGGTTGAGCTCGAATTTGTGTTGGAAGGACTTGGCCTTAGTAGAAAAAAGAGGGTTGATAGCATGTCGAAGAAAGTTCAAAAAGCTCAGTCGACCAGGTTGATGGCGGGTGCTGATGAAGGGAAGAAGCAAATATCTGGTGGGGAAGGTCGAACCAACTCGGGCAAGACCCCTAGGATAGATAGCTCGATTCAGCCGGAACCCATTACGTCGAGCAAAATAGCTCAAAAATATCTTAATAAACGGATGTTAAAGACTCCGCCGATGTCTGGTACCACTGGGAGTGGTGAGGTTGTGAAAAAGGAAAGGAGAAGGATCAAAACTTCAGGGAGGTCAGGGGAAAAGGTCATTGAAGAGCGACCTTCTGCTGAGGACGACCTCAAAGCAGTGGAGGAAAGGGCTAGGCTGACCGCTGTTCAAGGTGAAGAGGACGTGAGCAAGATGGTAAGTTGTTTATGTTTTATCATGTGGCTATAATCTAGCATCCATAGCATAAACATCTCTAGTTCAAGATGTAATAGTTTCTCAATAAAGACTTTTTTCCGTCTCTCAAACTCATCAACGTAACTATAACCTCCATAGCTTTCATCACCACCACCACCACCACCTCCCATTACAATGAGTTAAACTTCAAACTTCTCGATTACAACTCTGGATTGACTTGAAGCCCTGACGATACCGTACAAGCGAGGTGTGGTGAAACTAGTAAACGATTTGTTGTTCTTGGAAGAGAAAGCGAAGGTTACAAGAGAGGATGTTGATGGAGATCCTTTTGGTGATGAGAAGAGAGGGCTTAAGAATGAAAAGAATGAGAATAATCCATTTGTATTTGTGAATCCGTCGGACCCAACGTTTCCAGATCGGTTTCGGATCGGTTTTGGGAGCAGGTCAGTCCGAGTTCAGGTTTGGAAACTTAAGACCTGACTTTTCCGGGTCGAATCAGATCTAAGCCTGAACCCAGACCGATTCGACCCATGAACAACACTAGTGAAAAGTGTGGTGTCATTACTAAAAAAGCTTTGAAGAACTAAAAATAAACAAACACAACTTATTGTGAAATTTGACTTAATATAGCCAAAATAAGTCAATTAAGTAAAATAAGCTAAAAAACAAACATAGTACAGTTATAAATTCAGAACTTGTCCAAAATTTCATTAGTTTTAACTTGACACGAGTTGGTAAAACTGATCTACTTGTACAATAAGTAAGTCTTGTTTAGCAGATCTCGACATTCTGGAACAAAAACAAACCTCACAAGCCGAGTCATAATCTGTCCGTAGAATTACAAATACGACCTCAACGGACAAGCGAGGAACTAGTCCTCATCCATCCCAGCATTCGGCGGTCTTTTAGGGCCACCAGCTTGTTTTGCCATAATGATCTGCAATGACGAAAGATAGGGAATGCCCAATATGAAATAAGTAATGGAAACTTTCACAACAGAATGGAGATGGATGCATGGTGGCTACTTACCTGGTCTACTCGAAGTACAGTGCATGCAGCATCAGCAGCATATTTGAGAGCAAAGAACCTGTTAGAGCACAGGAACGATTTATATCATCATCTATCAGGGAGTGTATTTAGGTTCTATACTTTTCTACAGTGAACATCAGACATGTTTCTACAAAATACAAATATGCTCTACATCAGAATGAAACTTTGTTTTTCATATTCTGGGATAATATTAATTGAACAAAGCCACAAGTAAAACAGCAAAAAAGTCAACGACAGACCAAGACTTGTTATAGATCACATTGCCTATCCAACATTTGAATCGGGAATCATGATGTGGTAACATCTCTTTTTCTAATGAGCTCAGAGAGAGTTAACTCCAGTACAGTAATTCAGCATGCTAACTAGAGACGAATCATTTACTCGACATTCCATCAATTCAAGTTTTCTAAGGCATTTGCTCTAGCTTAGCATACAAAATACTCCCAAGTCCCAAACAAAATATTATCAGCACAGTATGAGTTATACTAGCCAGTGGGTGCCTATGCTGTACTTGTTACTTATGCATAGTCGTGTTCTGGGTATTAGGTATTGCACAGGTATTCCTGGTCTGCATGTGCCTTGTATAAAAAGAATCATTGGAAGACATAGATGCAGGTTCATAGTACTGTTAATTGACATTCGAACTTATAAGTTAGTGTTATATCCAACAAAATTCTTCCGATTCTAGAAGCCACTAGTGAGTATTGACTTCTGCAAGGAGATACCAGCTGTCAGTGAAGTTAGGGATCAGTATTACAGACAGCAGTCTTTTTTTTCAAAATTGCATTTCTTCAAGGATACGAAGTTGGGGTAGAATGAAAGCTTGAGTCATGCAACTACCCCGTGACGCCTAAGAACAACAGTTTCTTTGAAAGTTTACTATGAAGAATTTGGTAAGGAATTCGATGGTAACATACCAAGACACATTCCCAAGTATATGCTTTATGAATAAGATGATAGACTATTATTATGAAAAGATAAATGTAACTCACTTAGTGACGTGGAGATCCCAAATACCCATGGTACTCGCATCCTTGCAGACACCTTCATCCAAGTCAATACCCATTTTGATGTTTCCTGCCGCATGTTCAGCATACAAGGACGATATGATCTCCATTGCGTTGAGCCCTGCATTCTCAGCCAAGGTTTTAGGTAACATCTCAAAGCTTTCAGCGAATTTGCCAATAGCATACTGGTCCAATCTGTAATTAAAATAGTAAATTACCCTACAATCAGTCACACTCCAAAAAATTGACAATAATACAGTATAACTTCGATAAATTTATACTCGATAAATTAATAATCGTGCTTAAATAATAGATTTTGCCGGTCGTGACTTGGGCCCAACTACTAAATTAATAAATTCACTAAATTTATAAGATAATATATTTTCAAAGTTACCTTATAGACTCGTCTATGTCCCGATCAACATATAAATTAATAATTGCGAAGAAGTACATATAAAATCGACTATGATGGTATTCAATATCGTCGCCTAACTGACTTGCAAGTTAAACTTGTCGGAAACCCATTGCATCAATTCCTTTTGAGTGAAGGTAAGATGTTCTTTCTTGTACTCGCACAACGCTTTACACATCCTCATTAGTCATTGTTGACTTCTTAATACCTTTCAGATGGGAAGCCATTATATGATGTTTAGAGTTATATTTTGATATGAGCTTGTGTGTGATTAAATAAAGTTTCTATTAAATTAAGTGCATTGTACTTGTGCATACAATGTTTATTAAACAAAGACTACACTTACTCTTTAGTTAATTGAATGAGGAAAACAGATAAAATCAAGTTGGTTTAAGGAGTATGCATACTTCATTTAACCTTTAGTTAAATTAATAAGTAGAGGAGGTTGTGGTACATACTGCTCACAAACCGTTCCAATTTTTCGCTACACAGTCCAAGCTACAGCAAGCTCGCCAGATGAAAGGGAGGTCGTATCTCCAACAATTGCCCTTGATTATACAGTATAAGAAGGGAGTGGACAACAAAATGGCTTATTGTTGTTGGTTTTTATGCAGAGACAGCCTTTTGTTACGTCAGGATATGATGATCCTAAAGGGCGTAGTGGGTTTCGCCGAAAATTGCTGCCAGGCAAGACATGTGTTCGTTTGTATTCATTTCGAGTTGGGAAGAAGGGTCAGCTACCTCGTACGTCGAAGTGGTACAACAGGGTAATGAGAAGTGCCACATTCCCACATATCCAGTTCCAGTTTGAGCAGGAGCTCAAGGCTCCTAAAGAGGGGAGCCATGATCCAGGAGGATCTGAGTTTTTTTACTTTTTAAAAAGTCTATTCGAATAGTCTTTCCCTTTTCGAATACATTTCAGCCTGATCAGTTTTATTCGAATAGGCTCATGTCCGTTCGAATACTCTTTAGCCTGATCAGTTTTATTCGAATACAAATTATATGTATTCGAATACACTTTTGTTTATTCGAACAGAAACTTGTTTTGTTCGAACAGATACGCGATTAAACCTTTTTCCTTAAGGCGGTAATTGTATTTTTGAGGGGTGTTTTGCCTCGAGATGCATTCTTTTAGTATTTTAAGTTCCCTAGTATATAAAGGGAACTTAGGGTTATTTTCAAGGTTAAGATTTTTTATGTTAGATCTAGAGAGAGTTCTGAGAGAAGCCTAGGGTCTTGGAGTGATTCATTGTAATCTACTTCGTTTCTTTTAAGCAATTAAGCTTTATTTTGACCAATTTTGGTGTTCTTCGTGTTCCTCTACTAACTAAAAGCTTCTCAATCGTATTGTGGATTATCCTTACTCTTCTCTCATGTCTAAGTTATGATTAACTGATAGAATAGAGTATTATCCAACACGTTATCAACACTGCGAAGAGCTAGTGGATCAGAAGGGATAAAAAAGGCTCTCTAACAAACATTTTTTTAGGATTTTTTAGCATTGCAGAGAGGTAATTTTTATCAAATTTTGATTTTTATATATTAATTACTTGATCTATCATATAGGAAATGTAGATCTGTGTTTAAGAATTAATATGTATATTTTCAAAATTATTAAGGCTATTTTAATGTTTTTTACCCTTGTGAAATGTTGTTTTCAAACTAAAATAGAGATCATTGTAGTTATCGGATTGACGCACTCTTAATTTTGTTGCGTAGCCTACTCCACAACGATCACATCCATATATTGCACGTCTCCGGGAGATGTCCTTGTTGCCGGGAAAAGAGCATAGAAACTGGGCAATTCACGGCCAAAAATTAATTTTTAAACAACGTATTACGTCATGCTCACGTCAGCTAGGGTTTTTTTATTTTATTTTTAAATAATTATTAAATCGTGATGACGTCATGAGATTCAGATCCATTTCTTGGAAACTAGACCTGGATTAAATCTGATTTGCTGACGTGGCAGGCATTGTTGGGTCCACAAGGACACGTGGCAGTGGGACCCACCATGTTGACGTAGCACGTGGCAGGCAATGTTCGTTGACACGTGGCAGATAGTCAACCCGGTCCATGCCTTGACTCAGACCAAGTCAGACCGGTTCAGACACCAAATTGGCTTTAAAAAGATCATTTTTTGGTCAAATTCAATTAAAAAAAAATTGAAAAATTTCTATTGACTGGACCTACCCTTGGGGGGACCCATTTTTAAAAAAATTTATAAAAATATTTTTGGGAACAGGTGACTTGTATAGGAAAACTGACTAACTTATATGTGATATAAGAAAATTGATTAATACATATTTAAGTATCTTACGATAGCTAATAGGATATTAATGGTATTCCCCTAGTGTGACGTCGAGCAAATCTACCCTATCGTTTTGAATTCTGACCTTGGATATATGTTCTATATATCCTTATATAGCTACACGTCAAGTTTCGTTAAAAACAAAATTGGTTAAGGGGGCGAGAAGTACTAGTTTCGTCTCCACATTTGATGTTTTCTTTTGGAGACAAGGTATTTACTTAGTAGATTAAGGAAGAAGTTGGTCCAAACCTCCTCATGACAAAATAAGTTTTATAGCTTGGTATCTTGGACCCCGGTTCATGGGCTATCCACAAGGGATGTTCATGAGTTCTCCTTGCCATAGGAAATGCCAGGAGACATTTCCTTGCAATGCGGGCCGCCTTTCAGATAGAGCTGAATGTAGGCCCGTTATGCCCCCGCCATGGCCCATGAGCCAACCGAGACACACCACCCCTTTAAAAATGGACTATACTATCCGAGTTTCCCCCTTATATATATCTAAAACCAGGCATATTGAGCTACCCTGATCCGCTGCCAGGACAGGTGTGTTATCCGTACCTCGTGCCCAGTTACGAGTGATTACGCTGTAGGGATTATTGAGGGAACCTTCAGCGTTGTTGCCTATTCCGAATACATATTCGATGACCCTTCACGAGTATCGAGGATGATCTGGATGTCACTCTAACATCCATAGGTATATTACATTCCACAGGCGGCGGCGCACCTAGTGATAAGGCTTGTGCATGCCAGTCGTACGTTCATGTACGCCGCACGACCTCATATCCCACTGTGCTCCGGGCATTGTAGTGGTGCCCCCAAGCCGAGCCGTGACACCTGGGATACTAATTATCCTGACCAGGGTCAGAGATAATATGAAAAACCAAGACTAATTTAGAATACGACTGGGAGTCATATCTAAATCACGGTTAAATGTCAAAGACAATAATCAGAGATCATTGGGAATTGACTTAGTCTTATTTTCTAAGAACTTGGAGTTTGAGAAACCAATTTTACGTATCTAAATGCAATTAGGTGTTACTTGATAACATTTAGAGATATATAGACACTAGTAGCAACCTATAGTATCCTAGAATGTTAGTTCAAAGACGAGTAATCTACCTATTTTATGAACTCAGACTTCGGGGTAGGACCACTTGTCAGCTATACATCTAATAACCCTCATAATCGTAGCAAATATGGTCATTTGGCTAGAATATACAAACCTTATAGAACTTTATGGATTATAACACCCAAGTCATTAGAATGAGGAACGCAATATCTAGTAGTTTTGAATAACTGTCTTAGCTAAGACCCTATTAAAATGTACTTTAAAGTTAAGATCACCATTTTACGGGATAAAGTTGGGATTTGACGCTTAATAGAAACTCATGAGTATAAAGCCATGAACAGGGTTCACTTGAAAGTAATGATTGGGAATCATGTACTTCATTGCACTATATACTATGAACCACAAGTAATGATTGGAAATGCACCTACACAGTTTATCACAAAATGCACATACACTTTAGTAACCTTAAGACATGGAGGGAACTAGTTTATCACAAAATGCACCTACACATCTGAACGTTCCGGAGGAATTAGTCCTGCAAACAAATCTGAGGCTCGCACTTAGTGCAAAGCACTGTGGAAGTAAATATTATGAGTCGTAGAGCTGCAGAATACGAGACAAATATGATTAATGGTATAGTCGGCTCATCGAGGATTGGACCACCCATCGACGAGGCAATAGTAGTTACGCGGCCAGTTGATGTATTACGAGACAAGCCCAGGGTGGCACATGCGTATGATAATAAGAAGATATCGATCTATTAAAAGTCTGTAATTGCACAACGTAAGATCGTTCAGTAGAAATTTGTCGACAAGGTATTCATATTCCCTGGTGTTTAGCATCAAGGATGAGGATTCAAAACCACTTATTGTAAACGATTGTGTTATTATACATTGGCCAAAGTGGGTGTTTGGAATCTATGCGGAGATCACCTTACTAACATAATGCGAAGTGATACCATAAAGCCTATCGGTTACAAATGGGAATGGTACAAAAACATGATTAACTCGGAGAGATAATTAGGTGAAGACAAGATTAGTTGCCCAAGAACTCTTTAAGAGATTTGGCATCGATTGCAATAAGACCTATCATCCGGTTATGGACGATATAATGTTTCGGTACTGATGAGTCTATCAAGTTGTCTAGGACAAGCTAGACATGCATCTTATGTAATTATCACGATCTATATGGGAAACTAGATACAGATATCTACATGAAGCCACCTGGGGAGTTATAAGCTTTTGGAAGCAATTAAGCCCGATACACGAGGTGTGTACGTAATAAAACTGAAAAAGGTATTGTTGACTTGAAACAATTAGGGCATATATGACATAATAAGTTGACTGAGTATTTGAAGGTCAGACTTTACAAATATCATTATCTGTTCATGCGTTCTTATTAAGAACACAAATATTAGCTTAAGTCATCATAACAGTGTACTAAATGATTTAGATATCATTAAAACTCCGGGGGAGATCGCGAGAGCCGCCGAATACCTTAGGAAGGAATTCGAAATAAAAGATCTTAGGAAATCAAGTATTGCCTCGATTTGCAGATCGAACATCTTGGTAGTGGCAGACTCATACACCAAGCAATATATAACGGAAGAGTTATCTAACACTTCGGTATGGATGTAGCACGTCGTTTATTTCGCGTTCATTACTTGGATGCGGACAACATCTTCCACTATCCTAGTGGGAGGAGAAACTCTTAAGACCGTGATGCCATAACTAGGAGGTGTTTTGCAATAGTTAGTTGGGTATACTAGACCCGATGACTCATTCGCAGTGAAGTGTTTGGTTTGCCATAGTTCTGTCCTACCCAAACTGGAATGAGATCAAGCACATTCTGAGGCATCTGATCGACATAAAAGACTCGGGTATGTTCTACTCAAAAATGGTAAATGTAAAATTATAAGGTACGCCGATAAAGAATACTTGTCAGACCCACATAAAGGTCATTGTCATATGGATTATGTGTTTATGTACGGGGATACAACAAACTCTTGAAGATCGAGGAAGCATATGGCGTTAATAACATCTTTAAACCACAAGGAAATTCTTCACTTCATGAAGCTGGCAGAGAATGATGGTTGCGCTCCAAGATACATCACATCAACTGAAGTTGTGGTATGTTTTATCCAAGATAAAGTATCGACTATGTGTGAAGACAACTCGACTTGCATCATTGAAGTCAATGGCAATTTTATCAATGGCGACAGAACGAAACGCATTTCACAAAAATCATTCCATACATATAAATTACAAAAGCGAATGAGATTGACGTTATTCAAAACATTTCAGAAGACAACTTTGCAAATCTATTCGCGAAGATTTTTGTACCACTTACGTTCAAGTAGCTAGTACACGGAATCGGTAGGCGAAAATTTTTATTCACCATTATCTTAAGGAGATACATCTCAGGGGAGATCAACGTCAGGGGGAGTAGTCCCGACCTGACGTGGACACATGCGTGTTGTACTCTTTTTCCTGATAGTGCAGTTTTTATCCTAGGAGGTTTTACTGACTAGAGGTTTTGATGAGGCAACGTATACGCGACCACAACCCATACGGGGCATAGGATTGTACTCTTTCCTTGCACAACTTTTTGCCCAAAGGGGTTTTGCTAGGCAGAGATTTTGATGAGACAAGTCGTCCTAGTATGGAACACCCCAAGGGGAGTGTTAGGAGTTGGGTCCAACCCAAGGTGGGAACCCAAATGGGTTGGGGTGTACTACGGGACTCCTAACAAGCCCATACATATACCATTAAGGTTTATGGGGAGTGTTTGAGTAATAGTATATAACCTTCTAAAGGGTTAAGTCTACGTAAACATCCTATATAGAGAATTCATCAATCAATAATATCTCTACTCTTCTCTCATGTCTATGTTATGATTAACCTATACAGTCAATTCTATAGAAAATCCTCTTGAAGGGAGTAACAGCCACACCACAGATCCTCCCATAGTCTGAAGTCATTCCCTCTCCTTATAAGTTATAATTAGAATAGACAGCACAAATAAAATCATCTCTACTCAATACTCCAGATGGAGCAATGTAAGTAGGCCTAACTTTCCGTATCTCATATATAGCGCCATTTAGAATTATCAGTAAGACAAATATTAAGGACCGAGTCAATTCCAAACCATCAATCATGTCATATTATCTACTCAAGGATCAAAGTACTAGAAGCTTAAACCGGGATCCAAAAATTCATATCTGACTAGTGTCCACTGCCTCATCTAGGGTAAAAACTGATTATACAATCGGGCTGAAATGCTAAATCATTGGTCAAAACTATCGCATTCCAGGGCTAAGGAACATAGATAAGATAAAAATAGGAGAAGTGACAAGAGTGACTCAATTAAATGGAAGCATTTTGTGAAACACAAGATTGAAAAATATCAATTACAGACCAAGTAAATTATTATTTTATCAAAAAATGAGTTGAGCACACAATAGTTTTTCAATAACAGCATAAGCTTATAACTGTCTTAATGTAAGAATTGCACAAAGCAAGCGTAACAGCATAAATATATCAACCTAGAAGAAAAAACTACCAGTAGATACGCGAGGTTTACATGAAAGTTTAGGGGGGAACAGAGGCAAAAGTAACAAACATGAATCTTACCCAGTTTCTTTAAACGAGAACTCCTTCAGTTTTCTTGCTATTTCAATTTCAGTTGCGGCAGCACCGGGAACTATGCGGCTGTCTCTGCACATTGCCTGACACAAAATTGAACTAATAAACCGACAATATCAACTTCAAAGATTGCCCCAGATATAAATATTGACACAGCTTTTTATTATATGAAACCTAAGCATTGCGATAAGATGTGAACTCCCTAGGATTATGCCCTTTTTTAGACTATTGTGAAAATTAGACGTACCAAAAATATTCTAAATGATATCCAATTCTATACTTGTATCTAATTCCACCGGTGATTTCACTTACCAAACACACCTTATAGATGATGAAAATAATACTGGACAAAAAAATAAATCTGATAAAGAAGCACCTCTGATTGTCCTGTTTTCTAGATTAGTACCTCTCCTTCCAAGGACATCCGGTGCAAATTTTACTTCCATTTAGGATGGGGTTAATCTAAAGGAGTTAAATATGCCAACTCCCTTGTATGATGTCTTTTTTTAGACAACTTTTACTGTACACTATTTCTATACATATGTTGAAAATTGCATAGTACACTATTTTTATCCATGAAGTACCCGTGAAGATAATAGTATTGTATCATAATATGCAGATAAATATGAGGCAGACCAAGTAATAAGAAATATCCATGGTATCAGTATACTATGGGGTACGATAAACATGTAGTATTCTTGTCTAGGTATTTTAGAAAATAGACATAATTAAAAAACTTTTGATAATTTTTTGCCTGCCTTGGATAGGGCCAAAATGATTGGCTAGTAATCTTTAATTCCTCCCAAACTGCTGTACAAACAAAGAATTTGCCAGTATATGTTATTTCTTGTGGTGGACACTCTCCAGTGACTTTCCAATCTATATATTTATGGTACGGTTAACTTTTCAGCTCATCGCATATAAGAAGATTGAGCTGCTCCTTTTGTACTTCTTGTTTAGACTATAGCTCAAATGAGTGTTTTAATTCAGAGTGTTCCTCTTATATTTTATACTAGCATACCAGCAAAGCTTGCCATGGATTAGTCTACGTGCCTTTGGCCCCCATCCATAAAAGCTGACTAGCCTTCAGCTCTATCATTAGGGTTTGTTTTTTTCCTTTGATGGATAGACGCCTAGTTGCCCTTGATATTTTGCACATTATAACTAAAATACTCTACCTATTTTCTGTCTTTCCATTGTTGAACCGGAACTGCATCTTGTCCTTCTATTTATGACATTTTGCCAATCTATATGGATTATACAGCATCTCATCCATTGTTTGGCGTGTGTTTTAAAGATAGACCATCTTGCTTCAAATAATAGATTGGGGTACTACAGTTTCTCATGTATAATTTTTTGTATATCATTTTTCAAAAAATTTACCCCGTGCCATGTTATATTCTTATCCCTGATTCCTAACTATAACGATAGAGCATAGAGAAAATATTGGTTTGTCAAAAAAGAAAAAGGAACAGAAACTCATGGTATGTTCTGTTCTATTGAAATACCTTGTAGGTATTCACACCATCATCAACTGCTCTCTCAAGATCATCCAATATACTGTCAGTGCTTCCTCGTAAAACCAAAGTGGATACAGAGTTTCCACCCTCTTCGTTTTTCACAATAGTAACCTGTGGGGAAAAGAACATAGGATTAAGTTCCTTAGCAGTAACAATCAATCCAATTACTATACCAAAAGCCTTAGACATGGCTAACTGTGGTAATTTACCCGAGAACCGCCAATTTCCTCCACGGAAACAGAATCTGCATATCCTAAATCATCTGGATTTGGCGGGCAAAGCTTCAACTGCCATTATTGTTACACAAGTATATTAGCAAATGATCAAAGATGTACCTCAAAAACTTTTGTGAAATAAACTTACTAGAGCAACAGCACCAGTTGTACGACAAAACCGACGCAGTTCAAACTTTGAAGCAACTTTTAAGACCATGAGCCTGAAAATGGAATTTATGGATTATCAGTAGTATAATTGTGTTGTTGTTTTATTCATTTTTTGGTATTATATTTTTTATATAATCAGCCATGTTATTGTCAGCCATTAAATGAATAACTTTTTGTTTTTGAAAGACAAGCCGGTTTTATAAAGGGATCCATAACCCTGAGTTTTCAACTCCATGGGTTTCAAACCAACGACTCCTCTCTTGGTGGAAAGTCACAACCACCACTGGGTCAAGAACCCAATGGCCCATTAAATGAATAACACACACACACACACACAGTTATACATATACAAAACATTCAGAAGCAGGAAGTAACAAACAGAACTTATGTGTTGTTACAATATATTGTGGTTTGTCGAGACATTTCATCGATTTAAAAATATGAATATCTGATGATATATCATATTTTTATCTTAACATATTAGAAATATCCTACTATATCATGGTCTATCTGCACTAATACTACTAGGTTGTTTGTGCACACAAGCGCGCACTATGCGTTGATGAGTCCTAATACGTGATTTTCTTTACAATCTAATTGATTTTCGCTCATTTGGTGCATCGTTCATTAATGTTTTAGCATACATAAAATCCCTGCCACAACTTTCTCAAATAGAATCCCTCTTTTGCCCCCTCTCTCTCAGCATCACACGTCGGAACATGTGTGCGTTAACATTAACATATTCATGGCAAAGGTAATAAATGCATTACAAAAGTAGTGTAGAATATTTTACTGCTTGAAGCATTAAATAGAAGCCAAGATCCAAAGAACTTTCTAACCGTAAACTTGTTCTTTGTCTTTTTTTCTAACAAAACCACATACCTGTTGAAAACCCGCAGTTTCTCTTATGACACAGTGAAGACCAATGTGGGACCCTCTCAAAGTGCAGACAAAGGTGGGACCCTCTCAAAGTGCAAATATATTTACCCTTGCAACGTTGAATTGACTCTTCTCTCTGCCAAAGGTATTCGCCCCACTCTTTTCCATTACCCACAAATCATCTGCAAGGGGGACTCAGACATTTCTTTTATTTCTACAGAGTTATTTTTATTTTTTAGAGACTTTTAATTGTTATTGGGTCCCACAATTTGTTGGCAAATTAATTTTACTGTGATTTTTCAAAGATTGTGACACTTATCAGGTAGTGAAGAAAAGTGAAAGGATAATCAACTCAACCCAAGCTGTCGCGGCGTTATTTACAATTACCATGATCCGGCACTGTAGGCTCACCACGCCAATTTATAGATGTAGAGATTCAGGAGCTATTGACAATATTCGAGTAAAATTCAACTGTCTCCATTATCAAGTGATTGCACCAAAACCCAAGTTCCTTTTGGATTCCCTTACTGTTTTCAATATAATGTCATAGGACCAATTCAAAGACAACTCGTTTTCAATTTCATTCTTATTGATTTCGCTTACAAATCAGAATCTACATACACATTGCGATACGCTGCAATAATTTATTTCCATGCATCCAGATATATATATATATATATGCAGCCAAATTTGAAAATTGGTTTTATGGATACCAGGTGTCACATGGATTATGACTGTCTGTCACACCACGCAATTGTCCAGAGTCTTGGGCCTCTCAGACAAGTAATGGATTGCTACAAGATTTTTGGCAACATAATGTCAAGTTAGAAAAATAAACTGAAAATAATCTTCTTACTTGTAACGTTCGCAGAAATGCAGTGCCATCTCCCCAACTGCAGCTCCACTGACAATAACTTTGGCACCTGAGTCTGCAACTGCTTTAATAAGCTCCTCAACTTTAGCTTCCTCTGTTTTTGCATAGTTCTCTAGCTGCAAAATTCCAACATGACATACTATATTTTAGCAAAAAAATATCATTTGAGTTTTGAAAGGAAGAGGAATTCAAAACAATAGCTGAAAAAGCTTAGAAAATTAAATTGCTACATCAACAATATCTAATAGAAAGTTGCAGAGTTTCACATGTCGGTGTCGAGTTTCGAATAATTTTACACACTACATAGTTAACAACCCATAATACTTTGTTACAAACTGAAGAAGTTTTTAGAGATTATAAATTCCCATCTAATATGTATCCCTGACATTGAAAAGCTGCTGTTCTTATGCTACATAACAGTTCTACAAGAGGCTACAAAAACAAAGAACCTTTTTAGCATGCACATACTATGGTCAAATAAGCTTAAAACCAAAATTATAGATTTTGTGCTTCTGTTTCGTGTATCACTCGCTACCGCGTAAAAGACATAAATTTTTGTAACTCCTAAGTATTTAAGAGAATTGAAAGTGCTCAGTTTGACACATTGTTCATGACCGAATCGAGACGAGTAGATACAAGAGGAAGAATCTACAAAAACAACAAGGCCACTAAAAACCTCTATATGTTGTTGCCTTGGTTCAAGTTGAGGAAATGACTGCAAAAAAGGAAGCAAAGTGAAGTACAGTAAAATCCCTATAAATTAATAGCCTCGGGACCAAGGAAACCTATTAATTAAGCGAGGTTTTAATTTATCGGTAAATTAATAATTTGTCGATTAATTAATAACTTATTAATTTATCAAAGTATTACTTATTTATCCAATCAAAGTTGAAGATGATAATTCTGTTTTGGAGTCCGTTCCGCACAAAGAAGCTCTCAAAGCGACAATGACATTGAAGAATTTCTTGTTCCAACACGATAACACCACACTAGGACTTCTTGGCGTGTTATAAAAAATCAGAGATGAGATCCAACTCAACATCAATTTCAAGAAAAAAAAGTAACACTTAAGCTCATATTTTAAGGTATCTTCGTCCATGTGATATGTATTTAGCATTAGCATATTATTAATTTAAGTGGTAAGTGGGACATATATAAACCTTTAAGGTGCTTTTGTATTATGTATTATCTTCTAAATTTAGCAAATTTATTAATTTAGTCCATTGGCTCAAGTTGGCAAAAAATATTAGTTAAACGCGATTATTAATTTTTCTCGTATTATTTTATCGGAGTTCTATTGTATCCTCAGTTTGCAGCAATAACAGATCCTTCTGGCAGAAACTATCCACAAACGTAAGACTCCAAAGAACTTTTCGTGTACCAAAGTTCAAATAAACATGGCAGTGGACCCAACATGACACACTCGTAATTGGGAAAATGTCTTCATCAGATTGCATGAAGTCTCGGAATATGCCAGTTAACCAATAAAGGAAGTATACAGTTATGGTTACGCCTCAAGGACTAACTTAAATCTCAGAAAAGTTGACGAAACGACGTGCTTGGATGATAGGAGTTAGGTCATTGTTAGTGCTCAAAGTTCATGTGGGGCCTCGTTACTCGAACTAGACTCCCTCATTGTTACTGCTCAATGATTCACAAAAATAAAAGAGGCATATCAAAAAAGTTTTGATAAAGAAGAAAAATAGCTTTTATGAGCAATGTCTGTAACACCCTCAATCTAAAAATTGACCAAATGGTGAAGAATAGAGCTTTATGAGGAATAGGATAGAGAACATCAAGTTTAGTCAAACTACTCATACAACATCATTGTTACCTCAGCAGTGAGGATATATTCTTAACTTTGATGGATACCTATATAACTCCGATAGGTAGGGGTACGTCTAGACCACGTAATCTTGGAAGGCCCTGGTATCTCTTACAACTCACAACTGAGATAGGTATAGGGGTACTTTAAGACATAACCTTGGAATACCAGGAATCTGTGCAATACCATGAGTTAAGATCGAAGACAATTAAAACTGGAAGAAAATATGTTCCACTTTGACTAAATACATCCTGAAAAAGAAAGATCCCCCAAGGGAAGCCAAAGATATGCTTCAATTTATAGGTAAAGGTTAACAAACAATCTAGCAATTCTCAATAGCTTCTGTGCAGCTGAACTTTTAGCTTCTTTGAGTCATTTTCATGAGTTTCTATTTTATTAGGACGAAGCTAAAGGGTCTATGAACGTTAGATTGTAGTAATTGAATTCTTAATATAGGTTGGAGTCTCCTTAATCTTCTCTAACCTTCCTAAAAAACTGTAAGATGTATTGACATGTACAATTACTGCTAGAGAAATTTTAAGAGTATATGCAGCGTGTTTTGAAAATGGCTTCGGCTATCTTATCTCTTGTTTCACAGGGCATAGAGTTTAGGATTACAAGCAGTGTCTGGGAGCTGATGCAAATGGATACTTCCATCAGTTGGCTTCAATCCAGCATCGGTTCCTTATCCCGTAAGGACCAAATGAAGGATTGCAAGCTACTGGATTTTCGCTTAAACTGCATAGAATTCGTCTACAACACTTTCAAATATGATAAATAAATAAATTCTGTGCAGGAAAGAAGTACAGTTCCAAAATTATAGAACATCATTTGCAAATTGCAAAGGAGATTTTCCCTTAGGTATACAACCTGCTCGGCACTTTGAATTAGAACTGTTCCCTTTGTTTCAGTTGCAGATGTATCGACGCCTCCAGCAATAACAACAATCTGCAAAAAAGTGAAACAATTATAACATTTTGTGAGATATGCCCACTGCAAAAGACAAAAAGAACCATCTAGAATTTAAACCAATCAAAGAGTGATAAGACAGCACAGCACAGCACAAAACCAAAAACATAGAAACATTCTAGCCCACTGTAGAAGAAAAAAAATAACAATCTAACCACAAAACAAATATAACATCTGCTAACACAAAAGAACGTAACTAAGAGTTTATCAGAAGAGGCAGCCAGAGGGCTCTCGTGACTAAGCTTAAACTTAGAAAAAAAATTAAGCAGTAAATTAGCTTGAAATACAATATATAGTTAGATAATTGTTGAGAGATGATAAGAGTTTCTTGTGTACTTTTTAGCTACCATTTAGTAATTCTGAGAATTCCTAGAGATTAGAATTACAGAATTGCACTTAAATTTAGCACTATGTCTCTGTCATCATCTCCATCATAAATCAAGTGGTAGCCTCATTTCTAGCTAAGCCATGCGGGCCCTAAGGGATCTACTTATGGTATCCCTATCATTTTCAAGACAGGCTTACAACAGCCATCACCATGGGGCATGGGCCGCACATAACAAAGTTATGAATGACCTAGGAAAACATAAACCCCCTCACAAAAAAGCTTAAGAAATCAAACAACGTAAAGATCATCCTAAACTCCAGTAACATCTAATCCCAGGTAAAGACAATGAAGGATAGACCTTCTGAATTCCATTATATCCCCGCAGAATCAACTCCTGAACCATCACCACTCCTGTTTCTCTAAGAAGATGGTCAGTAATTTATTTTCCCTTGATAAGGTACGACAATCAGTTGATTCACCATTTTCTTTTTTGGGAAGGCAATAATTCCCTCATATCAACTTCCAAATAGTTGAGTCACCAACACCTAAATATATTAACGAAGATAATGACCGAAGCGAAGAAAAGAGCTTTCAGAAGCATTCTTAGACTTCCAAAAGCAAGGTGGGGAGTTAGATAGGGAGAATTATACGAAAAACATTAACAGACAACTTAGACTAAGCCATTCTGAAGCAACCCACACTCTGAAGACATTCTTAAGGATTTTATACGCATAGAAGATTTATATTCTCATCTTCCTTGTTATGTATGTTACACTTTGGACTTCATAGCAAACATTTTTATTATCTCTTTGATGTGAATCATTCCCAAATGATAGTTTTTGGGGAAATTGGTGTTCCTATCACCCTCTTCCAGCCATTTCAGTTTGAGTCTTGTTCCCACTAACCTTCTAAAGGGATGCTCATCTTTATACTAACATATAAGAGGTCCATTTTTTCAGCCATCTATGATTTGTCGCAACAGGATACTTATCTGTAAGTTAAGTACACGTATATCACTGATAACAAGGCATATACTGTATATTAGGTGCTTATCTAGAGAGTGTGTGGCTGTATGCCTTATAATGGAGATCCTAATCTAGGACATCTTATAGTCATTATCTTACTGATTTTCCTTATGTTTCTGTAAAGATGAAAGATCATACTAAAGTAATTCTTCTGTAAGTTTCAATATTAAATTAATTTTCTTTTTGGACAAAATACCCCATTTATATTTAGTCATTTTAAACAATAAAGAGATTTAGGATTAGATTTGAATGGCTTACTAGACTGTCTTTTTTTGCTAGCGCGTGTGAGGTAGGTCGTTCTGTGGGGGCCTATCACGACCCCACTCTACGCGCACCGATATTGTCCCCACTTAACCACTGTGGGAGGTCTGTGCAACCATCGCCGCTATTGGGCTAGACGCCTCTCCATCACCCTTCCAGGCCCCTTCGCTAATGAAAAAAATAGCTTAGCCTAATAAGTTAGAAACCAAATTATTTGGTTTCGCAGCAGGAGTTATTTTTTCTCAGCTGAGGCTTCGGCTCGTCTGCACCATTTCATTAGTCGCTCGAATTAAACTACATAGAGTATACCCACCATAACAAGAGGAGAATAACGTGCAAAAGATGAAAATGACTTAACCAGACGTTACATCTATAAATAAAGTAAGAAATAAAATAGAAAAGTGCATACCTTAGCCTTTTCCATCCTCTTTATGCTCCCAACTGCGTCAATTTTCAAGACCATACCCCGAACAATTCTGGAATTGCTCAACCCTCCTCCGAGAAGCTTAGCAACACGGACGTTGTCCACATTAAAGTTTGCTGGATTCTTGGGGCATACCTGAATACAAGCCTGAAATACAAAAATAGATTGCATAAAAATGACAACGAACCCAGTTAACACTAGCAGTATATATATTAATTTACTCGTCTTATACCTCAGCTATCAGAGGGCATAGAATATCCTCTTGACCAAATTGTTTGCTGGCAACAGCTGCTTTCATCCTTGAAACAACTTGATCCATATTCCATACATCCATTGTCTCAGACCCTTCCTCTACCAACTCAGCCAAAATTTCAATAGCCTGACAAGAAAAAACTATACCCCTCAGAAAAAAAAAAAATATTGAGACGTACCAGATACAGAAAACTAATATGTCATGATCACTTAGAGCATCTCGAGTGTTGTACCAGAAGAAAAGAAGTTTTGAAACCCAAATCTCCCATGGAAGTGTAAAATAACTTTACGAGGCTTCTCTTAATATAAAACACAGTAAAGTATTAAGTGCAAGCAGATCTTTAACGAAAATATGGTCATCAATCAGTGACCATTTTTAAAATTACAGTTAGGTGACTGACTCCTAACTTGTTTATGTTCGGGAACTAAGTTTCCGAAGCAGACCTCACCGGATCGTCACCACTCTAATACAAAAGCTAAAAAGCAAAGGCACGCGCCATTACATTAGTTGTACATCCTAATAAAACAGTGTACATATCTTCCTTTTCAGCTAATTCCATGCTTCATGTGTTTATGTCCAAAACCCAGACAAAAAAAAAACAAAGACAAAACAAAAAAAAAAACTACCCTTTCCTTCAAACAATTATAGCAATTCAAATGATAAGTTTAACTCCCTTTTCTTCTTTTTCGACATTAACCCATTGTGCATGTTCTTAGTAAAGAAAAAGAAAAAGCAATACCTTGTTGATCGCTTTAGTATATCCGCTAATAATGTCACTTGGGTGAAGCCCATTCCTAATAAGTTCCTCGGCATTCTCCAAAAGCTCTCCAGCAAAAGATATAGTGAGATTAGCACCATCACCAATTTCTTCCTGTTGAGCTTTACTTGCTAAAACCAACAGTTTCGCTGCTGGGTGCTGAACCTCGAGTTCGTTCACGATTGTAGCCGCATCATTTGTTACAAATAACTTGTCCAAATGATTAATTACCATCTTATTCATACCTAAGAAAACCCAATTACTATTACTATTAATTGATCACTAATAATAGAAATGAAAATGAAAATTAAAAACCCATTATTGTTTAGGGGTTTGAAGGTGTAATTAGTTATTTACCGTTGGGACCGAGTGAAGTTCGAGTGATGGTGGAGAGTTGTTTGCAGGCATCAATGTTCTTAAGAACTGCTTCGTCGAGTCCTGAGAAGTGTTTGTGTCCTTCTCTAAGCATTCCTTGAACCCCACGAGATTGCATCATCGCCATAAGAGATCAAAGCTAAGCTTGGAGACGATTTGAGAGTGAGAGTGGAAGAGAGATCTGGAGGAGCTTCGTTCTAACCTAAAATGAAAACTCTTGCCTCCCCTAAATGTGAAGAGGAGCTTATGTCACCCTGTTTAGTTTAGACACTCTCCAGCTGCAACTCTCAACTAAGCTCCGCGGTGGGCCACATTATCAAGCTCTTCACCGGCTTTCACATTGAGCTTGTCCTCAAGGTCATTACCAAATTAAAGCTCAAGTTCATTACATCTTATGGGTCAAAGTCAATACTCGAGCACATTATCAAACTCTTCGGCAACTCTCAACTAAGCTCGACGGTCGACCATATTATCAAGCTCTTCGCCATTTTTTAATTCAAACTTATTCTCAAGCTTATTAACAGATTAAAACTCAAGCTCATTACCATCTCACTAGTCAAAGTCGATGCTCAAGCACGTTATCAAGCTCTTCAGCTGCTCTCAACTAAGTTAGACGGTCGGCCATATTATTAAACTCATTGTTAGCTTTTAATTCAAGCGCTCAAGCTCATTACAAGATTAAAGATTAAGCTCATTACCATCTCATGGGTCAAAGTCGATGTTCGAGCACGTTATCAAGCTCTTCGACTGCTTTCAATTAAGCTCGACGGTTGACTACATTATCAAGCTCTTCGACAACTTTTATTTTAAGTTTATCCTTAAGCTCATTAATATATTAAAGCTCAAACTCATTGCCATCTCATGGGTCAAAGTCGATGCTCGAGCACGTTATCAAGCTTTTCGGCATCTCTCAACTGAGCTCGACGGTCGACCACATTTTCAAGCTCTTCACCAGGTTTCAATTCAAGCTAGTTTATCTTCAAGCTTATTACCAGATTAAAGCTCAAGTTCATTACCATCTCATTCGTCAAAGTCGATTCTCGAACACATCAACAAGTTCTTCACCAACTCTCAATTCACGCTTGTTATGAAGCTCATTACCATCTCATTGTCAAACTTGATGTTCGAGTACATTAAAAGCCCTTTTTCGCTAGCTCGCAATTCAAGCTCGTTATGAAGCTCATATCCAGTACGGTGCTCGCAGTCGAGGGACTCAAGGTCATTATTAGCTCATTATCAAGCTCATATCCAATTTGGTGCTCGAGGGTGAGGTACATGAGACCATTACTCCAGTGTGATACTCGAGGCCATTGAAGCTCATTATCAAGCTCATATCCAGTGCAGTGCTCAAGACCGAGGCCATCAAGCTCATATTCAATGCGGTGCTAGATGTCAAGGGACTCGGGGATATTATCAGTTTATTATCAAGCTTATATCCAATTCAGTACTCTAGGCCATTACTTGAGTGTAGTGTTAGAGATTGAGGTACTCGAGACCATTACAGATTATTATCAAGCTCATATCCAGTGCGGTGCTCGAGGTCGAGGTACTCGAAGCCATTATCATCTTAGTATCAAACTCATATCCAATGAGGTGATCGTGGTCGAGGTACTTGAGCCAGTTACAAATTCATTTTCAAGAAGAATGCTCGATAACATAATTCACGCTCATCATCAGATATATGCTTATTACCAACTCTTTGTCAAGTCGATACTCGAGCATAAAACTTAAAGCTCGTCGCCCGATCATCAATTGGTTCATCCAATTCGACCAAAAGAAACCACTGTTTCCTACACAAACCGATGATATCTCACTCAGTCGAGCTGAGTCATGCTCGAGGTTCATACTAAAGCCATATCTTACTTCATACATAAACCATAGGCATTTGACTCACTCAATCGAGCTAAGTCATGTTCGAAGTCCAGGCAGAAGCCATTACTTGTTTCATACATAAACCAAAGGCTCACTTAGTCAAGTTGAGTGGTGTTTGAGGCCCAGACAAAATCTATCGCTTGCTTCATACATAAACCAAATAAATTTAACTTACTTAGTCGAGTTGAGTCATGCTCGAGGTCTAGATCGACATAAGACATTGCTTGCTTCCTACAAAAATCAAAGGCATTTGACTCACTCAGTTGAGTTGAATCATGCTCGAGGTCAACACATAAGACATTGCTTCCTTCCTCCAAAATGCAAACCCCAAGCACTAGATTCAGCCAATCGACTTGAATCATACCTGAGGGCGAGCTCGATCCTCGAGTTAAATTTACACTAATACAAACCCCAAGTACTAGATTCAGTCAACCGACTTGAACCATACTTGGGGACGAGGTCGATCCTCGGGTTACATTTATACTTATTTAAACCCCAAGTACTAGATTCAGTCAATCTACTTGTACCATACTTGGGGGCGAGGTCGATCCTCGAGTTACATTTACACTTATACAAACCTCAAGCACTAGATTAAATCAATCAACTTGAATCATACTTGGGTGTGAGCTTGATCCTCGAGTTACATTTACACTTATACAAACCTTAAGCACTGGATTCAGCATTACTTCATACACGAACTGTCTCAAGTATGAAACTATGTCCCTCGGCCTGAGCTATACTTTGGTAAGTCGTTAAAGCCTCTAATTCTTGACTGAGTCATTCCCGTTATTAATTTTTTCCCCTCCCACCAGTGGATGATTTTTTTCCCATCTCTACTTTTATTTTCGTCGATTAACCGTCTAACACAGGCGCCCTGGTCAGCACATCAACCACCTTACTTATATAGGTCGAAGATTGACCATTGCAGGTTAGTTAAATACATACACAGTTTGTAATTCAATAAATGCTTCAAGACAAGCAATAGTGATGACTCAATCGCAAACACTTGCCTCTCTCCTAACCAAGACTTGTTGCCTCCCATCATCCACTTATCTAGAAAACTTGGCAATTATCGACAATTTTTAAATATAACTTAAGTCCTAACACCCTCTCTTCTCAACTAGACCCACATGCAGCTCTAAATTAAACTTTAAGTGACTTTAGCTGAGAGAGGGACGATTGTAGTTGCCTCCTCGATTTGGTCGACCAACACCAAGGTTGGCCCAAACCTCGAAGCCCACCGCTAGAAGATAAAAATACATAATAAAATGATCAACGACTAATATGATCGACTTTGAAGTTCATCATTAGAAGACAAAAGGACATAATGGAATGATCGATCACTAATGTGGTCGACCTTGAAGGTCATATCTAGAAGACAAAAGATATAATTTTGGAGTCAACCTCGACCCTGACCAAATCGAGCTTGCCACGTGAGCGTCAAACCTGCCAATATGTCAGTGGAAGATAGTTTTAAAGTAAAGTAAGATAGTGGAAAACAGCTGGACAAAGGATATTAATGTAGTTTAACCCTTTAGGGCATGACCTTCCTCCTATAAATAGAGGAGGAGATCCACTAGAGAGGGGTTCACAATTTCCCCTCTACATACTTAGAGCACTTATCTCGACCTTGTCTTAGCCTTCAAATCACTCTATAATATTCGACCACCTTGTAATCTCACAAATAAATATCATACTACATTAAAATCCTCTATAGAGGTCGTGAAACATCCTATTCATAGGGCTCTACGTAATTGTTGTCTCTTATTATCCTATTTAATTCCTAAACCTACTTTAGTGTTAGGGCAATTCCACTCTACACAAAGTTAAACCCTTATATTTGGCGCTATTTGTACTCAACAACCCCCCCCCCCCCCCCCCACACACACACACACACTCAAAGACACATTCAGTTCAATAAACAGACCAAATGGCACCTAACCTCCGATCTACCTCTGTCGTATATGTGTAATTATCAGGATGTTTCAGGAGAATTTTTGATAAGGATAGTCAACTACGTAGGGCTGAGAACTTGGGCAAAAAATCAGGCGTGCCTAATTTATAGTTTGCGAAATCTAGACTTGGAAAGAAAGACTTATATAAGTACATTTTCAATGTATAAAGATTCTTCTTTAGTTTGCGAACGCCCCCCCCCCCCCCCCACCCACCAACCCTATAAATCTGTCCTTGTTCACCTCTTAAAATAGTGGTCTAGATAGCAGCTTCGTATGTAACAACTTCATCGGGGGGTACGGTTGTTGCAAAACTCCTTCCTATAGAGTTTGTCAAACCCTAGCTTTTGGGGGTTACACATCAGGCATTGTCTAAAAGATCATCAAGAAATGTTCTTACATCTACCCTTGGTTATATCAGATAAGCAGGTTATGTACATTTGTACTTATTCGCAAAATATATAATGGAGTTTTAGTGGCCACCGAGAGTATTGACCATCGCGTTAATTCTAGGGTGACATGAATTGCTTTTAGTGCAAATAATTTAAAAACACTTGACCAAAGTCTAACTTATAACTTAGTGGGATGATATAATTCCATAAGTTTATTAACCAAAATAGATGATTTGAGGGTATAAGGGGGGATATAGGTGTATGACTTATTTCTGAAGCCAATATCATCTCGTACTACAAAGATAAATCAACAAAACAAGTTAAAAACATAATTACATAACTTTAATTAATTTACTCAATTCATAAGCACAACGTATTTCAACATTTAATTCATCAGGCTAACTTCAATAACTTTTCTTGAACTGCTTCCAAATTTAAGTTTATATTGAAAGAAAAAACATAGTTCAAATTAAGCTTCCAATGAGTATTATTATAACAAATACACTTATTTTTCACATAATGCCTATTACATATTATTGTGAATTGATGAATTTGTACTCGTATTTATTTGCTTCAAATGCAGCTACAGCTGGGGTTGTCAATCGAACCCGAATCCGACCTGTTATAAACAGGTTTAGGTTTACCCTTGATGGGTTTGGGTCATAAATGGGTTGACACGCTAGACACGAGTAGAAAGCAGGTCAGGTTAATGTTCTGAAATTTGACCCACGGGTTGACCCGTTAACCCGTTAGTATTGTAATTTTATTTGGGCTCATGACCATTAGGTCTTTCTCTATATGGTAATTAGTCATTTTGATGTAACTTAAACTCTAAAGAGTAAAAGAAACCTCATATGCTCTATCTTTCTCAAGGTCACTACAAAAGTATGAACCTCATCTAAATTCTACGATCCTGAACTTGTGTGTCTATGGTCATAAAATGATGGATTATTTGATTTATGAGAATTTTGATGTATGAGGTCTTAACCTCTGTAACTTGTTAACTTGTAATATTGTATTTAAGAGTTTAAGTTTCTAAGTAGGTCGGGTTGACCTGGTTACCTGGGTTATCGTGTTAACCCGACAGTTTCACTGGTCAAATGGGTCAGGTCGGGTTTGGGTCAAACTTCTTGACCTATTTACTAAACGAGCTGGGTTCGGGTTGATTCCTTGTTGACACGAATCTGAGATTACATGACCTGAACATGACACAGACCGACCCATTGACAACCCTAGCTACAGCTGGCTCTAGATTGGATTCAGATGTAACTATAGTTCGCTCTAGAATAGCTTCATACGTAGCTACAGGTAGCTCTGGATCAAATGACGAGTGAGAGGTTCGTTAGTGTTTATTATGTTTTAAGGTTATTTTATATGTGTTACAAAATTTTAGATTAAGTTATTTATCCTTCTAAAGGGATAATGTGAATTGTAAATTTGTGACATTGCAGATTTTTTCTGATTTTTAAATTAATACATCTACATAATGCCCTTAGAACTGCTAAATAAACATGTTATAGCCCCATTAAAATCTATTGTGAAAGATGGATTACAGGTTCATGCTTTTATCCAGTATATGAATCTTTGTAGAAAATTCATGTTCTTCGACATTGTATGAATACGAGACCATCTAAGACTGCAAATGTCTTCTTCAAATCTATCTTTAGTAGCTTTCTGAAATGCTCTTGCTTTCTTTCCAAACTCATTGTGATTCATGTGCCATGATAATATTATCTTTTATTGACATGAGTAGGGGATGTGAGTGAGGGGGGTAGATCCAAGAGGATTAATAATCCTACTTAAAAAAATTATTGGAACGTGAGTATCAAGAAAATGTATCAAATGAAGGAGTTTATTAAAAGATGAAATTCTAACTTGGTGGTTATTCAGGAGACAAAGTTAAAGATAATATAAGTTATGTTTTTCTGAGATGTTTGAAGGGTGGATGATATTGCAACCTTTTGTTTGTAGGAGCGGTGGGTAGGATCATTGTGATGTAGGATAGGAAGGTGTTCAATTTGGACAGGTTCGAAGTGGTAAATTATCAGTATTTATATGTAAAAATTATCTTAGGTACGAGGATATATTTATTTTTTCAGGAGTTTATGTACCTAATGAGGATAACTTAAGGCAAGATTTCTGGGATGGGTTTGAGGGAGTAAAAATTCCTTATGTAAATGAGAAGAATATTGTTACTTCTTGTATGCGTAATATAGGGACTTATCCCTCGACCTAGCCCAAACTCGAACTACCTCAATACCAGACTCACGCATTATACACGTGATATATACAATCAACATTAACACCCATGAACTGATAATGAACGTGGCTCGAGTACTACAAAAAAATATGAAGAAGTTAAAAACACATGTCTTCTACGAACTAGCAGTTATACATTCAACTACCACCTGCCCTATTTTCAGGAAAACATTCCTCTATACGATATCGAACTGAGAGTGAGGTCTATAAAAAGGATGAGTTCTAAAGGAGATAGGACCAGAAATTTTATATTCTAAGACCACAAGAATTTTTATCTTTCAAGATCAAGTATTTCTAGCTCAAGAGATCACTTGTAATAAAATATCAGCCTCAAGCAATAAAAGTTACTGTAATGGCCTAATTTCATAAACTCGAGATGGCTCTGAATCATCTTTTACACCAATGTTCCTATGACAAAACTAATGCAAGATAAGAAATGACACAGGTAATTTAGCGTGGAAAACCTCTTAATAGGTAAAAAAACCATGACCTTGAGTTGAGGGTTTTAGTAATAATGACTTTTATTGCTTGAGGTTGATATCTTATTAAAAGTGATCTCTCGAACTAGAAATACTTGATATTGTCAATAAGAAGTTTGATATTTTGAGAATCTAGAAAATATAATTTTCTTGGTGATTTCTCATATATTTTTCTAGTCCCTGTCTCTTCTTAAATTTTTTTCTTTATATAGACCTTGCCCACAGTTTTCTATCATGCTAAAACATGTTCTCCAAATAATGTGGTAAGTGGTGCTTGACTGAGTAACTGCTGAACTCGGGAGAGACAGGTGTCTTTGACTTGTTCATGCTTTTCTGTTATACTCGACTTCCATTCTTCATCAGTTTGTGGTATAGGTGTCAATGCTGACTGTTTGTGTCATATGTAAAATGAGTAAGTCTGATATGGAGGTAGTTCAAATTAGAAATTATTTGAATTAGGTTAGATTAAGGGATAGGTCCCTACAATCGCCCCCTCGCAACTGAAGTAATGAGTAACTTTGGTTGAGAAAGAATTTATGGGTATATGGATATATAGGTTTTGGAAGTTGAAAATGAAGAAAGTATTAATATGGATTTGACTGTATGGAAAATGTATATATTTTTATGGGGGGATGTTTGTGCATTGAATGATGATTAAAATATTAATGTATGTGACGCTTGGGATTTAAGAGTTTCGTCTATTTTGAATGATGACACTTGGGAAACGTACTTGTACATTAAATATATGGTTATATTACATGTACCGAGGATTATGGCAAAGTACACTATCTGTTGCAAAATTCTCTGGAAGTCTAGTTTGACAATGATGAAGACCCGGATAATGGTTTACGAAGAAAAAGTTTCTATTGAGATACAAAAGTTGAAGTTGAGATATTTTGGTGACCAGTCCTTGGAGATGCCTACCCCCGTTTCTGTTCTACCGACGTATCAGGGTATGTCGAAAGAAGAAGCGACTTAAGCTGAAAAAGATTTTTACTGTATGTGGAGATTTGGTCACGTTGTCTTAACGGGCGAGCAACGTTGGAGGTGCCTCCGTATCCTTGCGGGAGATAAGGTTGAGGAGACAGATACGGGGGTTGGTGTAACTGCGAGGCAGTTTTGCCAATGTTTTACATAAGATTAAATTCTAAGGTCGGGCCTTCTTCATCTCCACCAACTCTCCGGGGGTGGTGGTTATAGAGGAGGCGATGGTGGTAGTGGAGAAGGGAGACGGAGAATAGATCTCTGCTTCTGCACCATCATATTTTCTTGGCTCTAAGAAAACTTTTTGTTTAAAGAGTTTGTTCAAGCACTGACTCTTTCTGCTTTCATGCCTAGACTTCCTCCAAACCCAGTTTCAGGTCAAAGTAATCTAGTATGAAGGGAGAAGGACGTCTGGTAACTTCCAATACATGCTTTGCTTCAGAACATTTTTTAAGTAAAACATCACTGAAGTCAGATGAACTGAAGGACTTGTTATTTTAGAGTACCTGAAAGACTTGTTATCTGTAAAGTACCTGAAAGACTTATTATCTTTAAAGTACCTAATTTTAGAGTTGTTATTTGTAAAATATCTAAAAGATTTAATATCTGTAAAGTACCTGTAATTTATATTTGAGCTTAATAAAATTTGTTATTCAAACTCTGTGTTGATATATAGAATAACTCTTAAAATCAAGCTGTGAATAATTTAAAGATTTACGAATAGAGGACAAAATGTAATGTATGAGATTGGAACTACAAAATATATTATAGTAATCGAGCTATAAAAATATGTTTGTAACCTAAAAGATGTGTAAGAATTCGTTATCGAACTGAATGACTTAGAATTATCGGAGGGGAGAGATAACTATAGAAGTTTTAGGATATATAAGAATTGTAAATTCAAGCTCAGGAATGTTGTTCCGGAATTTTGGATTTGGAAAAACATAAGTTCGAGATGGAATAGGTCAAATTCATTGAGGTCAACTTGGATATATAAGTTCAAATAATTTTCCTCAGGATACCAGGGTTTTCTTTTGTGAAAGAGCATAATATAATTACAAATTGTGGGGGATCTAGAGTAATTTAGAAAACTACATAAATAGGGAAAATTGTGTCTTAAAGCAGATGGAAGAAAATAAAAATGGTGTGGACTCGATCTGAGAGAATTCGTTATGACGTTGAGAGACGGTTGGTAATAAAGATTGCTAAAGTGCGGGTACGAATATTTGGATTGTTAGACTATGACGCTGACCTGCCAATGACTGAGTGTCAATTTGAAGGTTTAGATTGGATGGGTAGAGAACTTGAGTATGAACGTCGCTTCTACAATGAACTATTCCGGGAAGTGATTGTGGAGCCTTCAGCTCAAAAATAGGTTGTGAAACTAATTTTTAAAAAAAAGATCAAGTTGGAAGATGTGAGGATTGCTGGAGGTGACTTGATCAGGTGTGGTCCCCCAGGATATCATCAGTGATGTTTTAGGTATAATTATATGTAAGGGAGTGAATTATATGAGTTCGAATAACTGTCAAAGAAATATAATAAGAATAAAGTTTGAATATGTCATCTATTTTTGCAAATATTGTTTGTGACTATTGTGAAGAATGATTTGAATATTTTTGAAATGTTGAGAGCTTTGGAAATGACATCAACACTTTTATAAGTAGAAGAAGCAAAAAAATATAAAAAGCAGGTCGCTTTTGATTTTGCTCTGGTAAAATAGCAGGGAAAGTTTGATTGCGTACAAGTGTTGAGTTATCATGGGTTGGGGGAGGTCAGAGGTAGATTTGGAAAAAAAAGATGAAAATATATTAAAATATAGGGCAGGGGACAATGATGGGAAGGTATCTTCACTAAAAAGGTGTAAGATGTCTGATATTAATTGCGGAAGGGATGCCTCGGTTCTAAAACTGAGGATGGCTCATGTGTGGCCCAATAACTGCCAACAGTTGAGAGAGAAAAATATAAATAATGCTTCATCTTCTTCATTCAAACATTTATCAATTTCTAATAACTTGAAGGGCAGTGAGAAAGGACAGAGAAAAAATAGCAGAGAATTTTGGGATAAATTAATTAAGAGTGATCAACAATTAAAGTGAGAAAGAGTTGCAGAGACTGAGTCACGAAAGTGGTTATATAACAGCGTTGTGAGAGAAGGATTTGGTGTTGTGTCAGATTCATATTTCGACATAAAAGGTTAGTAGATGATTTTGTGATACTGTGAATGTATTTCTTTTGAAAATCTTTTTTGTGATATGCAAAAATCTAAAAATTACTGTTTATAACAACCTATAAAGATCTGCTTGATATATTCAAAAAATGGGATATGAAAGATATATGTATATGGGTGATGTATATGTAAAAGATAATGATGGAATACCTGGACCTGTATGTAGGTCAAGCGTGAGGAGTTTTATGTAAGATCAAACCTCATATTTTGAGTTGTAGTAGATATGAAGACTTCACCTGTTAATGAGGTGTCGACCTCTGGTCGCTCGGCTGAGTCTGAGATTGTAATATCTGATAGGAATGATGAAATATGAGGTATTCAATTTCTAGATTTTCCTGGAAAATTGGTATCCTATCCTCCAAATTCTAATGTGTATAGAGAGTTTTACAAAGCCAAAGCTTCTGGAGGGGGAAGATGGGGTAATTTTGTTGAACATGCCGGTAGGCAGTTTAGAAGTTGTATTGTAGGATCTGGGGAGGATTATTTCTTTTTCTTGGCTGATTTAAAGAATGAGAAACTTGATAGGGGGTTAGACGAGTCAATCTCCTTAGAGTATTATGATGAAAATGTCCAGGGTGACCTGGAAGAGGGTATTTTGTGTTACCTATCCTAATCAGAGTATGGGTTGAGTCTGCCCCTTAACAATCTTGCAAAAGGGATTATGAATATCATGGGGGCATGTCCTGTTCAGTTGAATGGGACATGAAGGAGGTAATAAATGTCTGTGAATTTTTGAATAAGTTGTGGGAGGAGGATGAAGTTTAGAGGAGGATATCTCCTGAAGATGTCTTACAATTTTATAGAGTGAAAAACTATTTTACAAGTGGAGGGGCATACTTTTTCGCGAGTTTGACTCGACCGCTTTTCTTTGATCTGAATTTGGCAGGTCGAATGTGAAATGATAATGTGATATGGATGAAGGGGTGATTGCCTTCAGAGAGATGATGAAGAACCCATAAAACTTATGTGTGTAGAACTGTGAAACAAAGTAAGTATATTGAAATGTTGAAATCACACATGTTATGTTGTTGATAATGAGTTGTTAATTGACAGGTCTTACGTCGAAGGTTAAGAGGAAGAAGTCCCTGTTAGATATTGTTGCTCAGGAAGGGACCGAGCTCGTGGCTGTACTGAAAGAACTCGATATTTGTAGAAAGAAGTGAGCTAATAGTAGGTCTGAGAAAGTTCAAAAGTCTCAAGCAACGAGGCTAATGACAGGTGTTGGTGTCCATAAGAAGGGGGGAGCTGATGGAGAAAGACGTGTTATTTTGCCAAAGGCCTCTGGAGTAGATTTTACAGATGTGCCTGAATTTACCATATCGAATAACTTGGCCTGGGCATTTCCAAAAAAGAGGATGCTAAAGCGTGGCTCAACCTTTGGAACCACAGAGAGTGGTGAGGTCGAAGGAGGGACAAAAAAGAGAAGGGATGACCCTTCTTCCTAACTGAATGGGGTAAAGGCCTCAAAGGTTTGACTTGGTGAAGAAGATGAGCTGAAAGTAGTGGAGGATAGGGCGAAGCTTGCAGTTCGCAATGGTAAGGAGGAAATGAGTAAAATGGTAAGTTTTGATGATTTGAGCATATATTGAATTTTGTATGATGAGTCGAGCTAATAATGTGGTCGATGTTTGTTATGTTCTTGCAGGCTGCTCATTTGATAAAGGGGATCTGCCTCAAGATGGAAGAGGAAAAAGCCAAGCTTGAGAAGGGGAAGGCTAAGCTCAAGAAGAAGGTAGCTCAGTTAAGAACTAAATTAGCTAGGGAGGGGAAACGAGCGGACTCCTTGAAGGCTTCCCAAGAAGTAGAGATCAACAAGCTGACAGTGAAAGCGGGCAAGAATTTGGGGGAGGTGGTAATCCAGCGTAACGGACTTGGGTGCCATCTTCTAAAGATTGGGTACTCCAAAACTGAGGTGAATGACATTATGGCGGACACCTATATTGAAGAGGAGGAAGATGATGAGGCAGAAGATGTCGCGGTTGGAGTTGTAGATGGGTTAGATGGTGTCTCTCCCCAGACGGTGCATGACAACCATAGGGATTACAATGAGCATCTAGAGGAAGGGAATAAGAAGGTAGAGTAGAATGCTGACTCTATGATTGTGTGATTATGAAGGGTTTGAAATGTTATAATCTAAGGGAACATTGTTTGTTGGATAAATTTATGTAGGCTAAGATGTTTTTGTAAACCTTGTTGTAGGAACTTCAGGAAATGCGCATCAAAATAAAAGAATTAGAGAATGAGCTCGTTAAGGAGAAAGACTCCTCAGCGTCCTTGCTGTCTTTGCAAGTGGAGCTACAGGTCAGAAAAGAACAAGAAATATTCACTTTGTATGCTTCATTGCTTTAGAGCTATAAAGTAAAAATTAGAGTGTAGAGACAGACTAAAAACTTGTTAACAGTTTAGAGGCAATACAACTCAGATATGTATAGAAAATATTAAAGTATTGAAAAATTTAGAATATAGAGAATACGTTCCTTGGAATTGGAAGTATATGTTATTGTTCATCAAATTGAGATCATACTTCGACCTTAAGTTTAGAACCAGTTTCACACAGTCAATGACAAAAAATATAAATTTTGTTAAAAATAAGATGTATGTATTGAGTAAGTGTTCTGAATCAAACTTGACATATTGTATCTTTGATATGTAGGTTGAATTAGTGTCAGCTCGTTTGAGCGAAGAAGAGACACGTCAATGTAACCAAGAGTTTGCGATGGAGTTTGGTAGAATGAAAGTGGCAAACAAAGATAGGGAGGATCAACATGTAAAGGTACATTTCAAGTTCATCGAGGCAACTAAAACCGTTGATGACCTTACTCGAAAGATCGAGAAGAAGGATACTAAAATTAGTAAAGGGCAAAAAGAGCTTGCGGATACGAAAGAAAAGGCAGCGAAGCTCAAAAGCCAGAATGATGCCTTGATAGTAAAGGGTAAGGAGGCCGACATGGCTCAATACCATATACAGGCATTAAAAAGATCAAAAAAAGAGTTACGCCATTTCGTTACCAGTCTTAAGGACCAAATAACCAACAAAATGAATGAACAAGAGCATACTCTTACTGATTTAGGGAATATCAGGGGCGAAATGGAGCGGTTGAAGAATAAAATGACTGAGAAAGATAACGAGCTAAAAAAAGCTTGAGATGACTTATCTAATTCTGAAATTGCAGTTGAGCAGTTAACTATAGCTTTACTTGCTAAATATATAGAGTTCCTATTGGTACAAAGGAAATGTAATGAGCTGAATGAGAGGGTGGCACAGTTGAAGACTGATTTTGCTCAGGCCAATTCACGTGCCAAAAATACCGAGGCTAGAGAGCGCTCGGGGAAAAATAAAGGTGATTCCAGGGTCTCCATTGTTCAAGGGGATGTAGTTAGCCTATCAGCTTGAATCAGAGAGCTGTAGGGAAATGATGCTCAAACTCAAGGTCACGTACAAAAAGGAAATGAACGGTTAAGGGAGTGTTAAGGTAAGTTGAACGCTGCTCTTTCCAGGGATCAAGAGTTAGAGCAGGTTATCAGAGGTAAGGAGATCTAAATAAATAAAAAAGATGAACTGCAAAAGAAATCTTCTGCTAGGGAAGATTTTGATAGGGAGCTCGAGGAACTTCATGCTCAGGTGGCAGAATTGAGGGTAATGAATCAGGCTGAATCAACTAAAGCTGATAAGAAGGTAAAGGAGAACATCGAATTTATGTCTTGCGTAGATAGTTAAATAAAATGGTAAGAAGTATGGTACAAGAGGTTGAAAGTGCCTTCAAACGGTAAGAGAGAATTTTTCTAAGATGGTCATGCCAGAGGCATCGCGTTAAGAGATGTTAATGGCAGTGATTGCCTATTTTGTTGTAGAGTTGAAAAGGCTTGAGTCAGAGAGAGATACCTTGCACGACTGTTTGTTGGATAGAGGATGTATTTACAGAGCTGATATAGATCGAGGAAACTGTATGTATTCCATAGAAATTGAGTTTGGTTCTTGATCTTCTGACTTGGTAGAGCAAGGCAGGGCCACTATGGCTGCTCGAGCTCGAGAATTTATGGCTGATCGTCTTTCTATTGTAGGGGAAAGCGTAGCTGACCTCCCTAAAACAAAAAAGAACCCTTTGAAGTGGCTGTATATGTAACCTGAAAAAGTTTATGTCGCAGACATATTGGGAGATGAAAGCTAGTTTTACCTTTGTTTTATCTTATATTTGATAGAGTTCTTTGATTGAAAACTAGTATTATCTTTGTTTTAATTACAGAGTATAATTGTCGCAGCCATATTGAGAGATGAAAGCTAGTTTTACCTTTACTTTATCTTATGTCTGGTAGAGTTCTTTGATTGAAAACTAGTATTACCTTTATTTTAATCTCAAAGTATAATTGTCGCAGCCATATTGAGAGATGAAAGCTAGTTTTACCTTTACTTTATCTTATATATTGTAGAGTTTTTTGATTGAAAACTAGTATTACCTTTGTTTTTATCGCAAAGTATAATTATCACAGCCATATTGAGAGATAAAAATTAGTTTTACCTTTACTTTATCTTATGTCTGGTAGAGTTCTTTGATCGAAAACTAGTATTACTTTTGTTTTAATCGCAGAGTATAATTGTCGCAGTATATTGAGAGATGAAAGCTAGTTTTACCTTTGCTTTATCTTATGTCTGGTAGAGTTCTTTGACTAAAAACTAGTATTACCTTTGTTTTATTGGTAAAGTATAATTGTCGCCACCATATTGAGAGATGAAAGGTAATTTTACCTTTGCTTTATCTTATGTCTGGTAGAGTTCTTTCATTGAAAACTACTATTACCTTTGTTTTAATTGCAAAGTATGATAAAGTCGATTAAAACTAGTTTTACCTTTATTTTCACCGGAATAGAGGCCGATTAAAAGCTAGTATTACCTTTGCTTTAATCTATATATTGCTAGTTTTGGTGCCATAGGCGAGGAGGAATGGGGTACAGCTGGTTGATTAATGTAGAGTGATACGGTATGCCCATAAGACTTGAGGAAGCTCTCGTACCAAATTTTCTTTTTTTTGTGAGTGAAGCCGTTTCTTGAGTCCATCCACGATGGTTTTGTTGGTTATTTTGGCTTGCCATTGCCTTGAGGGTAGTAGGGATTGGATGGTGAGTGGATGATGTTGCATTTGTTTTGGAAAGCTATGAATTTTTCTTTAACAAATTGTGGCCCATTATCGATACGAATTAGGTGGGGGGAATTAAACTTAGTAATGATGTGTTCCCAGATAAAAGAGATGCCATCTTCTTCTCTAGTTCGACAGAGTGAAGCTGCTTCTACCCATTTTGTAAAATAATCTATAGCTATGAGTAGGTATCGGCGATTACCTAAAGAATTAGGAAATTCACCGACAAGATCGAGCGCCCATCTTTTGAATGGCCAAAACACCTTGCTTGTATGTAGTTCGAGCGCAGGGGCGTGTATCATTTGTCCATGTCGTTAACATGTATCACATTTGCGTGAGTACTCTTTTGCTTGCTTGCACATGCTTGGCCAGAATACTCCTTGTGTAATGGCTCTATTTGCGAGTGATCAACCTGTGGCATAGGAGCCAAAAGTCCCTTCATGTAAATCGCAGAACATCTCGTCTGCTTTTTATGAAGAGGCACTTGAGATAAGGCCCCGTGACTAAACGACGATATCAAAAACCATTTTGATTTGTGTAGTGCTTTGGGTTATCGATCAACTATCGACGCTCCTTTGTATTTGTTGGAAGGGGCCATTTGCATTCATTGTCAATGCCAAGGTAAACAAGGAAGGGCTTTCCCTAATCGTCATCCTCCTCTTTATCGCTCCCAGTGTTGATCATGTATACATAAATACGATTAATGCCGGGGGTTGATATCACTTCGATCTGGATATATCTAGCTTTTGTACCCAAGACCCTGGCTAGATAAGCCAAGGAATCGCCATGCTAATTTTCACCTTGAGGAAGATAATCGAGAGTTACTTTCATGAACTAACTCATCCTATCTGCAACGAGGGCTGTATATTCGATCATCTTTCCATTCTTCATGTATTGCTCAAAGTAATGGTGGATGATGAGTAGTGAATCTGTACAGACTAAGAGTTTTGGGACGTTGAGCTCATGTGCGAGGTCAAGTCCATGAGTGAAAGCTTCATATTTGGTGACATTGTTGGAGGCTTCAAAATCCAAGCAGAGTTATTTCTCAATTCTGTCGTTGGAAGGGGTAATCAACCCTGCGGATCCTGCTGAACCATCTGTAAGAAGTCTTCACCCTTTCCTTGTAATTCATTTAGCTCGCTCGTCGAATACTTTGGTGGTCGGATCATCTAAAATTTCTTTTGCAAGGTCAAAATCGTTCTCCTCCCACTCGGGATCTTCCACTAGAAAATCCACGAGAAAATCTGTAATGACCTGACCCTTTTTGGAATCATATTGTTCAAACTTGATATCATGTTCTCCCAAATTGACTGACCATTGTTACACTCTCCTTAATTTTTCTTTCTTAGATAGAACCTCCCAAAGTAGGCAGTTCGTCATGACTTTGATTGAATGAGCTTAGAAGTAGTGTTTAAGTTTCTGTGAAGTATAAACAAGAGTTAGAAGGAGTCTATCAATTTTAGAGTATCTCATTTCCACTGGAGTGAGGGTTTTGCTGATGAAGTAGATTGGCTTCTCAATTTTTTCTTCAAGTTGAATAAGAACTGAGCTGATAGAAGTATCTATAACTGCAAGGTAGATGATCAGTTTCTCATTATCTACTAGGGTACTCATTATGGGAGACTTCCCCAAATATGTTTTGAGATCCTAAAATAATTCTTTGCATTCTGATGTCCATTGGATCTCTGCATTTGGCTAAACTTTTCCTCGTTTGGTACAACCGCGTAGTAGTAAAAAAATAGCCAACGACAGTGATCTGAAGATTTTTAAATGAATTGGTTGATAGCGGCAATCTTTCCAGCAAGTTTTTGTGCGTCTTTTGTCGTCTTTAGAGATGACATGTTGAGGAGAGCTCGAATTTGATCTAGATCAGCCTCAGTCCCTTTCTTGCTGATGAGCTGGCCGAGGAATCGACCTGAATGTACTCTGAATTGACATTTATCTGGGTTGAGTCGCATCTGATAAGATCAAAGAATGTTAAAGATTGTGTTGAGATCTATACTGTGGTTGACTGACTGTATGCTCTTGCACAAGAGATCGTCAATGTAGACTTCCACGACTTTCCAAAGATGTGCTTTGAACATAGTAATCATCAACCGTTAATAAGTTACGCCTGTGTTTTTGAGTCTGAAGGGCACGACTTTGTAGCAATGAAGTCCTCTTTCAGTAATGAAAGTGGTCTTTTCTTGATCGACTTCCAAGAGTGGAATCTGATTGTATCCAGAAGCATCGTCCATCATAGATAGGACTTTATGACCTGCTATAAAATCAAGGATTTGATGGATGTTAGGAAGAGGAAAACTTTCCTTTGGAGTGTGTCTATTTAGATCTGTGAAATCTACACAAACTCGGACTTTTCCATTCTTTTTTGGGGCAACGACGATATTAGATACCCAATCTGAATATTTGTCTTCTCGAATTAATCCCACTTTGATCAATTTCTCAATCTCCATGTTAACTTTATTTTGAAGGTGAGGTGATAGTCGTCGTTATTTATGTTTGATCGTTGTGGAGTTGATGTTGATGGCCAATTTGTGGCATGCCTTGGCCAGTTCGACCCCAGGCATCTCTTCGAAAGTCTACGCAAAAATGTCTCAATTCAATCGTAAGAATTGAATGTGAGCATCCTTATCGTGTTGGACAAGTTTAGTACCGATAAAAGTACCTCTACTAGGTCCATCAATGTTGACATATTCTATAGGCTCTTCTGCTGAAGGCTGATCCTCAAGGTGACCAGCTTTCTATAATTGCTATGCAGCTTATATGTCTAAAGTATCTAGAATGGCAGAAACGGTATTTTTGCAAGCTCGGGAAAACTTTTGACTACCCTTGATTTTGTAGATACTATCATTGTGCTTGAAGCAAAGTGCTTGATAATAGGTGAAAGCGATTGCTTCCATGTTGCAAATCAGTAGCCCATAACCCTAAGATAACAAGATTTTCGTTGATGACGTAGAAGACGACGTCGATGGTGGCTGGTCTACAGTAATATGTTAGATGATCTTGCCTACTCGCTCTTCTTTAAAACCATTGAATCAACTAATATCAGTTTCACTTGGAATAACTTGATCGGCCAATCCCATTTGGTCGATTGTGTTCTGAAAGAAAATCTCAATACCGCTTCCAGTATCAATCATTATTGTGTGCATGACAAACTTCTTCATCTTGAGCATTATGATTAATGCATCATGATATGTATATTTTATATGATTAATGTTGTAATCTTCAAAGGAGATCCCAAGTTGATGATTGCTCGACTTAGGTAGAAGCTTGACCTCTTTATCTTGAGGTGTGAGATTGCAGCATTCTGACACAGATGTTTATCTTAAGCTTGATCTTCGACCTGAACTACTTCGAGCAGCTTCTTATAGCTGCCATCCTTGTATGATTCAAGGTCGATAATGTATTCGAGCATCCGTCCCTCCTTGAAAATGAATTCCAGTAATTTTTATAAAGTATAACAGTTATTAGTAGAATGATGGTTTACCTTGTGATGCATGCAGTACGGGCGGTTCTCGATTGGTTCCAATGATTAGGAAGAGAGGAATGAAAATATTGTGGAGATCCAAACATTCATCTTTGGGAGGACCGGTTTGGGTAGTGAAGCTCCTTTTAAAGGGTTGCCAGTTATTACCTTGGAGTACTTTTGATCACCCTGATCCTCCTTTGGATCAATGCTTTGTTCTGCAGGTGGCCTTTGGTGGTTAGGACAGATTTAGTAGATTTATGCCTTTCAGACATCATCCTTTCCAGGTCGACATAACCATTAACCTTGGTGATCATATCCTCTAAGGTCACAGGTTTGTTAAGGAAGAGGTGTTCTTTGGCCTTGCAGTCGAGCTAGAGCGCGTTGGTGAAAGCAGTAACAATTATTTTATGATCGAGATTGTCTACTTTATGTGCGAGCTCCAAAAATGTCTTTGATAAAGCCTCTAGCTTCTCACCGTATGACTGTTTAAGACTAATAAGAAAATATAAATTATCCTCTTTGTCTCTGTTGTGAGTATACGTCTTGATAAATTGTTTATACAACTGATCGAATGTGTGTATGGAATCTTCAGGTAAATAATGGAACCACATGAGCGGTTCTTCCTGTAAACTTGTTGCGAACAAACGATAGAGGATGTGGTTGAGGTTAGAATACAACCCCAATGAATCATGATATTGTTGAATATGCTCCTTTGGATCGGTGCCTTTGTATTTACGAATTTTTGAAGTATGGAAACCTTTTAGTATTTCCATATCGAATAGTTCTTTGACAATCGGACTCCCTTAGAACTTGGTAAGGTCATCTGTAGTGCCCAAAACTTGTACTTCGATAAACTCCTTTATGCACTGATCCATATGTTCTTGTGTGGCATATTGACGTGTCAGTTGAGTGGCTTGACTAGGAAGTTGAGGATAATGAGTACCGATACCCTTACTCAAACGATTACATACTGGAATTCGAGGTTGAGGTCGCTGTTCTTCCTTCTGACATTTGGAAAATTGACGACCTCTGCTGATTTTAGACTGAATTTCACCACCCAAATGAATGGAAGGTTGATGCTCATATTGAATATTTCAAGAAATAACTTTGTTGGCAGCTCCTCGAGGTCCCAATCTATCCTACGTAGAAACCTGGGAGGTTTCTCGTAATTGATCGCGATCCTTTGTTGGAGGAGCCTGTTGAGTGTCTTGCAGAGCTTGTAACGTAGTATGCATGGTTGTCATCTGGTCTTCATGTTATTTGAATGCAGTCAAATGAGCTTATCACTCGGCTTCGAGCTCCTTTATACGGAGCTTTCGGTCAAGAGTTAACAGATATTCGAGTTCATTGCGTTTCTCTATTTTTGCGTGGAGAGTCGCCCGTAGTTCTATAAGTTGTTCCGGCTCAACTGAAAAATGGAGCTGAATTCTGATTGTTGGTCGCCTGGAAGTAACTATTATTGAAGCTGGTAGTAGAGTGAATGTATGCCTTAGGATATCATCGAAATATCTTCTTTCCTACAGACGGCGCCAAATGTAATTGCCTAATTTTGTTAGCTCGAGATGGCTTGGAATCATCTTTTACACCAATGTTTTTGGGACAAAACTAATGTAAGATAAGGAATGACATAGGTAATTTTGAGTGGAAAACTTTTGAATAAGTAAAAACCATGACCTCAAGTTGAGGGTTATAGTAACAATGACTTTTATTGCTTGAGGTTGATATCTTATTACAAGTGATCTCTTGAACTAGAAATACTTGATCTTGTCAATAAGAAGTCTGATGTTTTGAGAATCTAGAAAATATAGTTTTCATGATGATTTCTCATATATTTTTCTAGTCCCTGTCTCTTCTGAAACTTTTTCTTTATATAGACAATGTCCGCAGTACTCTATCATCTTAGGCACGAGGATATATTTGTTTTCTCGGCAGTTTATGGGCCTAATGAGGATAACTTTAGGCAAGATTTCTGGGATGGGTTTGAAGGAGTGAAAATTCCTTATGTAAATGAGAAGAATACTATTACTTCTTGGATGCGTAGTATATGGACCTATCCCTCGACCTAGTCCAAACTCGAACTACCTCAATACCAGACTCACGCATTATACACGTGATATATACAATCAGCATTGATGCCTAGGCTACGTACCGATAAGGAACATGGCTCGAGTACTACAAAAAATATGAACAAGTCAAAGACACCTGTCTCCTACGAACTAGCAGTTATACATTCAACTACCACCTACCCCATTTTTAGAAGAACGTGCCTTTATACGATATCGAACTGAGAGTAAGGTCTATAAAAAGGATGAGTTCCAAAGGAAATAGGACCAGGAATTTTACATTCTAAGACCACAATAATTTTTATCTTTCAAAATCAAGTATTTCTAGCTCAAGAGATCACTTGTAATAAGATATCAGCCTCAAGCAATAAAAGTTATTGTAATGGCCTAATTTTGTAAGCTCGAAATGGCTCGGAATCAGCTTTTATACCAATGTTTCTGTGACAAAACTAATGTAAGATAAAAAATGACACATGTAATTTAGCATGTAAAACCTCTTAATAAGTAACAAACCACGACCTCGAGTTGAGGGTTTTAGTAATAATAACTTTTATTGTTTGGGGCTGATATTTTATTAAAAGTGATCTCTCGAACTATAAATACTTGATCTTGTCAATAAGAAGTTTGATGTTTTGAGAATCTAGAAAATATAATTTTCTTGGTGATTTCTCGTATATTTTTCTGGTCCCTGTCTCTTCTTAATCTTTTTCTTATATAGACTTTGTCCGCAATTTTCTATCGTGCTGAAGCACGTTCTCCGAATAACGTGGTAAGTGGTGCTTAACTGACTAACTGTTGGATTCGGGAGAGACAGATGTTTTTGGTTTGTTTATGCTTTTTTATTATGCTCGACTCATATTCTTCATCAGTTCGTGGGATAGGTGTCAATGCTGGTTGTTTGTGTCACATGTAAAATGCGTGAGTCTGATATGGAAGTAGTTCGAACTGGAAATAGTTCGAATTAGGTTAGATCGAGGGATAGGTCCCTATAGTTACAGTTACTAAATCTTCAACTCGAGGTCATGGTTTTTACCTATTCAAAGGTTTTCCAAGCTAAATCACCTGTGCTGTTTCTTGAATTATACTAATTCTTGTCACACGTACATTTGGTGTAAGATCTTTGAGTTATTTCGAGATATGAAATTTGGCCATTACATTTGGTGTCGTCTATGAGAAGGAAGACATTTCCATGATATTCTAAGGTATACATCTACTCCACTATCCATTTCCAATCATGGCCACTTCTAAGCGACCAACAATAGGTGTCCAGCTCGATCTTTCAGTTGAACCAAAATAGCTCGCTGAACTCAGGGTGAATCTCCACGCCATGACCGAGATGCGTAATGAACTCATACGTCAGCTAGTCCTTGACCGTGAGCTTCGCGATAAAGAACTCAAAAGTGAGCGTTAAACTTTAAATTAAGAACAGATGACAACTATGCAGACCACATTACAAGCTTTGCAATATACTTAACAAGCTCCCCTTACTAGAGAATATGATCAAGTGCCAGCGAACTCCCAAGTTTATGCACAAGAAAGATTAGGACCTTGCGGGGCAACAAATAAAGCCATTTTCATAAATCTTCAGAACGAACCACAAGCTTCAATTTATTTGAGAAAAGAAGCTCAGTCTGATATCAGTAGGGGTTTTTAGCCTTCTAAGCGTTAAGAGGAGGAATGACGGCCTCAACCCAGAATACCAGCACGTGAACGCTTGAGCGAGGGCACCGATACTTATAATCCTCGACCATCTCGCCAAGTCACTTAGGCACCACGTCAGTACATCATATAAGATCACATGGATCAACGTATCAAGGAATTGATTGAAGCTCACGATCTAGGCAGTAAGGACGATTTTACCAAGCTGTAAAGTAGTCCGATTGCCAAAGAGTTATTTGATATGGAAGTACCGACAGGTTTCCATACTCCCAAGATACGTAAATACAAGGGCACTGATATGAAGGAGCAGATTCAACAATTTTGTGATTCACTGGGATTGTATTTAAATCTCAACCATATTCTATGCCATCTGTTTGCCACAAGTTTACAGGGAGAACCGCTACAGTGGTTATATTCTATAGCTGAAGATTCTATCCTCGCATTCGACCAACTACAAAAGATTTTTGTCAAGACTTATGTTCACAATGAGGATAAGGAAGAAAATTTATATTATCTTATTAGTCTCAAACAATCTCAAGGAGAGAAACTCGAGGTCTTTGCAAAAAAGTTTCTGGAGCTCGGATGAAAAGTTGACAATCTTAATCAGAAAACAACTGTTACTGCATTTGCAAATCTACTACAACTTGACTGCAAAGCAAAGGAGCATCTCTTCTTAAACAAACCCACAACCTTGGAATATATGATTACCAAAGTCAATGGGTATGTCAACCTCAAAAAGATGATGACCGAAATGCATAAATCTACTAAATCTGTCCTAACCGCTAAAGGTCAAAACACAGAATACAACAGTATACCAAAGGAGAACCAGGGTGATCAAAAACGTTCCAAGGTAAACACAGTCAAATCTCGGAAAGACAATTTATTTCCTAAGCTGGTCCTCCCCAAGATGAATATCTGGATCTCATCAATTTTTCCCGTGCCGACGAACGACAAATTCTACTGTGTATCACAACCACTAGAATCGATTGAAGGCAAACCATACTATATGTATCACTAGGTAAATCATCATGAAACTGACAACTGCTATGCTTTACAGAGGTTGCTGGAATATATTTCAAAGACGGAAGAATGCACGAGTACATTGTTGATCTGGAAGGATACAAGAATAATAGTTACAAGGAAGAGGTCAAAGTAGTTCACGTCGAAGATCAAGCTGAGGAAAAACACTTATACCATATATACTATAGCAACATGATCAAGATCCATCAAATTAGCAACTCTTCCAGATTCAAACAAAGAAGATTATCAGAATGCTACGATCTCATAACTCAAGATAAAGAAGCTAAGCTCCTTCTGAATCAAGCAATCACAGACTTGGGATTTCATTTAAGGATTGCAATATCAGTCACGTCAAGTTTCCTCATTATGATACTCTGGTTATCATGCTGAAGATGAAGAAATTCCTAATACATACTATGTTGATTGATACTGGTAGTGGTATCAAAATTCTTTTTTAAGGTATGATTGAACAAATGGGATTGGCTAATCAAGTTGTTCCAAGGTACCTATATTGGCTAATCAAGTTGTTCCAAATGGGATAGCCTTCAACAGAAGAACCTACAGAGTACATAGATATTGATGAACCTAGCCGAGGTACCTATATTGGTACCAAACTAGTCCAGCATAAAAATGATGCCCTTGTTCACTTTTTATGAATGAACGAGACATCTTTGCTTGGACTTTCGAAGAAATGCCCTAGCCAAGGTATGTCACAGATTGAGCATCAACAACAATGCCATAACGGTCAAACAGAAATAAAGAAAACTATCACCTCGTCTTTGAGATAACGTAAACAATTAAATCGATAAGTTAATCAAAATCGGATTCATTCAAGAAGCTAAGTACCCAGATTAGATCTCTAACATTGTCGCAGTTCCAAAAAAGAATGAGAAAGTCTGAGTTTGTATGGATTTCACAGATTTAAACAAACACACTCCGAAGGGCAGTTTTCCTCTTCCAATCATTTATCAAATTCTTGGTTCAACTGTAGGACACGAGCTCTTATCTATGATAGATGCTGATTCTGGATATAATCAAATACTTCTCTTAGACGACGATCAGGAAAAGACCACTTTCATCACTGAAAGAGGACTCTACTATTACAGAGTCATGCCTTTCAGACTGAAGAATGTTGGAGTGACTTATCAAAGATTAATGACAACAATGTTAACAGCACACTTGGGGAAAATTGTTAAAGTCCACATCGATGATCTACTCTGCAAAAGCTTACAGTCAAAAGACCATATGTCTAATCTCTCCATGGTCTTTCATATTCTACGCTCATACAGGAAGTGGCACAACCCTGATAAATGTCAATTTAGAGTGTACTTAAGCAAGTTCCTCGTCCACCTCATCAACAAAAAAGGAAATGAAGCTGACCCAAATCAAATTCGAACTCTCCTCAACATGCCCTCTTCAACAACCAAAAATGATGTTCAAAAGCTCGCAGGTAAGATTATTGCTATCAATCGATTCGTCTCAAAGTCTTCAGATCAATGCCGATGGTTGTTCTTACTACTCTGAGGATGTACCAAACAAGGAGAGGTTCAGCCCAACAAAGAGATCTGGTGGACAGAAGAATGCAAAACAGCTTTTTAGGAACTCAAAACCTATATGGGGAAATTTCCCATCATGAGCACCCCGGTGACAATGAGGAACTGATCATCTACCTTGTAGTTACAAAAACTTCAATCAGCTTGGTCCTCATTCGACTTAAGGGAAAGGTCTAAAAACTAGTATATTTTTTCAGCAAAACCCTGACTCCAGCAGAAACAAGATATTCTAAGATCGAGCGACTCTTTTTAACTCTCATTTACACTTTATAAAAAGTCTAGCACTACTTTCAAGCTCATTCCATCAAGGTTATGACGAACTACCCACTCCAAGAAGTTTTGTCTAAAAAAGAAAAATTACGATGAGTACAACAATGGTTCGTCAGTTTGGGAGAACATGATATCAACTTCAAACAATGTCATTCAGAAAAATGTCAAGCTGTTACCGATTTTCTTGTGGAAGATCCAGATTGGGAGGAACACGACCCTAACCTCACAGAAGAGATAACAGAATATTCACCTTCGAAGCCATTTGAAAAGTGAGCTAAATAGATTATATGGAAATGATGGAAACTTCTTACATATGGCTCAGCAGGACCCGTAGGGTCAGGGATTGGAATCATACTAATTACCCCATCAAACGACAAAATCAAAAAATCAATCCACTTGGATTTTGAAGCTTCAAACAATGTTACAGAATACAAAACTTTAATTCATGGGCTTGATTTAGTGCTCGAGCTTGGCATTCCCGAGCTATCAGTTTATACAGATTCTTTGCTAATCTTCCACCATTATTCCGAACAATACAAAAAAAAATGGAAAGATGGTCGAATAGGCAGCCCTCATTGCTGATTGGATGGGCGAATTCGTGAAAGCAACTCTTAACTATTTACCACGAGATGAGAACAGACATGCCGATTCCTTGGCTTACTTAGCTGAGGTCTTGGGTATAGAAGTACGATATCTACAGATCGAAGTGATGTCCACCTCTATCATTGATCTCCACTTTATATGCATGATCAACACTGGGGGCGATGAAGAGGAAGACGACGATTGAAGGAAACCTTTTATCGCCTACCTCGGCCTGAAAAATAAATGTGACGGGCCCATTCCAGCAAACCCAAATGAATGCCGACAGTTGATCGAAAGCTCAAAGCATTATGAGCTTCGAATGGCCATTTATATCGGCGATCAGTGATAGGGCCTTATCTTAAGTGTCTCTCTAAGAAAAAAGTCAATGGAATGCTCAAAGAATCACATGAAGAAATTTGTGGCTCCCATACCGCAGGTCGGTCACTTGCAAATAGAGTAATTACATAAGGAGTATTCTGGCCTGGAATGCACAAGCAAGCAGAAGAGTACTCACAAAAATGTGACACATGTCAACGACATGGACACATGATACGAGCTCCTGCACTCGAACTCCATGCAAGCAAGGTATTCTGGCCTTCAAGCGATGGGCGCTCGATCTCGTGGGAAAATTGCCCAATACGCTGGGTAACCGATGTTTCTTACTCGTGGTGACAAATTAGTTTACCAAATGGGTGGAAGCAGTTTCTCATTGTCAAACTCGAGAAGAAGAAGTCATCTCATTTATCTGGGAACATATTATTACACGGCTTGGATGCCTCTACCCTAATTCGGATCGATAACGGGCCACAGTTTGTTGGAAAAAAGGTCGTGGCTTTCCTTAACAAATACAATATTATTCATTCCCCATCTAATCCATACTACCCGCAAGGAAACAGACAGGCCAAAATCATCATCAAAACCATGGTAGATGGACTCAAGAAATGGCTTCAGTCTCAAAGAAAGGATATTGGATACAAGAGCTTCTTCATGTCTTATGGGCATACTGTATTACACCAAGATAATTAACTGTCCGTTTCCCCTTCCTCCTGGCTTACGATGCCAAAGCCATCATTCTAACATAATACCACCATCCTGTCAAAGATTGCGAGCTAACAAGTGAAGAAAATAAGTTCAAGTTGGCCTGCAATATGAACGAGATTGATGAGACCCAAGCTTGAGCTATTGCCAACCTAGGTCGGTATCATCATATGCTAGCCAGCTCATACAACCGAAGAGTCTGAAACCGTGAGTTCCAAATTGATGATCTCGTTATCAGAGAAATCCCATGGAGTATGTGAACAAAGTTAAATGCTGGGAAGTTCGTAAATAATTGGGAAGGTCCTTTCCTCATCGTTGGCCGCTCTGACCTTTGATTGTACTACCTCATGACAGAGAAAGGCGTTCGAATCCCAAATCTCTGGAATACTAGATGATTAAAATGGTATTATCACTAAATCCCTAGTTCTCTATTACATATTACTCTATTCTCGTTCTTTACATTCCAAAAGTGAGATTTCAATCTCCAACAGTGTACATTCTTTTCTACTAAATAAAAACTTCTAAGTTTTTTCTCATACTACTCTCTACATACATGCAGAATCTACTAAATCTCAAAGATTAAAGCAAATGTAATATTAGCTTTTAATCGCCCATCTATACATATATCAACAATTAAAACAAAGGTAATACTAGTTTTCAATCAATGATCTCTTTTATATATCAGACACAAGATAAAACAACGATAATACTAGCTTTCATATTTCTACATGTCTATAACTATAGAATACACAGATCACTTTTGCAGATTTTTTTATTCGGGAGGTTAGCTATGCTTTTCCCTACAATGGAAGTCGTACAACCATAAATTATGGAGCTCGAGCAGATACAATATTCCTTGCTTGCTTAACCTATTTCACCGATCAGAATCCTAGCTCGGTTTTTATGGTATTTAGGCAATTTCCTTGATTTATATCAGCATTACAAATACAGCCTCTATGTACCATATAGTCATGTAAGGTATCCCTTTCGAGCTCAAGTCTCTTTACTTCTTCCACAAAGTAGGCAATGACAGCCATTAGTTATCTCCACCATACATCTTCTGGGGAAATACTATCTCGGTCTAGCATAACTGACTCGACAAATTGTATATTTAGTCTCTGATGAAAAAATTTCATAATCGCATGATGGAAGCTTGCCCGCTCTGCGCGTTTCTCTAAGCCCGATATTACTATAGTCAACTGTGACATTAACTTTGCCACCTTCTCCTGCTCAAAATGATTTTGCATTCTTAGCTCCTCCACTTCACTACGAAGTGCCACCAACTCCAACTCGTTTACAGCACCTCCCCCAGCACGAGCTTTATTCAGAAGCTCATCATTTCTCTTTATAGCTACCTGTAACTCTTGCTCTTTACGGAGAGTGACCCCAAACTTATAATCACTCTCCCTAGTTCGTTTGTTCGTTTTCCTTACAGCAGCTCGAACGAAAACAAGATCTGCCTCCAACTCTTTAATTTGAACTGATGGGTTTACCCTGTCACCCTTGGCAGTCGAGACCTTGGCGTCATTCTTTTTCTTCTTTGACCGCTCTCTAGACCCAGCCTTCTTGCCATACGAACTGGTCAAGTCTGCCTTCAGCCTCGTAACTCGCTCATTCAGTTCGTCACACCAATTTTAGGAGACACGAAGGTCAAAATATTTACCTGGCATGGCCTCACTCAACTGCTCAACCACACTTTTAGAACTCATTAAACCAGCTCGGGCCTTTACAAGTTCACTTTCTTTCCTGACCACTTGACCCTTCAAACTGTCCACATTATCCCGCAGTTAATTATCTGCCACCTCTAAAGATCTGATACGGTATTGAGCGGCATCAACTTTAATCCCTTTTACCATCAACAAGTCTATCTTACTATTTAGCTTTACCACTTTACTCTATGTACTCACGAGTTCTCCATACAGTTTTACTGCCTTAGCATCTTTACTTTTAATCTGCTGGGTTAGATTATTCACAGTTTTCTTCGCCTTAGCAAGCTGGAGCTCAACTTTGACATACTGATCCTCCCTCTCTTCATATGCATCAACCACAAACTCATGATTGTACTAAAGCACTTGTTGTTCACTCAAGCGAACAGTTTCCAACTCGACCTGCATAAATAAGTTCGAATCAAAATACTTCACTGATATAATCAATAAACTACAGTTTGCTTTACACAATTTTAGCAAATTTTTGTTTCTCACAAGCCAACAAGATGGGATTATACTTCGCCCTCAAGTTACGAAGTTATATCACACTAATGGAAATGTCATCTACATCTCATCCTATTTTAAGGTACACATTTTCTATTACTCTGAAATGGTATGATTATACTTGGATTACTTCATTAATTATGATTTTCATCTGCCTTCTAACATTACTTTGTAGCTCTAGAGTGGCAAAGCCTACAAGTCAAAAATCTTGAACTATTTTCTAACCTATAGCTCCGTTTGCAAAGTCAATAGAGTTATTGAGGCATTTTGCTCTTTAGTGAGCTCTTTTTCTAATTCCTCAATTCTAAGGCGCATACCTTTAAGTTCCTACAAATTAATTTTTACATCACCTCTTAGACTACTCAAAATTTATCTTCAAAATATCTACCATACAATCACACTTTTTCAACTCACAAAAACAAAATTCTAAATGTTTTTACTCTATCTTCTCTTCATCTCCTCAACGGTTCTCAATATCAGTTATAGAGGAGACCACATTCAGCCCTATAATAATACCTTAAGGAGAGCTGCCATCAACATCGGGCTCATCATCAGCTTTGACCTCTTCAACATACAGCGCCCCTCTATGATAACTTCAATATCAGTTACAGAATATCCAACTTTGAGGAGCTTCTGTCTGAGGCTGTCGCGAGCAGCTACAATTTCCTCAACATTCTTCTACGCTTCCTTTGTGAGTTCGAGTATCATCACCTGATGCGAATCCTTCACAGAGATCGAACACTTCTTTTCCAAAGCTTAATCAGCCTCAAGTTGAGCCACTCACTTCTCGACCTTAGCCCTCCTGTCCTCGAGACCAAGACAAATGCCCTTCAATGCACGAGTAGCCTGCAACAAAAAATAAGAATACATTTTAGTTCGAAGGCAACTCAAAACAAAATAGCTTTTCAGTTCGCAGGTTACACAAAATCTAAATAGTACAAAGAATTTAAACTTACCCTACACAGCTCCAACTGTGCAGATGTGTTCAGCTCCTCAGCACCTACTCGAGCTGCCGCCCTCAGCTTGTTCTTTATAGCTTGCAGCTCGTCTTTCAAAGTTGGACCAATCTCTGCCTTCTTCACCTCGCTCACTACAGCAGGAGCATCCACCTTCATATTTTTTAAACTCGTCTCGACCTCTCCACTCTATGTGGTCATCGAGGTCGAGCCACCCTTCACAATCTTCCTTTTTGGGTACCTTTAGACGAGCTTGCTCGACGAAGCCTCCCTAGAACCTTCCTTCAAAGATATTGGTGCAGCCTTCGGTAATACTGAACGTTCATCACCATCTGTTGTTGCCCTCCTTCCAGCTCCAGTTCCTATCATCTGTCTCTTTGTTTGAGACTTCTGTACTTTCTCTGACCTACAGTTAGCTCTTTTGTATATGCTTCTTTCAAGTTTTTTCATAAACCTTCTAGAGCTACAATATCTATTAACGATTCTTTTCTTGCCACTTGAGATCTAGGACCTGCAAAACACAACACAAAGTTACATACAGATAAACACTACAACATCTACAATAGCTCAATATCATAAACTATTACTTTCTTATCTTCAGAATTTTATATATAAGGTCCATAGGTTCCTCAACCTTTCTTTGGAGACAATTATCTTTCACCTATATCCAATTATCATTCCACAGTCACCCTTCTTAATTCAGGTCAAATAACTGAGATCGAGACGAATTAGAAGAGAAGTACGTACCTCCAATCGCCACATAATATTCAACAGTATAATAATGTAAAACATCTACATGAGTTATTCTCCTCTCCACCCTATTTTTAGCCCACAGTCTATTCAGGTTATCGCAGACATTTGTCACTTCCCACATATTCCCATTCAGTTAGGCAAGACAAGCCTTTATGGTATTCAAAATACCTTTAGCAAGATTGCTAAGAGGCAACATCAGTTTGAAATCTAACTGAGACAGATAACACAAAAATCCCTGGTCTAGATCACTTTGGACAGCCCCATTGAAGTACTCCAAAGAGATCAACTCCTCTACTCCCCTTTTAGCCTTTTCCTATTCTAAGTCAAACAACAAGAAAAAGTAATCTTCCCTATTTAGAATAGTGCATCCCCTAAACGACCTCCCAAAGTGTTCTATAACATTACCCCATCTACTACCTAAACTGCCTTTTATTTTGCAAAACTCCTTAAATGCATCTGAATCTACAGGGTAGGATATGAGATTACCAGGGAAATCTGGAAATTTTACTTTGTCCTTCCCCTCTAAATCTACCTCTCCAACCTCAGGGCTCTCCATTCTTAGATCGCCCCCCACAATAACTACATTATCAGATTTAAGAGATACTAGCTTGATCAAATGACCAGAGGTCGAAGTCTCTATATCAAGAATAAGCTTGAGGATGACGCTTATTTTTATAACATACAAAGCCTTCTCACGCCTCTACCTACATACAAGTCTAGGTATTCAATCAATTTTCTTTATCATTATTTTTTGTCTATATTCTTACACATACATATATCATACATATATATCTTTCATACACATACATATATATTTTTTCTTACAAAGCAAAATTTTTCAAAGGTTTACTAAAGCAAATTTTTTAAATTTTGAATAGCCACAAATATTATATTCTCCACATCAAATGATTATTTAATCACAAGCACAAATCAGCCAAATAAATCAAAACCACTAACCTTCAATGTCTGAATAAGAGTCTTGAACAGCACACAATCCCTCTTTCACTATTGTACTGTGCCACAAAGGTCTCTGATCTGCCTCTACAGCAACAACCCCCTTTTTTCTTTGGTTGTAATGCTTACTTTTGTTAACTTTCTCTCTAGAATCTCTGTAACTCAATTTCTTTTATCTCTATCTAGTTTTTCATTTCTTTGTGTTTGACAAACGTTTGAATAAAGAAGAAGAAAAGTTATTTATACTTTTTTTCTCTAATTGCTGATAGTTATTGGGGTACACACAAGCCGCCATCAGTTTTGGAACTGAGGCGTCCCTTCTACTATTAATGTTAGACATTTTGTACCTTTTGGGTAAAAATGCCTTCCCATCATTATCCCACATCTTATATTTTTCTCTCTCCTAACCATATCCCTCTCAGACTTCCCACACTCATTATGATTCTCTCCTCACACGCAATCAAACTTTTCCTACCCTCACACAAAAATGCAAAAATACAGATGATCTGATTTCTCTACTCATATTTCTATTACTTATAGAACTTCTGATGTCATTTCCAATGATACACCATTTCAAAATTTAAATTTTTATTTCAAAGTTTCAAATAATATTCACACCAAAATTGGAACAAATTCAGTTGAAATATTCTCCCTACATTTAAAATATAGTTATTTGGCCTAACACAGTTAGCTCCCTCATAAATAATTATACATGAAACATCCAAGATGCCCTGGAGCGCCATACCTAATCAGTTCGCATCGAGTAACCTTCTCATCTTCCTCAGTTATTTCTTCTAGACCAATTTCCTTCACAACAGCTTTTCGAGCCTCAGGCTCCAACACCAATTTATGAGATATCTCAGAATACACGTGATGCCCAACCCCGTTCTTCCTCGCAGTCAACCCATCAAACTGTATTGAAGATTCTGGAAAGTAAGCATCATAATCTAACTGCCCAAAGATCATCTCCTAAACGTCTACAACCTTTATTGTTAAGTGCCCCTCGGACGCATGACAAACTCTTTGAGAACGAGTCCTCACCATTTTTTATTTAATCCTCCTCTTTACATCACATTTCAAGCATTAATTATACATACAAATTGCGATAACAACATATTCTCCCCACTCTGCATTTAGAATAATACTCAAAATTCCCCTTATCCATAACTGACAACCCTAAGATCATGCTCCATATTTATTTGAGTTTATCTTTCTATAGTAACCTCATTGCATTTCAACTATATTTTTTTCGAACTCACTTCTAACATCTCTCAACTGTTATACATACATCCATATTTTCTACATAGCTCGATTTTTTGGTTTAAGTAAATTCACTTCTATTGCAGAGTGATGTCTTGGAGCTCGAGTTAATTAATTTCTTTCAGTTCGACACAAGTACCTGTTACATCTTTTTATATATATATATATATATATATATCTCCAGCAGATCAACTGACGCATTGTATGAAATTACATTATAACATTTTTCTATTTTTAGCTTGACCTACAATTTTCTTTTTCGTTATTTTTACTATATCAACTTTTAATCACACATCACTTGAACTAGCCATTGTTCGCATTATCATATTCATTTTTAGTTTGCTTTCTCAAACAGAGAATTACATTTTAGTATGTCAAAATGTATTTTTAGTTCAAATTTCCATACTCATTTTTCACAAATAGCAATTTTTCATTAGCTAGGATATTACTTACATAATACTTTACCAAAAACTTTTTTCAAGATATTCCTGCAGATCGATCTACATGTTACATTACATATTAATTTTTTGTTTGGAGGTACATGTACCTCAAAAATGAAACTCTTATGCAAAAAAAGCCAGAAAGTTGGTTATAACAGAGCCTGAACCAACCTTTTGTATAGAACACTCCTTCAAAAAGAAAAACGATGATTATACTGAAGAAAATTTCTAATCTCTATATCCACCACTATCGTCTCTTCCTCCCCACAGGATAATGGTAATACTTTCTGGTACGTACAGCAGCTCCCACATCTGCCTCCTCAATCTTATCCTCTGCAAGTAGACAAAGACATACCCAGCGCTGCTTACCAAGAAGAATAAGATAGTGGAAATGCCACATTTGATAATAGTCATCCTGAGCCTCTGCTGCTTCATCCTTCGTCATCCTATGGTATGTTGGTGGCACCGGTATGGGAGTGAACATCTCCAGAGATTGGTCACTAACATAGTGCAGCTGCAGCTTCTATACTTTTGCAGTTACCCTAACTTCATATACCTGACACCTAGTCATCACCATTCTCAAGACATAGAATCACCAGATATTCCCAGAGACAACGTACTTTCGCAAAGATAATAGATGATACAGTCCAAACACTATTTATATCAGACCTGCATTTAATGCAAGTAAGTATTTCTAAAGTAGTCATCATTCAAGAACAACTTTTACTGGGAAATTCAAATGCCAGATACACCAATCCATTCCCACGCTTTAAATTCCAGAATACAGTCTTTAATAAAGAAATGATAAGTCCCTAGCCAGTAAAATTCCACAGTATACCTTTCCAAATTCCAACATAAACATTTCATAAATTTTTCTCAACTAAAGCCACATGTGCCTTTAGTTGCTAGGGAGCGATTGTAGGGACCTACACTCGACCTAGTCCAAACTTGAACTACCTCAATACCAGACTCACATATTATATACATGATATATACAATTAGCATTGATACCTAGACCACGAACTGATAAGGAATGTGGCTCAAGCACTAAAGAAAATATGAACAAGTCAAAAATGCTCGTCTCCCATGAACTAGCAGTTACACATTTAATTACCACCTGCCCCATTTTAAAGAGATCGTGTCTCTATACGATATTGAACTGAGAGTGAGGTCTATAAAAAGGATGAGTTTCAAAGGAGATAGGACCAGGAATTTTACAATCTAAGACCCCAGCTAGATAACTCAGAAGAAGATTTAAATTGAAAATTTTAACATTTTAATTAGTGATTGTTTGTGCAGATATCGAGAATTGGGTGACAACCAAAGATTTAAAGAAGCCCATATCTGTAATGCTTTTTGCCTTAGAAAGTTATTAAATTTCTTTGATTAAGTCATTGATCAATATCCTCATAAAATAGCTTTCGGAGCTCTTATACAGATTTGTTAGAGAAATGCATAAATTAGTTGGAAGGATTTCCTAAAGCAAGATTGATTGGAAAGTCTTCAAGCTCAAGAAGATCAGGTTGTGAATATTATAGCTGAATTTTCAAACTGTAAAATTTTGGAACATGCCTAACTTGAGAGGGGACAAAACAATTTGTGATGTTATTTTTTGGGCTGTAAAAAGAAAGAAAGAATCACTTGACAAGTAGCAAGTTATGAGTTTTTTTTTAAGAATATGACTGGCTTAATGAAGAGTTCTTTAGGCTCACACTGGATGTCTATGGACATAGTTGTCAACATGATGGCAATCAACACATTACTAACAAGAAGATAAAAGGGTCGGTGATAGAGCAAAATGTTATCCTTTCTTTTGGTTAGCAACCTTAGCATCTGTATGTATTAGTATTAGTATAGACTGATAAAAAAATGATCTTTTTTTCTGCAAAGCCAAAAGGTCGTAAAACTGCTTCTGATTTCCCTTTTCTCTTCCAAACTGAATTAAGTAGTAATACCCAAGGTTTATATCTATCTTTCCAACCTCCTATCTTAGGCCCCTTATATTCCCAAAATTATGTGGTTAATAATACATTTTTTGAGTTATTGCGGTTTCGTGTATTCTTTCTTAATTAATTCAGAATAATGCGAATATAACACAAAGACATTATTAGCTGTGAATAATATAGTTTTTTGTACTGGCAACTGTCTCTATTTACTTATATTCAAAATAGATGATTTATTTTCTAAAACAATGTCATGTGTCACCTGGTAAATGATCTAATGGATCATTAAATAAGATGTCCACCCTCGTACTACCATTATACTTTTAGGAATAGATGAGCAGATAGTCACTTTTTGGAGTCATCTCCTTTTGTTATTGTCTGTTGTTGTATTTTTTGTTTTTTGTTTTCCAACTTGAGCTGGAGGACTAGCCCCCATAATTTATAAAATGAAAAGGAAATGTATATACAAGGTGGGAACATATATTCTCAACCTACATATAAGAAGGGAGAAGGTCTGAACACCAAAGTACAGAGTCCCCTGAAGCAAGCTCACTAAAGCATTGTTGTTGTATCTTTAGTAATTTCTAGTTATATATCTTCACAATTCGATGTTTGCTTATCCCAAGGTTCTCTGTGTACCCTTTATTCATCATGTTTCTATAATGGCTTCTGTACATTTCACCTTTTTTAATAAAGAAATCTGATGAGGCGTTGAAGTTTGATCTCGGTAAAATCAGCAACCTTCATCAACTCTTCTACAATTTCTGTCGGAGTAGTCTCTACTTCCTTGATCAAACCTTCAATCTCCTTGATGAGTAGATGATATTAAAGCCTAACATAGTTCAAAGCTAACACTATAATACCATCTGAAGTAATACATGGTATAGCTTGTCCTTATGACTGGCCATAAGTATGGCAATCTTCTCTCCTCCACAGGAAGACGAAAATCGTCATAGAAATTAAGTAGTCCTGACAAAGTTACCTTGCTTTTGTTGTCTTTGTTCTTCGAATACTAATTTTTTTATCTCTTCGCGATTCTCAAACTCAATCAAATAATTTAAATCTTCAATAACAAGAATCGACTTATTAGTCATGGACAATGACATTTTCTTGAGCTTTCAATTAGTTCCGGTGTCTATGAGATCTAAGTCATACACCTCCAAAATTAGGCAATTTGCCATTGCAACAAAATAGTTGGACCAATTTTTTTTTTCTTACCAATTTTGTTTGGGGGGGGGAGAGAGGGAATTGTACTATAGCATAGATACTCTTTTAGTGAGACGATCATTTTCTTGTCCTTAGTTCAAATTTAATTATATTATTATCAAATTTAATTTTTTCATGCTATATGACCAAACATGAAATACCCCCTCTTTTATTCTCTCCCACCTTCTTGCAAAAATCCTCATTAACAACAAATAAGTCAAAGTATTCAATGACACTCTTCTAGATGCCAATATATATCCAATGCGATAGTGTCAACAGTGGAGGGGCAATTGAATTCCACCTATTTCGAATTGTTGTAATAGTTATCAGAACTATAAAATTTAACCACCCTAAACTCTTCCATAATCAGCACATATATTCTCTCTTTGTACGTCGATATCGATAAAATATTGCTTTATCTTTATAATAGTCCTCGTTAAATTGTAGTTCAAAATAAAATTTTATTTCAAGGGACATATGATGCGCTTTCTTTTTTATTTAATTTCCACTAGTAATGAAAAACTTCAGTAAAATATGTTACTACCTCATTATTATATACTCCAACCCTAATCTTCTTATTATATTTATTTTCTATCATACCAGCCTTGAGTCTTCGATTATGTTGCGCGCATGATCATCATTTCTAAATAGATGAAAATGGCTCTGCAGACCCTATTCATGCGGAGATCGTTAAAATTGATCGAGCTTGATGATATCGAGCTCGTCAATTACAAGAGAGACTAGGATATGATGCCACAGACCAAACCAATATTTTCTTTAACTACTTTGGAAAGAAGTTGGTAAACCAATTAAAGACTATTTTTTTGCCACGTTTTTGGCTAAAACTTATATCTAAAAAAAAAAAAAATCGGTACGTGCATTAGATATATGGCCTTTCCATAAAATTACCATCACATGTATACTCTATATCTCGTTTTTATTGCTTTTTCAACGCGCACAATACTTTTTGAATGGTTGCTTTGAAAGTTGCTTTGATTTTTATACCGGGTCTCACCGCTGAGTTTGAGCTAAACTACTAGGCATTGCTGAAGCATTTCTCTTGGTGCTTATATGTCACTTCACAGTGTGAGCTATAAGGGATTGGTAGAGACACTTTTAGTCTACAATGGACATCCATGGTGAAAGTGTGAAAAAAATGTTAAAAACGGTTGTACTTTGTAAGATAGTATTTATATATTTTAAACTTGTTGTGTGTTATCAGGTCTTAAGAGTTTCTTAGTTCACCGACAGGCTTTCAGAGGGTGAGATATAAATAAGGCAGATCAAGTTTGGTATACAAATAAACATGAGTTTGACTTCCAAGTGACACTATTTTGTCTAAATGCTCAATAATTGAGATAGAGGATCAGGCAATCCAAATGTGGAGTTGGTAGTTAATATTGATTTATATATAACCCATTGAGTAAAGTTAAGGGTCAAGATTCCTTTTCATCCTCCTCTTATACATTATTCCTGTATTGGTTGTTACGTTTTATTAGTATAAAATCCTTGAACTAGCTAAATTTAATTAGATGAGATAAATAGTGTGAGTGTGGCTTACTCAAATAGCCAAAACATACATTTTGCCACATGTATACAATATACATTGTTAACTAGTAGGGATAACAATGGGGCAAAGTCGGTGTGGGGGAGCTAATACCATCCCCATCCCTTTTTAGGTTACCACCTTCCATCCCTTTCCCAAAACCCATTTAAATTAAGGGGGGATTCCCGAATTCGCCCCACATCGATAAACTTAATTCCAGACCTGCCCCATTTAACTAATGAAAAAAAGAATTACTAATTTTTTTTTGTCTAACCTCACAATAGATAGTCTTTATATGAGTCTTAACAAAATAATGCAATGACTAAATAAAACAACATATTATGCATCAATAAATAAAGAGGGAGTAACACATCTTAATGTATCTTCTTCAAAGGTGTGAGATAAGGTTTCTAAGTTTCTTGTATATATAAGGGGGTATAATAGTAAAAAAAAGTGGTATTAAATGGGGTAGGGCGGGGCAAATACTGACTTTTTTGTTATCATCCCCAAATCCGCTCTGATCCTCGGTGAATTTTGGGCAACTTATACCATACCCACCCCCATATCCAGTTAGTTCATACCAAATCTGCCCCGTTCGGGACGGGGCGGGGCAGATTGTCATCCCTATTAATCAGGGGTACTTTGATAACTAGCCAGAAAAGTTATAAACTAGATGTAGTAGTATGATAGAATAGAATGAGCCGATGTATTCATGTACAATTGGTTTAGTTAGGACTTTAGGTAGAATGAGTTTAATTGGTAAACATCTATACTTTAGGCCATGATATGAGGATACATCTCGACCGTTGATCAGATTTCACTATACATGTTTAGGAGTCACCAAAGGCTATAGATATGACCTCATTATGAAGATTTGTTGTGTGGGCCATTGGATCATTTTCGACCAAAAAGACTATTTTTTGTCTGTCTAATATACCCCTTATCAAATACAAAATTCTGATCTAAAATAGCTTTATGCATTTGTCAATTTTAAATTGCTAGAGTACAGTATTGGATCCCTGTTATTGCCCCTCGAAAATACCAAGTTAAATCTAGAAATCAAAGGGCATTAACGTAGTTTTACAACTCTTAAATCCCATCTTCCTTTAAAAAAACAAATTTCAAGATTTGGCCTCGCCGATTCATCTCTTCTCCAAGTTGAAATTTGATCTCTCTCATCTTGGTCGAATCCTCTCTTCTCCAAGGTATGAGATCTCCCCCTTTAATTAGTTGTTAATAAGTTAATCTCTTGTTTAAAATTGAAGTATTAGGGTATTCGCGGGTAAGAGCTGACAAAGTATTCAGGTAGTTTCCCATTTGATTTAGGGCTTGGTTATCTTCATCAATCTCTACTATATGTCGATTTCGTCATTGATAATCTACAAGGTATTAAGGGATTTTAGTTTTTTTTCAGTTTATATGGTAATAGGCCTGTCTTACTCTAATAAATCAACCCCATTTTTGATAACCAGCTTGATGTATATTCCTCTTCATAGCTTTATAAGAACTATGACATTTAGAGAATTTGGAGTCATTAAATAGTACTAGACTGCTGTAACAAGATCCTCTTCACCTTGATAGCAAAATCGGAAGAATATATGCTAACTAAATATATTTATGTGTTTCAGTTGCAATATCATGGGAAATATGAAAGCCACTAGTGAATGAAGAGGTAAAAGTGGCACCTCCACAAGAAATGAAGGTCTGTATTAAGATCATCTTCAGCTCACTTTGCCACGTTGATATCTACTTCTGGGAAGCCAAGGTGAGCACTCTCAGAGATGATTATTAATGCTTCAGAGTTGTAATGCAATATGACTACTTAACGAATACATACTTCGTATTACAGGGACAACCCCCTTTGGTTCATCAAAAAAATTGGCATGAAGCAGAAGGGTATGCAAATTCTAGAAAATTTATTGTGCAAAATAGATCTATCTATTTATAGTATCACTAACATTGGTGTTGTTTTTGATTTGAATGCCAAAAGGCTCGAAGAAGGTAAGCATGTTACATTGTAAATGTGTATATTTTATCAAAGTTTATTGAAGTAAATGAATTAGTAACACTTTCGTTGCATATAATTTTAGCTAAAAAGTTTGGAGTGACTGAGTTTGTAAACCAGAAGGGCCATGACAAGCCAGCTCAAGAGATCAGTTCCTTACTGGAGCAGTTGCCAGTTATTCTAAACCATCTAATGTGTAAGGTACAGTGACCAGAGACCTATATTTGATACTTGATTTGAACACATGTGATTGCAGAGATGACGAACAAAAGAGTGGATCGCAGTATTGAATGTACAGGAAGCATCACTACAATGATATCCGTCTTTGAATGTGTTCATGATGTAAATTTCCTAAAACTATCTCTTACTCATCTCAATATTGCATCTCAAACCAATGTTAATTTGTACTGTGAAATCCGATATGCCTCTCCTTATGAAGGGTTGGGGTGTTGTTGTACCAGTCGATGTACCAAACAAAGATGATGCCTTGAAGACACATCCGATAAATCTACTTAATGAAAGGACACTCAAGGGTACCTTTTTCGAAAACTACTAACCGCGTTCAAATATCCCTGCGGTCATTGAGAAATATATGAAAGGGGTAAGCAAATTTTCTTGAAGAAAAAAAAAACATTTTGCATCTTCTATTAAAATTGCATCGGTTTTAATCCTTGCAGGAGCTTGAATTGCAAACGTTCTTAACACATACAGTTCCAGAGATCAACAAGGCGTTCGAACTCATGCTTAAAGGAGAAGGTATTCGATGCATCATTTACATGGAAAGATAAGAACGAACGAATAAGAAGACTAATGAGATATTTGAGTCGTGTTTTTAACTTGAATAAATATTATGTTTATTGTTATGATTTTCTGGTTAAATTTCATATGTGCATATTGTATTCCTCTCTTTGTTATGTGATGTTTGTACAAATGGGAATAAAATATCACATGTTTTTGCATGGTTAGTTATCTTTCATCGTATACTATGTTCATAAAAAAAAGCTCTGTTTTGAGGTATAACTTATATATGATCAAAATGATCATAAACTATCACATAGATATTTAGTTAGTCCTATGTTTAGTGCTAAATGCGAAGATTTTGATAGACAACTACAGATTGTGTTTGAGATGGCTGTAGTAAAATAATAACTCTATTATTAACGATTTCATGGATCAAACTGAAGATTGCTTCTAATAATTGTTAGACTCCTTTTGTTGTAGAATTGGTGATATTAATAATAATAGGGTTATCTCTTTGGTCGAAATTAGGTAATTGAAGAGTTGTAAGATCATAATTTAGTCCTGAAAGAAAAATACCACAATTTAGTGATGGGTTTATATAATTTGTGTTACTGTTAATTGTAATAGCCTAATTTTGTATCTCAAACATAGCCTTTACACCAAGGATATTCAGAGTGTCTATATGAATAATGAATAAAAACTAGCACAAAGTTTATCATGGAAAACCTTTGAATAGGTTAAAAACCACGACATCCCTTGAGGATTTAGAAAGAAAAATAGTATTGATAGTTGCTAGCTATTATAAGGGATACTTTAAGTATTTTAGGATAGAGTGTTGAGTGAGCATTCATCCGTCGTTCATCTGGAAATCTCTGGCCCTATTTATAGGTCTTATAATATGGCCGTTTGATGACAATTATTATCCTTAATGATGAACGTTATAATATATATATATATATATATATTTGATAATCTTTGAACTGATTGTGTAACGGTCTGATCTTGTTATTTTGTAACAGCTTCATTGATGACGGTCTGTTTGTTAACTCAAACTATTGATGTAGAGGTCGAAAGTAATGAATAGAACTTTGTAACTGTATTGTGTCGCACATTATGCCGCGTGTATGTTGATGAGGTCGAGTGGTCGTATGATGGTTGAAGATGGAGCTTAAGTTTGAGATGCAGAATAAGCCACTGCAACTTCCCCCCTCTCAGCCAATAGTATGAGAAACATTGTAGGCGAGTGGTGTTGGTTAAGATGCTTCATTAACACTGTAATTAATACTTAGAAATCATTTCCAATGCGTCTTCATTAAGATTTTTTATGGCTGTTAAATTTCCGAGAGCCAATGGTTCTAGTCAATATTGTTGCATCGGAATTTCTTTAGACGTTGGGAATTTGGAAAGTCTTTTTTAATGTTGGTTGTAGTATAAAGAGCACTCTGACTTGTTGGTTGCAGTTGTGATTAACCAAGTATTTTTCCTAAATATTTTTTTTGTATCTTTCTTTCTTTAACTATTTTTCTGCAACTTGTAACCTTCCGTCTGCTGAGAGGATGGTAACTGCAAGATGGCAATCTTGGGAAGCTAGGATTCTTGCGAAAGTTAAAAGAATTTTGGCTCTGGTATTTTGGGCATCAGGCTCTAAATTTTTTGATACCAATGCCGGTGAGTCCTACCTACTATGGTATGACATATAAAGAGGTGACAGAGGCGGGGAATGACTATTACCAAATAATACTCTTCCATTATCTGTTGGCATCGGAGGAGTACCAAAATAGGCTACGTCTGCTGGGTGAGGAAAGGAAGCTGCTATAACTGAAGATAAAATGACAGGCGTTCGTCCGAGGAAGTCCCGTCGGTATCCTACTGGTGAATGGGTTCTATAAAATATAGGACCCTTCTTATTTTCTTTGTCATGCTGGGTGGTGGTGTTTATGGTGGAAGAGACGGTGATGAAGGTGATTTTTTCCTCTGCACAATCATCACCTTTTTATATGTCAAGTTGTGATGGAGTATTTTTAAATGAATCGAACTTTAGTGAATTTAGTATGCATATTAGTAAAAGTAGTAGAAAAGTCTATTAAAAAGTTGAGGAGTCCGAACATGTAATGAGGTCATTTGGTGAATGTGAGTAAACAAGTGGTGATGATGATTGCATAGTTTTAAGGGTATCTGTATGTTCACGAGTTGGTGTTTCAGACTGACTAAAAGATGTCTTGTTATAGGTAAGTAAATGGTACTTGTCTGTAAGTACTACTGCCAGAGGAACTTGATTGTTTGTTATAAACTTCATCTGCGTGAATGAGATTCGAGGAGATATTTCATAAAATGGAAAGTATGATCTGTCATAATATTCAGGCTTCTGCTGATATTCTTGTTTTCGAAAATTTATCTTTGCAAAATATATCCTTCCTCAAAATCTATTGGGGAGGCGATTTAGATTTTCAAGGATCTTTATGTTATCTGTATAAAGTAGTAATCCTTAGCTGATATGTCATGTATACTTTGCGGGGAAAATTTGTTGTTGAATGTTTGTAAGTGGCTATGGTGAGGATGCGTTCTCAGCGTGTTCGTCATGCAGTGAAAGGTAGGTTCCATATCAAGGTCGCTAAATTTCGTGAGTGATATTTTTGTCAGTTGTCTTACTATACTATATTACCGAAATGGCCGTTGAAGCTGGGCAGCTTAGATGATGAAGGCAGGCGTGCAGAGTATGATTGCTTTTTCTAGTGTGATATTTTTCGTGAATTACTGCTGGATGCAACTTTGCGTGAAGAAGCTGCTCGAGAGATCGCATGGGACAAACTTGCTAAAGAAGATGAGAGTGTAACAGGAGGGAAGATAATACCATGTGGTATGGTGGATCATCCGGACTGCTTTAAATGTAACTATATGTGATTATAAACTCGAACTTTAAGAACTCGAAATAAATAAGTAATCTGTTTGCAGTATTTTGTTTTTGTTATCTGTTGAATGTAGAATATGGCAGATTGAATCTGCAAACTGAAATAAATAAGATCAATGTGTTCGTTAACTGCTTGCGAGGCAAATATTATGGATTACAGTTTTCTAATTTTAACAACTATGTAGATAATTTTGAATTTGAATATTGGGCTATTTTAGGAATAAGGTATGTTATGGTACAATCTTAGTGAGTATAAAAGCAAGGCGATCGTGTAAATTGCTTTGCGAAAGAGGTATATAATTTTTTAATGGCAGAAAGTAGGGACAAACGTGATGACAATTGGCGTTATCACTGAAGTCACGATGAAGCTGTAAGATAAAAATATGTGCATGTAGAGACAGTAGGGGTGACTGATACGTATCTGAAAGAGTCGTCATTTCATAAACTGAGGGAGAGTATAAAAATTCATCTCTCTCTTCCTCATAAATTATCTACAACGAATGAGAGAGAAAAAAGTAGAGTAATCCATATCTCTAGGAAGAAAATATGTTTGTCATCTAAGTGTGATTTGGTAGGGAAGGGTATATCTGGCGATAAAAAATTTGTTGGAGAAACAACAAGAGCTGTTAATCTCCGTGAAACGTTTGGGTAAACCAGAAGATTGTGGTTCTTCAGTATAGGTTAGTGACTTGTTATTCAATTTTGTATTGTGTTTTTGTAATAGCCTAATTTCGTATCTCAAACTTAGCCTTTATACCAAGGATATTTAGAGCGTCTAGATGAGTAATAAACGAATGTTAGTACAAAGTTTAACGTGGAAAACCCTTCAATAGGCTATAATTTATGACCTCGCCTGAAGATTTAGAAAGAGAGAAGTTTATTGATAGCTTCTAGATATTACAAGAGATGCTCTGAGTATTTTAGTATAGAGTTTGAGTGAGCATTCCTCCGTCCTCCATCTCGGATTCTCTGGTCCTATTTATAGCCTTATAATATGATTGTTTGACGACTATTATTATCCTTAATAATGAACGTTATAATATGTATTTGATAATCTTTGATTTGATTGTGTAACGTTCTAATCTTTGCTATTTTGTAACGGCTTTATTGATGACGGTTTGTTTGCTTAACTCAAACTGCTGATATAGAGGTCAAAAGTGATGACTGGAACTCTATAACTATAATGTGTCTTCAATAGTGCCACATGCTATGTTAATAAGGTAAAGTGGTCATATGATGGTTGAAGATGAGGCATACATCCGAGATGCAAAATAAGCCACTACAACTGCCCCCTCTCAGCCAATAGTATGAGAAATATTATGGGTGAGTGGTATTGGTAGAGAAGCTTCATTTAATACTGCAGTTAATACTGAGAAATCATTTCTAAAGTATATTCATAAATATCTATTTATGGCTTTTGGATTTTCTAGAACCAATGGTTCTAGTCAATTTACTTCATGGGAAATCTTCTTGACGTTAGGAATTTGGAGAGTCGGCTTTAATGCGGACCATAGTATAAAAGAACACTCTGATTAGTGTGTGATGAACCAAGTCTTCTTCCCTAAACTATTTCTTCGTGACATGGTTTTGTACTTGAAAATTTCTAATGGTTGAGAGTATGGTAACGACACGGCACAGTCTCGGGAGGCTAGAATTCGAAGAAAGATGGAGCGTCAAAATAGGTAGCGACTGTTGGCAGAAGAAGCTGCTACAGCTAAAGATAAAGCGGCAGGCATTCGTCTGAGGGAGTCTCATCGGTATCTGCTGGTGGTGGGTTCTGTCCAGAAATAAGGCCCTTCTTCCTTCTCTGTCACTGAGGGTGGGGGTTAGGTAAAAATGATGGTGGTGGAGGAGGCTTTCTTTCAGGGACAATAGATATGGCCATGAAGAAGATCTTTCTGCCGGTGCCGTAACTCTTTCGTGATTTCCATTTTTCGGGTTTCCTGCTATTCGTGAAGGGGATCAAAATTTGGAAGTAGCTTCAATTTTGTATCTTCTCCTCGGTGATGTTGAGAAGTGGCCGAACTGTGACTTGATGTAGCTTGTAAAAGTAATTTGTAAATTTCTGGAACACTTGTTATTGTAAAGTAATCTGTATGGATTTTTTGAACTAAGGAAATGTTATCGTATGTTATTTGATGTTGTGCTTCGAACTTCTCCACTTAACTATGAAACTTAAATCGAACTATAAGGGTCTCAGTATGTATAGCTGTAAAGGATAGTTAAAAGTTGAGGTTTAAAAAAATAGAGGAGCTCAAAAATGTAAAGAGGTCGTAAGGTGAGAGTAAGTAAACAACGGTTAAGATGATTGGGTGGTTGTAAAGGTATATCTGCGAGCTACTGATTCAAAACTGACTGGAAAATGTCTGCCGTATGGAAGTAACTGACATCTGCCTGTAGGTGTTACCGCTGAACATGCTGAATTTGTATGTTATGATCTCCCATATGTACGCATTAAATCGAAGGAGATATATTATAATATGGAAAGTTTGACCTGTCACAATAGTTTCTGGCTTCTGCTGATATTATGTTTCCAAAAATTGTGGCAATATATTTTTAACAAAATCTGCGGGGTAACTTAAATTTGTCGAGATCTTCATTTTGGATATATAAAGTAGTAAACCTTGGCTGTTATGTTGTATCTTCTGTCAAAGATAATTTACTGTTGAGGTAGAGTGAGTAACCATGGTGAGGACGCGCTCTTAGCGTGTGCATCATGCGGTAAAATGTAGGTTTCATATCAAGGTCGTGAACTTTGTGAACGATATTCATCATTTACCTTATGATGATGTGCGTCTTTGATGGTCGTTGAAATTAGATGGTTGAGATGATGAAGGTAGGCGTGCAGAGGTTGATCGATTTTTCTAGTGTGATGTATTTGTGAGTTGCTGTTAGATACTTTGCAAGAAGAAGATGTCTGCGAGATCGCATTAGACAAACTCGCTGAAGAAGATGACAGTGCAGTAGGATGGGAGATATATCCTGTGGTATAGGGATTATCGGACTGTTTTAAATGAACTATATGTGACTGTAATTTTGAACTGCGAGAGCTCAAAAATATAAGCAATCTATTTTTAGTATCTATTTTAGTACTCTGTTAAATATAGAACGAGGTATGTTGATGCGGCGAACACTGCAACAAATAAGGGTTACGATGTCAGCTAATCAAAGTCATTTTTTTGAATAATGACGTTGATTGTATATTTTAGTTTTTCTCTGTAATAAAAAGGTTTAATAATACAAAGTCATTTTATTAGAAAATGACGTTGCTTGCCATTTTCCGTAGTAAATTATGTCATTTAAACAAATGACATAAAAAATTATAATCTAAAATACTATAATAAGTCATTAATGGCTTAAATGACCTTGTTTCTATTAATAAAATTGAGGAAAATACGATAGACGTTACGGGAAATAGAAATTAGGATGTGATTTGTTGAAGAACTTGTGGGGATCGCCATGATAATTAACCAATACGAGAGAGGAGATTTAGGAGGCACAATCGAAAGTGGAAGTTTTAAAATGAAGAAAATCTGAGCCGCCGTGCAACCGTAACTTTAGGCCAATCTCCATAAGGTTTTTACGGTGCAATTCAATCCTAACTTCAGCCCTAATCTGCAAGGATTAATCTGGGAGCAGGTATGAAACTTCCCCCTTTAGCAGAAATTTCAATATTTCAAGGATAAATCTCAGAATCGTACCATACTTCATGCCAATTTTAAATATTTCCCCACAATTTGGTTTAGATATCCCAATTAACGATGCAACCCAAATCCCCACTATTTTTATTTATTGTAAATTCTATAAGGTTTGGGATAGCAGAAATTTGTTAATTGATTATGTTTGGAATAATTTTATAGTTTTAGCAATCTCTTCTAATTCTTATTTGATTCTGATTTTATATTTTTTGTTTTATAATGCTGCTTCTGTTGTAACTTGAGTTCTATAGTCATATGAGTATAAGAATTGGAACTGGAATTAGGATATGGATGGGTGAGGTTGTTAAGAATTGTTGGGGGAGCTTTCAATCTTTGAAACTGGAGTGCACTTTCGGCTTCTTATTTTTAAAACCTCGAAACTTACTTTAGTAGTAAGTTTGGGTGCTTGTAACAATAATATGGGAATGATGCGATACAGTCCATGCGAGTTCGACCATAATGGGGTCCTTTTGTTTTAGTTTTAAGGGGAGACATTAAAAGTGTTGAAATTTGATAGCAATTTCGAGTAAAATGAGTCGATGTGTCATTATGGTGGATAGCTAGCTATCTCACTTGGGTGTGCTAATAAGAGTTCTTACAGCAGTAATGCTTGTTTTATTTCAGTCAAAAGTTTAAAACACCGTATTATAGTTGTTGCTGGCATCACGTAAAGAAAATTTTTGCTTACTCTGTTATATCTCCATAACATTTTTTTTGCTAATAGTCATTTGGAAAAGAATTTGGGTTGGGGGAGGATGTTATTGATAAGAAGGATGGATCGCATGTTAGTTGGGATCTTCGCCTGAGCTAATACTCAGATTTTAGGCTGGGCGATTTAGAGCCTATACCAAAAATCTATATCTTCTTTCTAGGTCCTACTGAAAATACGTTAGACTTTTTTTTTGGAAGGCAAAATACTGGAAATACGTTAGACTCATCAGACGGGCTCAATACGACTGACATACAATATACCTATGAACTCCCAAAATATTTAAGGCTGTGTAGTTCTATAAAGCGTAAAAACTCAGTAAGAAGGATAAAAAAAAGTGATGAGTGATTTGCTAGTAGTCATGTCTATAACAATAGTATATAGAGCATTGCTCAAAAAAGAACGACGGTCAGTCTGGAGGCGTGTAGCGAGGTGGCCCTAGCCAACGGTAGATGTAGGCGATCGAAAGATGGAGCTAGGGCGTATAAGTCCGGCCCAGCTAATGATATTCAGGATATCAATAGGCCATTTTAGTAGTTTAGGTGCAAGACTAGGCTACTTCGAGGCTTTGGCTAGGGTGAGCTCTAAACTATGTAACAAGAAGAGATAGGGTAACTGCGTTCGGCGAACCAAGAGCTACGAGACCCCCTAGCATTTAGACTGACGCGAGTTTAGGTATGTGCTGCCGAAGGAAGCCGGAGGCAAGGTAGGGTCATCGTTTCGCCCTTACTTTTCTTTCTCGCTTCTAGCTGCTGTGCTTAGCAACATCAACAATGCTACTAGCGCAAGTCTCCTAACTACTGTCTTTGTTTAGAATAGACATTACGGTGAGCTAGCTTCTGTCAGTAGTTTAGAAGTCAAACCCACTAACTCTTGTAAGTAGTTTAGGATCCTAAACTACGCCTCGTATAGGCTGCTAGGTTTGATTCACCTTTTGATAGGAGTCAACTGAGCTAAGACATTCGAGGGGTATGTTGGCCCATGTAGGAATTTAAGATAAGAAGTTTTTTTGATGGGCACTGGTTCAATGCTGTAGTGAACCTTTTGCATTTAGGGAAAGGCTTCTTCAGACCCAGTTGCTGTTTTTTTACATGACTATTAGAAAGAGCAAAAAAGGATTGTTACCGGTCAAATCCGCATTAAGGGAAAGGAATAGAGGCGGCAAAGTAGTGTTCTATGACGGTCTGGTTCACATTCCTTTTGCAAATCTCTTTCTAAAAGAACTTCTTAAGCAAAAGTGGTTGGCATCTTCGAATGAGAAAGATGCCCCTAACATTTAGCCAGCAGTTGAACCAATGAGAGAAGTGTTTCCGGGAGCCCAACGCCAGAGTGGATTCATCTACCGACTTCTGACTATCTCCTCACCTTGATCTCTAGCTGCGCCTTCCAAAAACACAAAAAAACCCAATCTCACACTGTAGTTAGAGTTAAAAAGGCCACTGCTCACTAACTATGCTATAGTTACTTATAGTGGTTTAGTCTACGGGCTTCCACTCCTAAACTATCAGGCTACTCTCAGTTTTTTTCTTTAGTCTCTTTTGCAACTCTTGTTTTGGTCTCTGCCCATACTCTCAATTGTCTGGTCTGTGTCGGGATAAAAGAAAGCTGGTACCACATCTGATACTCATTTGAAGGAGGTTCTAGCCGTAAAGATTGCCGCGGTGGTCTTTCGCATTCCTTCTTCGCTTCAGTTTCACAGCCGTTAGCTAATCATCTGAGATTGTGCTCTGTTGGCCTAGACTGACGCTATTTTTTCTTTCATCGAGGCGAGTCTTGCTGCCAGACTTTCTTTCATAACAAAAATAGCTACTTGTTCAGTCTGCTAGGCTTTCACTGTCTTGCTGCCCTTCTTTCATTTTCCTCGAGTCGTGTCTTGCAGCCTTTTCTTCATCGAGTCGTGCCTTGCTGCCCTTCTTTCATCCCAGTCATGTCTTGCAAACTGGGTCGGTAGGAGTTTTTTTTTTTTTTTTTTTCTAAATTGGAATCACCTGGTTTATTAAAAGAGGCAACACAAAACTTTAAAGACTCCAAATATCATAGCTTAATTACAAAATTCTGCAGCGAAAATAGGAAGGGAAGGAAAAACAAATGTAACTGTAAATATTCTCGTTATGCTAAGAAACTGATGTATGATTCTCATATATGATGATCAACATCTTCTCATTGCCGATAACTTCAACATCAACTTCGTGCTGGTCATAGACCGGTCTTCGACCACGTAATTCTGTCGATCAACTTATTCCTCTGACACTGATGTATTCCCATTTGTGGAATGGGTTTCTGTTTCATTAACCACAATTGTCGGCTTCTCCATCAGTCCTGACAAAGCTAATCTCGGAGACCACTCCCGGACATCATTAATAATATTAGAGACCGTTTAGATACTGGCTGTAGCAGCCTCATCAGGTACATGATGCCTAAGCAGCAATATGAATAGAAACAACAACAATCGCATAGAAAAGTCTTCCTATTCACTTTGGCTTTCCTGTTCATCTTACGGGGGCAAAACTGAAATAATTCAGACAGTGTTGCCTCCCCGGCAAGGATATTCAGGAAGAACCAAACACGGTTTCCAAGAATAATCCACATAACACTAAAGATTACACTTCTCAAGAAGAGCAGGTGAATATAAATAGCAGGATCCCGTGCAGGTATACAATACTATCAGAGCTGCACTCATGAGGAATTAATAAACAATTGCTAATGTCACAGTAGGCCAAACAAATGAGATAATGTCTGCCATAGCGGCCGTCTTTTGACAAATGTCCATGCAAAGAAAGCATCATTTTTAGAAAATGCTTGATCAGAAAAGATTTCCAAATGTGCTGGCATATGCAGGGAAGGAAAATTATTCATAGTCCACAATAATACTGCCTTTAAAGTAAACTTTGTTTTGGTATATGAATCAATGTTTCAACGTCATTACCACAAAGTAACAAGTTCATCAATAAAGGGTTGCAAATAAACATTTGAGTCATTATCAGGTGCTTCGGTTCGGGGATTAATAAAGTCCAAAATCAAGAATTATTATCCATGTACCAAAGACAAGGAAAGTAAATTATTAATTACTAACATCACAGACCAGGACAACAGATGACAAAAGTAAATTAGATAAAGGTTAACTCCATCTGCAACGAGTCCCAACGTAAGTTTCATAATCTCGGAGCATTCGGGCCACTTAGAATCAATATTTTTCCAAGAAGGGCTATCCAAGGGGACATAGTTTGCCATCATTGCTCCCATTATATAATACCATCCTCAAACTCTTTCGCAGTAGTATCAACAGAATATTACATCCGCCTAAACCTCGGTCTGTGGAGAAATACCTTAAAAAAATGTTGTTTATACAATTCTTATTCTTTTGGTCTTAGGATTTTGATCCATCGCGAAGCTCCACATTTTGGACATGACTCTTTCATGGTCATTCCTATACAAAATAGGTAGTCGCTCAATGAGTGAATTTCTCGTTATTCCAATTTCAAATATCTTAGCATTTCCTTACCAAATACATCGAATTTGGGAGAGGGTGATCATCCGAAGAAATCCTTCAGAGTCTCTAATAGTTTAGTTAAAACTTTATCAGACCAAACCATGTTTGCTTTTGATAAATAGAATTAACAACAGCAGTCAACTGTGTACTTCGTGTAGCCGGATACAATGGCCTTTGTGCATCTTTGTAACCAAGGTGTCAAAGTCTGGAAGTCATTAGCATCACCCTTATATTACTCCTGCATTGTTGCATATGCTTACCTTGTATAGTCTTCTCCGCCATCTATTGGATTAAAGATTATTCTTCATGTTGACCGTGAGATATTGACTCTGGGAATTCCTCTCCATGCCAATATAAATGGATCGTAAGTCATGTCTATACCTCGATTATCAAAGATGATTCATACAATTTTTCATGAGACAAATACTGTTAAGTTTTGCAATCTTTTGTGTCAAATCCGTAGTATCACAAGTTTAATTTAACAACACTCTAGAACATTCAACTCCATCTTGGTACTCATGGCTAGCTCTTGGCAAAAACTCCAGACTTATTCATGGACACCTTTTATTAAAAAATACATTAAATGCTATTTATCATTTAACTAAAATAAGGACAGTATTAAATTATGACTTATATATAGCGTATTCTGAGATATTAATAGCAAACACGTACACTGCAGAGCAAGCATCGTTTTAGCACTCATAGGATATATAAAATAATGAAGTGTTGGTTTCTTAGGAGAAACATTTGCCAAAATTCCAGGATATTATGCTGGATATTTAGCGCATATGGGAATAATCTTAAGCCTCATAGCAAGGGATTGCATATTAAATACCAAACACAAAATTAAACCATCAATGTTTGATGTCATTTAAAACAAATTAGGGACTTATTGTATCTAGTAATTAGAGACACCCCTTATGCCCTAATACTAACAACAATCAGACCACACACGATAATGTAAAGGGAAAGAAACAGTTTAGTCACAAGCCAGGGATGATAAATTCACCAGCTAATGCCATAATGAAAATGAAGCAAGAAGTTAGGTATTAAACACTTCAAACTCCACAATCAATATTATGTATGTGTTTGGCATAGAGGTGTTTGTACCTTCTTCAATATATACTTGAAATAAACAATTGTTCAGGCTCAAGTACATTGTTATTTGATAGATGTAACATCCAACTCATAGTTCAAACATTTCCTACTCAGCTCTGGAAACAAAAAAGTCATTCCCTCAACACCACCATATAACTAGAAAAGAAAATTTTAGAATAAAATTCTGCAGATAGAAAAAAATTATTTACTCATTTCATAGCAAGGAAAAACTATCTTAAACATTATATTACACTATAAACGTCGAACAGAAACAGTTTAAATAAGATTTTCAACTCAAAAGTAGGAAGCCTCTCTTGAATCCATATGATGCAGGCTCAGGCCTAATAAACTACGTAATCTTCTAAACAGACAAAATTTGGGGCCTCGAGAAGGGAAGAAGAAGGTTCGTCATGTGACACAATGGTTCAAGGATTTTCTCAACAAAAGAACCTTTAGGAAGACGCCGGGAAAAGATGTATTTCCGTTGTTTGCAGATAAGGTATAGGGACCACGAAAGATCTAGAATCCTAGCCCATGCCGGCAGTTTTTGTAGGGAGACAAGGGGAATATTTAGAGGAAAACAGATTTGCTAGCTTTTTTAAAAACCACCAAGGCTACAAAGACTATGGAGGCACGATAAAAGTCTAAGTTGCGCAATAAGATATTCGCACAATGTCTCTACTAAGCAAGAATCTTAATACGGAGATGATCGCGGGTGTTTAAATGTGCGTCCGAGGAAAAAGAAGTTATCACCTGG